>OX451217.1:105823137-106260016 GCA_949628195.1 Phasia obesa
ATGACCACCTACTTATTTCCTAAAAGAAAAAAAAAACATGAAACTATTTAAAATAGAAAGAAAAAAGATACACATAATTCATATTTATATATTTTTGTATTTCATTTATTATCCATTCGTAAATATAACCTATGGATTTTTACATCAGTCTTAATTTTATCTTTCGCCAATTGTAATTTGATATGTAAATAAAAAATATTGTTTTACTGTAAGTTTATTAATTTATTTTTTACTATTAATAGGAAGTTTTTTTTTGTTTTTAATATATATTTTATTTATTTAACTTTAGTTATAAGAAATAGCATTAAGCACATGATATGTAAATATTCTATTTATAAGTTCATTATTTCTTATAATATACAAATAAAAACCTTTATATATATATATATATATATATATATATGTATATGCTTATAAATAAAAATATGTATATTTTACAAACAAATAAAGGACATGTGTTTTTATTTTAATGTAAATTTTCTTTTTTCAAGTAAAAGAGCATTCCTTAAAGCACAAACACCATAGCTGTGATAACTGCAATAATGATATTCTGGATAATTTAATGCCATCTGTTTGAAGCTTTTACACCCAGTATCTTCAATATTAAAAACTCTTTTTTGTAGCATTTTTTCTAACCACTTTCTTTTTTCTTCACCCTTAATATAGATTTTCGAATATTTTACATTATCTTTTAGAAATTTGCATACACTCCCGAAAGATACTGATCCATCATTCCAATTCAGATGATGGTAATTTCTTATTAACCAATTCGCTTCTTGCTGCTTTTTTGCTGATAAGTATTTAAAATCGAATGGTGATTTTATGATGAAATTGTTGTGTTCCTTAGAATTGAAAACAATTGCTATTTCCTTTGCAATGAATCTATTATAGTTATCCTTAAAACCTTGCAAGTCGACGAAAATTATATTATCTCTCATATTTTACAATTTACAAAACTTTACGAACTTGTCCTTTTAATGGTATATATTCTATTATGCGATCGTGAATGAGAATACAGTAAGCTGATGTATTAGCAGGAATGTTAGTAGCGGTTTCAAATTCAATTTTTATATCAATAGGTCCGCTACCGATAGATTCGTTTTGATAACTGACATCTATTACTATTATTGGTGCTTGGTTTTTGAACTCTTGTGATGTGAGAAGTGGTTGGGGTTCCTTAAAGTAGTAGTTTTGTTGAAATCTTAGATACATATCATATAAAACAGCATAACGTTCATTTTTAAATTTTATATTTAGATCATCGTAAGGATATGATTCTGAATTTAAATGCACTTTCAAATTAGTTAAATCACAATGTACAAATTTATTTTCATGTTGAAAAGCAATTAGAATGAAACGGGGGCGTTCTCTATTTGCAGCCATTTTAACATTCCAAATATGACTAGTTCCTACATTGAGTTGTGGATTAATATGACAATCCCAACTACGAAATGCCATGGGTATAGAAGCACCAGCATTAATTAATTTAATCATATTCAATTTACTTAGATCGGATAGTTGTACATGGGGAATTCTCCATGAAATATTTGAAATTCTCAATTTGGCTTTGTCAGTGGAAACACTTGAATACAAAAGATCTCCATCATTCTTGTTGCGCAAAAGAATTAACTCATGTTTACCATTTAATATGATTTTATTATAGTCTTCAGCAAATCCTAGAAGAATTTTAAGAGGCACATAGAAATTAAAATAACCATTTATAAGGTTAACATTATCAATTTTGTTCCATCCAGCATTGTGCATGCCAATGCTTTCTGTTGGTGATAAAGAAACTAAATTTTTTATTGTACTTGAAGTCCCCAAATGCCTTGTATGATCAATTTCAATACCATTAAGTTCATATCGAATTTCATCAAAGAGATATGCAACAAAATTATTTTTAACCTTAAAATTGGATGAAGAAGATTCAAATTTTTTATTGTTATCATCTACAATACAGCCTTCTACGTATATAAAACTTTCACTAGGTAGAATATATAAATCTTGATTTTGTATTGAAATGCGGATTTCATCATTATTATTATAAGATTGTAGGTATGGTGTATATGTGTGGTAATCCTTTTTAATTATACTTTCATCCGATAAGGGTTTATCAAGAACATCTAATATTGAAGACATTATTTTTTCAATATAAATTTCAGAGACCTAAGAAAATTTTTATTCGCTTGAGATAGATTGCTTCGTTGTAATGACCTCTTTAATTGAGATTTAGGTTGCAAGAATATTTTAGGTGCGTATGTTATTTTGTTTTTGTATATTATCATTATTTAGTCGCCCTTAAATGTATTCGAATTGTGATTTGCTCTTTTCGGAAATTAATTAAATCTCCGTGCTGATCAACTACACGTAAAGTTAGTGAGCTTATCTCTCGGCAGTTCACTGGTAAATAAATAAGATTTCTCGGATTCTCATCAATTTTATACCCTGGTGGTACGTTAATCCCAAACTCATGTAGTGTATGTGATGGACAAGTATTCATATAAGTATTTGCTACTATATTACACTCAATTCGCAAGAGATTGACTTTGAATATGTTAACTGGAAGATCTGAGTAGCGATCCTCATTAGCATGTAAAACTTTTTTATTGAATCCTAAAAGTTTTCCAATAGTATTGCTCTTATTAAAATATATATGCTCTTTCGAGCTTCTAATTCTAACTTGCATCGTGGTGTTTTTAGCTTCTATATCAAGTTCATTTTCTGAACTATGACTTTTGTATTGTTCTTTAATGTAATCAGCTATATCATTTAACTCATAAGATCCAATTGGTATTTCAATTAGATGATCACCTATATGAAAATGATTGTTATATATGTCCACATTTGGAATACTGTTGTAGGAATGAAAGTCAGTTAAAGCACACTCATAATCCCCATTCAAACAAATTGGAGGAAAGTAATTAGCTGTTAGCTCCGATGACGTAGAGTTCAAACTTAACGTTATTGACATTATGACATTTAAAATGTAAATAAAGAAAACTTGGCACAATACTGGTTTATTTATTCGTTTTATTTTTTCTATTTTGGATATAAAAACTTACTAAATACATTTTTTTTTTTTTTATTTTTCTTAAAATTACAATATTTCATTTTTATTAATCCAAGAATTGTGTTGATTTGAAAATCCCAACCATTTTACATATGCTTTCTCTCCTCTAGTTTTAAGAACTTTTTCAACTAGAAATATATCGGAAAATTGAGTTTTGGTAAGTTCTTCATCATAGAATCCACCTTTAATAGGATTTCCTCGATAGTCTTCCAATAGGTATGTTGTTGGATATGTATTTTTAACTGTTTTAATTTTAAAAATTTTGGTTGTCCAATTTGGGGTATACCCCTTTTCAAAAATGTGTTTATATTTACTAATGCGTACATAATCTCCTACATTAAATTTAGATACTTTGTAAATTTTTATGTGGTTGTAGGCTGTATTTAATAATTTATATTCATTTGTAGAATTGACTTTAATTGGGGGCATTTTAATAGTGCTGTGTACTTTTCTATTATATGTATCGATTAAATCCTTGTAGATACCAAGCCAATAATATGAACCATTAAAACTAAATTCTTTCCACATCATTCCTTTTAATGTTCGATTAAATCGTTCTACTATTGACGCTTTCATTCTACTAAACGTTGAGTAGTGATTAATATTATATTCATTCATAAGATTTGCAAAATGTTTATTGAAAAATTCTTTGCCATCATCGGTCTGCAAGTTTTTCGGTATCCGACCCAATTTGAAGATTCCTCTCATAACTTGCGTCACCTCTAGTGCAGTTTTATTTTTAAGTGGTGCAGCCCAAGCATATTTTGAGAATGTATCAATTACAGTTAGCAGATATCTATAATTTTTATTATATAAGGCATAGTTCCCCATTTCAACTAAATCTGCTTGCCAAAGATCATCTATACCCTTCATCACAACTCTTCGACGTCTAAAATTTTTTCTTGCTTGTTTATGTAGCTCATTTACTAAGTCTCTTTTTAAGCTTGTCATTATTTTCGAATTGGATTGTTTTCAGTTGATACATTTAAAGCAACTGATATAACCATATCCCTAGGAATTTATATTCTTCTCATTAGTATTTTATATAGATTCGTATTCGTAATTCTTCAAGGTATTATTTATTTCTTCACTTTCGTTCATTGATATGAATGTATGATTTTGTACTTCATAAATTTGTTTACTTAACTTTTCAATTTGTTTATCAAAAAGTAATTTTATATCATTAATTTTCTCATGAATTTCATCAATAACTCCTTTTAAATGTATAACTATTTCTTCTCCAGATTTTGTAATTTGAGATTGCAAAAACATTTTATTGATAGCGTCACTGTCTTCCAAAGCATTCGCCACATTTTTAATCCTCTTGCTTTGTACGTCAATGTTGTTAGTTGTATCCATAAAAAACCCCAACACTTTAGATACATTTTTCATTGAAATATTATCGCTTGTATCATTGAGGTAGTGTCCGAATTTATCGATGGACATGATTCTATTAGACTATTTTTCAATTATATTTGCTTCATACAATTCTTCAATAATTGATACAATCTCGTTGTTATGATTAGTGTGGCCTGCACCTTGCGATGCGAGTAATAGTCTAAGTCGATCTACCAACTCATTTGGATCATCCCAATATATATAGTTTGGTTTATGAGAGTTTAGGTTCATCAAACCATTTCCCGTGTAATTACCCTTTCTTGAAATTGGTGATGGTATTGCCAAACTACTCTCGCTTTTTTCTTTAAACAATTTTCCAATAATATGTTTGTACTTATATGCTCTCGTTCCTTTAATTGGACCAGCAGATTTGTAGTCTCTCCTGTGAGCATTAGTGTTGATTAGTATATTTTTGTAGATTTCTAGTCCAGATTTGTCATAGTTTTCTGGTGTTTTGTGAAACATTAAGGAGAACAAACCTGGTGTTAGAGCCCATATTTGATTTCCAATTTCAATTTTATCTTTGCTTATTTTGATGTTGCTGTCACCGAATTTCCATTCATTATTAAGACCCTTATGAGGACCATAGAGAGTATCTAACTCATTTCTATTTTCCAAAATTGATAAGTCATTGTAAGACTCTTCATTATTTGAATTCTCTATAGTTTCAGACTGAGAGTAAAAATCATCGTCATCACCATTATCATCATGAATAGCATCAAATGATATCCCTTTCTTAAATGATGTTTCTTCTATAACTTTCTTTGGGGTACTTGTCTCTAAATTGAATTGTGACTTGTTAAAGGGTAATCTTCTAATATTTTTATTTTCTGTTTGAAATTCATGGTTTTCTGTTTTCGGTATTTTTTTAAAGTTAGAGATATGAGTATTAATAATTGTTTTTAGGGGATCTGTTATAGGTTTAAATGTATCTTTAAGTTGTTCTTGTGTATCTACGTCATCAATTTTTATACTGCGTAACTTTTTCTTTAATACATTTCTTGTCCTTATCAATTCCTTTAAAACTTTTTCATCCATTTTCATTTAGCTCTTCTATGTAGTTTTATAAATAAGTTGATAAAACACAACAAAAAATAAACCGAATTTATAGAGCGAGATAGGTTATTTCACTAAAAAAGTTGTTATAGTATGTTTAAAACTAGGTTTAGCACTAAAATATATGTGCTGATTGAAGTACTTTATATTGTTATGAAATAGTCAAATAGCTTTCTGTAGCGCCCATTATTTATTTCATCATCTTTACTTATCATCAAAAATCCAAATTTATCCTTCCAACATTCTTGACAAATTTCATGAAACTTCTTAAAATCCATGTCACTCGAAACATGATCTCTATAAACATGTTTCATGTTTGTTTCATCTTGTTTAAACATTATAATAACATTAGCATTGTCTCTAATCAAATGCTTAGGAATTCTTGTATAAGTTTGACATAAATAAAAAGAATCAACATTTTTATGTCGACCCATGCAAAAAAATGCGCGTATGTTATTCTGCTTCTCACACGCAACATCATCAAAAATCATTATTGAGTTGCTTTTAGCTTCATTGGGAGATATTACAACTTCATTATCTGAAAACGTGTAATATCCCATCCCTCTAATTGGGTATATTAGCTTCCTCAAGTATTCATACTTTGGTTGGTATAGTGACTTTGAATATAAGTAGATGTTTTTAAATTTAAGACCATTAGGACTTTCTAACAAGCTTATCATAACATTAGTCTTTCCACAGTTTGAAGGACCAACTATAAGCGCGCGAATAGTATTAGGTAATAAGGAACTATGTCTTGTTTTGGGGTTGACACTCGAAGAAGTATCAATATTGCGAACAAAAATTTGTTTATGTTGTTTAACTAAACGCATTTTTATAACTGAATGTAATAAAAAAAATGTTTTATTTTAGTACTTATTATAGAATAAAATGGTTATACTATATAACCAGGAAGTTAATTATAACAAAACATTCATTGGAGAAGGTTTAGTAGATAATATAATAAACTCCTTGCCTGTTGAAATTCATCTTCCTGGCTATCAATATTGTGGACCTGGAACGAAACTAAAGAAACGTCTAGATCGAGGTGACAGAGGAATAAACCCTTTGGATGTTGCTTGTAAGGATCACGATATAGCTTATTCCAAAAGTAAGGATATAAAGAAAAGACATCAAGCGGATAAAATTCTTGAACATAAAGCTTGGGAAAGAGTTTGGTCAAAAGACAGTAGTCTTGCCGAGAAATCGTTTGCATATTTAGTTACTAACACGATGAAAGCTAAAACCAAATTTGGTTTGGGGATGAAAAAAAGGGCGTGTGTAAAACCTTCAAAAAGAAATAATTCAAATGGAAGAAAGCTTTTCATTACATCAATAAAAAATGCAACAAAAATAATAAAAAAGGAAAAACCTGAAGATATTAATTCTGCTATTAAGATTGCTCGTAAAGCTATTAACAGATCGTTTAAGGGGAAAAAGTCTCAAGTTATTGTACCACGTATAATTAATGTCCCAAAAATTGGTGGGGTATTACCTATAATTCCAATTCTTACTGCCTTGAGTGCAATTGGAAGCCTAGCGAGTGGAGGTGCTGCTATAGCACAAGCTGTAAATGCTGCAAGGAATGCCAAACATCAACTTGATGAGGCAACAAGACATAATAAAATTATGGAACCTGTAGCAATGGGGAAGGGTCTTTACCTAAAACCATATAAGAAGGGATATGGATTGGTTTACGATAAAAATCCAAAAAACTTTTAAAAATGCTACCTGATAGACCATTAACGGATGTCGACTTGAGAAAATTTTCAACCAATATTTCACACTTTAGAGGAGTATTTATGTTGGATACACTACCAAAACGACCGAGGAAAAGAGAATGTGGTATCATCAATTTAGATTTATCATCAGGACCTGGAACACACTGGGTGGCATATTACAAAAACAATCAGCAAAAAGAATATTTCGACAGCTTTGGAAATTTACATCCTCCATTAGAATTAGTTAAATATTTAGGAAAAAATATAAAATACAACTACAATCAATATCAGAAGTATAATACATTTAACTGTGGTCATTTATGTCTCAAATTTCTGTATGAAATAACGAAATGGAAATAAATTAAACGACAAAAAATTAAATCTTTGAAACTATGTGTATATTTTATTTTGCTTGGTTTATTATATAATTTTTATTTGATTAAATATTTTAAAAATTTATTCCCAGATGGGATACTGTGCATTAGGTATAAATTGCACAACCTCATCGAAGGTATTTAAAAATAAATTTTTCTCTCCCTCTCTGTACACGCAATATATTCCAGTACACAACGCGTTAACCTCCTCATCGGTGAGTGAATTGTATCGGTTTGGTAAAAACATGATGTTGTTGTCCAGCTCAATCTGCAGACAAGTACCATATTTGGTTGTCACCCGTTTTGCATTTATGATTGGGTATTTGGATGAAATTTTGAGATCCTTGATGTGTATCATCGTTTTATTATTAAGACCATTAAATTTTTTAATTAAATTTTTGGTGGAATCCATTTTTTTTTTAACTTAACAGCTTGACTTCTTTTTTTATTATAATACTCTAAAAATATTTCCACCTATTTATCTTTAAATAAAATTGATAAAAATCATAGGTATGAATATGAGGAAAAGAGATAGTCAAATTCAATATTGAAATAAAATCTAACCGTAATATTGGATCTTGTAGAAGTAAAAGAAAGAAAAGGTAAAGGTGGAGTAAATTATTACATCAATTCTTTAGAAATTAAAACACAAATGTTAAAGTGAGGGAGTGAAAGAGATAACAACATTCGTTGTAAAGAAATATGGTGTAATATAAAAAATCTATTGAAAATTTTCATGCACCCAACTTATGCATAAAAATCGTAAATATCTATTACTCACCAAAGTACCATCGAGCGAAACGAAGAAACGAAGAAAGAATCAATATGACCCCACTTTGTATAACAATTGAAAATTTCTTAAATAACTTTAAAGAAATTTTGTTATATGAACATAAAGAGGCCGTGGATTTTTTTATTTCAATGCTGGAAGAAAATAAGGAATATGGTGTGGGAGATGGAGAAGAGGATGTCAATCGAGGTCATTTCGCATGTTGCCCTTGGTACACCGAAAGCTGTATGGAAGGTCCAGACACATGTAGGTGTACTTACTTTCACATTAGAAAAACTAATGTGTTAAATATAATAGATCTATATAATAAGATATTCAATGTTAAAGAAAATTAAATAAATATACTAAATTTTATTTTATTCATTTTTTATTTTATAATATATTATTAATAATTTTTCATACGAAATTTTGTAATAAAATGTCTTATGTAAATATTTATAAAAAAAAAATACTAAAAAATAAAAATATATCGTATAAAAATGAAAATATTCACTATCTTGGTTTTTTTTTTTTTTGGAGATTATAATAAAATAGGTAATAAAATATAATTGGTTATTTATGATGAATCTATATTAAACTCTTAATTTTTATGATGAATAGCACAACAGGAAAAAAAAAACAACATTGTGAATGAATTCATTGGTTAATGTGTGTGTGTAAATGATACCCAAATTCTTGGTACCAGAGATATTTATTTATTTATTTTAAAAATATTATTCCTTTTAAAACCCACAAAAATCAAATGTCTTGTTTTTATTTCTACCTTCTTTTTTCTTTTGTGTGTTATTTCTTCCTATTTTCTAATACTTGTTCTTCCTTAGTTTTGTAACCTATGTGCATGTATGTGTATAGGAATTAAAAAAGGACCAAATTCTAAATTATAATACACACACACACACAACACCTGCACACATTTCATTTCTTCAATCACTACGTGATTAGGATATGAAATGAAATAATTACGTATGGGATGATCATGCTCATTCATGTTTATATATTCAGTGTAAACTATTATCATAAAATAAAGATTTAATTCTTAGTAGTCTGATTAAATCATGATCGTTCATGCTTAAAAATTAAAATATTATTGATTATTATGAAATAAATATGCTACATACATAGCTAGCTAAGTTTAAACTGAACTATCAATATTACACCTGCTCTTCATTTTATTCTTTAACACTAATGTGATTTCAATTAGAAATAAAATAATAATTATTAGCGTTGTTATCATGTTTATTCATGTTTAAAAATATTACCGGTTATTATGAAATAAAACGAGCAACATACGAATTACCAATGTAACACCTGAACTTGAGATTATACTGGAGGAAATATACTAAATACTTTTATTTTAAGTTATACTGTTTTATTATGTTTTCTTAATATAAAGATATTTAAAGTATGAAACAAACGTCAGTTTATGTTTTAATTTCAATGAGTATGGAGAATAGATTAAAAAATTTGTTGCAGCATGGTGAAAGACGAAAGTCTCAGTTATATGATGTTGTGTTTGAATTTGAATACTTCCTTAATTTAAAATTAAAGATTTCATGTGGATTTTCTACAACATTAGGCTTTAAACCGATTGTATGGCTGCATTATAAGCAAAAGCAGTTTATTGGATTGGATAGAAAGGAGTGGTTACATTTAATGAGCTACAAGGAGTATATCCACAACATGCTGAATCATAGTGATTTTTTAAATTCAATAAATCTTATTGATAATGAAATTGATACGGACGTGTATTACAGTTTTCATCACAAAAGAGGTGTATGTTATTTAGTTGTTAAACAAGGAATTTATAAAATAAAAATTGATTCAGATACTTGGAAATCATTAACTCGAATTGGAATATTTTTAACATCAATATTATGTTGGAACAGTATTCTGCGTAAACAAATACTTCATTTCTACTACGAGTATTATATACCGACTTGCTCTGCTTTAAACAAAACGAATATTCAGTTGTGTGAAATAAATGGGATACAGGAAAAAGACATACAAATTGAATTGACACGGCTCTGTTATGAAATTGGACAAAAAATGAAAGATAAAATTAAGACTGATGTAAAAATCCATAGGTTATATTTACGAATGGATAATAAATGAAATACAAAAATATATAAATATCAATTATGTGTATCTTTTTTCTTTCTATTTTAAATAGTTTCATGTTTTTTTTTCTTTTAGGAAATAAGTAGGTGGTCATCATTTTTGGATTTGTACTTTTTTTTTTTTTTTTAACTATCTTATTGCCTACAGAGAAATCTTAAATTTTTCTAAGGTGTGTTTTGAGCATTGGAAAAATTATTGTTACTCATAAAAATTGTCCTTGAAAGATTATAAATGCACATTTAGTTTGACTAAAAAATTGGTAGTAAAACACCTTAAGCAAACACTGTAAACTCAAAAGTACTTAGTAATCTCAAGAGAGACATATTTGATTATAAAAAGAATATAGAAACCATTTGGAATACCAATTATTTTCCAATTTAAAAATCTTGTAAATATATTTCAAAAACCAATTTAAAATATATTTTTTAACATCAGTTATTTTCCAATTAGAAAATCCCATTCAGAAAGCAAAGTAAAATAGAAAGCAACAGAAAAATCAAATTTTAATACACACTAATATAAAATATATGATAATTATTTTCCCTACCCACTACTCATCACCAATCACCTTTTAGAAAAGAAAAAAAGAGACACAAACTTCATTTTAGTTTTAACAATATACAAATATCAAAAACTAAATCCACCCCTAAAACTAAAAGCAATCAGCTACATTAATATTAATCACGTCTTAAAAACACACACACCAAACTAATCAATTTAAACAACCAGGTAGTATAAAACCCCAAAAACAAAGAAAATCTTCTAACTATAACCAAAAACAACCTTCAAAACTTAAAACACACACCCACAAAAATATCCATTGTCAACGATCATTCTCATTACCTAAAATCATACACAATTTCCCAATGCAGGTGTTTAACACACAAAAAATTCCAATTGGAATTTTCTCATATACATACATACAAAATCAACCCTCAAAACTACAAAAAACACATAAAGAAACATAATTATCAAAAATTGTTGATGATCTCTCATAAAAGTGGGCGGAGCTCTAGAGCCTGAACAACCTTCAAAACTTAAAACACACACCCACAAAAATATCCATTGTCAACGATCATTCTCATTACCTAAAATCATACACAATTTCCCAATGCAGGTGTTTAACACACAAAAAATTCCAATTGGAATTTTCTCATATACATACATACAAAATCAACCCTCAAAACTACAAAAAACACATAAAGAAACATAATTATCAAAAATTGTTGATGATCTCTCAACCTAAAATCATACACAATTTCCCAATGCAGGTGTTTAACACACAAAAAATTCCAATTGGAATTTTCTCATATACATACATACAAAATCAACCCTCAAAACTACAAAAAACACATAAAGAAACATAATTATCAAAAATTGTTGATGATCTCTCATAAAAGTGGGCGGAGCTCTAGAGCCTGTCTCTTCCTCTCTCTCTCTTCCTCTCACTATCTGTCTCTCTCTCTTCCTCTCTCTATCTGTATCTCTCTCTCCTTTGATTGACTAACATAGAAAATAAATGACAATTGCTCTCTTCTGATTGGTTAATACAAAAAGTGGGCGGGAGCAAAATATGCCACGCCCTTGGAGCATTGGTTTGTATGAAAAAAGTGTCACCGAAGGTACACAAATATACTACTCTTACGTATTTCTTTATTGCGTATAAAATATTATAAACAGTATCGCCATAGCCGTTAGATATGGTCACCCAAGTCGCCAAACTGCCAAAAAACGAGATTTTCAAAACCTTGAGGCAGTGGCACGTGTTAACATCTTTCAATCGTGCTCAAACAGAAAGAAATATTTTAGGGGGTGCCCCAAAAAAATTCTGACATTTTTTTACCCTATGAGTGTATCTGTTAGTTTTTTTAAGTGTTATTTATATTTTTGCCAAAACTATAGTCTTATTAAATTATTTTATATCCATTATTACTTCTTTTTTATATCCATTATATTTTATTTTTACAATATTCAGCTTGCTTTCCAGTTAATATGATTTTTTAAAGTTATAAATTATAAAATTAAAGTAATATATCTTAGCTCTGCATTATTTCTGAGCTAGCTTGGGATTTAGTTAAATATAAGTAGAATGTATATAAATCGTAAAAGTCCGACAGGGACTGTTTCTACTTTTTTTTAGTATAGTTGCCAACATGGCCAGCAGAAGAATGGCAGAGGGTGTGGATCCATTTTAAGCCAAATTAAAGAAAAAAATGGCTCAAAATAAAAGAGCTTAGTAAAGGGGTTTTCAACAGGGACGCTACAAAAGTAGAGCGACAGGGACAGCAGACGACGCCATATTTCTTGCCTCTCTTTTGACATTTCTCTTCAGTAAGGTTTGCCATTTCATGATGGAAAGATATATTAAGCGTCGTATGTTCGTGAATTGGGCTGAGCAACAACTTGAAAATGATTCGGATATCCATCGAAAAATCATTTTCAGCGATGAGGCTCATTTTTGGCTGAATGGCTTCGTCAATAAACAAAATATGCGTTATTGGTCAGGCAGCAATCCACACATACTCCATGAGTCATCATTGCATCCCGAAAAAATTACGGTTTGGTGAGGTTTATGGGCCGGAGGCGTCATTGGGCCGTACTTCTTCCGTGATGATCAAGACCGGCACGTTACTGTGAATGGGAATCGCTACCGTTGAATGATAACCGAATATATTTGGCCCCAATTGGATGATATGGACTTGGAGGACATGTGGTTTCAACAGGACGGCGCCACAAGCCACACAGCGAATGTCACAATCAATTTATTGAAAAAAAAATTTGGAGAACGTGCAATTGCAGCAGTATCGGCCGATTTTTTTCTAAAACCGTCGAAAATTGGATTTAGCGTCTGGACTTGCCCGTGGTAGTCATGCAAAAGAAATCGAGTTCCATACATAATGTCATCGATCGTGCTTTTACAGGAATAAAGAATTTCATTGATATCCAAACCCGTTTTTGTTTTATTTAAAAAAACTTTTGTAGCGCTCTTATTGAAAAACCCCTTATTTCAAAAAGTTTATGTATTTTTGGTTAATTGAATTTTATTTTTTATCACTTTGTATGCTAATTTTGTTTCACTTATTTCTCTTTTCTTACTTGTTTTTTATTTGTATTTATTTTATATTTTAACACTTTTCTGTATTTTAAAACTGACTTTCTTGTGCTTGAGCAAGTTTTTTAACAACACTAGTTATTTTTCGTTTCTCTTGCAAGAACAAATTTAAAACCCTCATATTGTAGAAGGGCATTAAGGAAAAATAAAAACGTATTTTGTTTGTTAGTGTTTGGTTAAAGCTTTAATATTCTGTATTCTATTGACATACATAGTTACTTATATAAGTATGTACTTCTTGTGTTTTTTACAATTTTATTTCTGAATAATCTGAAAATATGTATTTTCCTCCAACAAGTAAATTGCAGTTTTATTATAAAATGTTACGGGTATTATACCGCTATTTATTTTCTATGAAAAACTAATACACTAGGCATAAAAAGTCTGCGTACATGAGCTTAGAAATTGTTTTATTGCTCAAATTGTTAATAAATACTAAAACATCTTAACTAATTCAGGTGTTTTTAATTGATCGACTCCTTACTCATTTATATTTGGCAACTCTAATTCAGAATACTCCATAACGTCCATTTTATCGATGTGTAATTGAAAAAAGTTCCATCTCTAGCTAAGAAAAAGTCTGCGTACATAAATAATGTAACGGGATTTTTTCAACTGCTGGCGTAGTTAACTGTTCGTTGGGTATAATTTTTGTTTAAATTGGTGTTCTTTCGTGTTTTTAGTATATTTTAAAGAAGTTTTAATTGCAAAATATTATGGACCGCAAAGGAAAAGAGATAAATCCCACAGAGCGAGAAATTATCGTTAATTTATGGAAAAAAGGAGAAAGTTTAAGAAAGATCGGTCAGACAGTGGAAAGATCTCATTCTTCTATCCAGAGAGTTGTAAGTACTTACAAAGAAACAAAACAATTTGTCTCTAAGCCGCGATCTGGTCGTCCATCCAAGCTTACTTAAAGAGAAAAGAGGTATGTGATTCAATCTGTTAAAAAAAAATCCCAAGGTAACAGCCTCAAAAGTAGCAAAAGATGTTGAAACCCACTTTAAAAAAACAATTTGCAATGATACTGTTCGAAAGTTGCTTAAAAAAAATGGTTACCATGGCCGCGTAGCACGTAAAAAGCCATACATTTCACATGTTAACAGACAAAAGAGAATAGCGTTTTCCAAGGAGTATATAAATAATCCACCAGAGTTCTGGAAAAAGGTAATTTTTTCAGATGAAAGCAAATTTTGCATTTTTGGCATAAAAGGAAGACAAATAGTGTGGAGAAAAGATGGCACCGCTCTTAAAAAAGAACACTTGTCTGGTACAGTTAAGCATGGTGGTGGCGGTATAATGGTCTGGGGGTGCATGGCAGCAAACGGAGTTGGCCGGCTGCAATTTATTGAAACAACTATGGATAAGAGAGGCTATTTAGATATTTTGAAAAGCAATTTACAACAAAGTGCTATAAAATTAGGCCTTCAGGGTCAATTTATCTTTCAGCAAGATAATGACCCTAAACATACCGCTGACATAGTGAAACTGTGGCGACTGTACAACGTTCCTAAACAATTGAAAACGCCTCCTCAATCGCCAGATCTCAATCCCATTGAGCACCTTTGAGATTTATTAGAAAGAAAAATTCGACAACATCAAATATCTTCAAAAGCCATGCTTAAAGAGGTTATGCAGCAGGAATGGAACAGTATAACGCACGAAGAAACTACAAAACTTGTCCAATCTATGCCAGAAAGATTGCTAGAGCTCCTGAGACGTAAAGGCTACCCAACCAGCTATTAAAAACTGGAAAATATTTCGGTTTCCAATACCGGAAAAATGTTCTTTTAAAGTCGTAAGCAGACTTTTTCGTGTTTTTTTTCAATGAACTTTTTTGTTTTTGTTTTGCTGTTGTTAATTGTGAATTACTTACGTTTTAGTTTTGCTTTATTTTTAACGACTTATATGTATTTAATTAATAAAAATCATTTTTGAATTAAAATATATGTATTTTCAGAATTATTTTGTATTTGTTTAATAGGCTAAGTGTGTGTACGCAGACTTTTTATACTTTTATATTTATTTTATATTTTATATTTTTATATTTTCTTTCTGCCGTCTTTTTGCCATCCTTTTGCTGGCCTCAATTAAACAGAAAAAAAAAACAATTTCAAAGTATTTAAAAACTAAAGTATAAAACGCAGTGTTGCCACATCCCACATCCCTTCCATTTTTTTTAGTTTTAGTTTCAACGGTTCTTTATCAGCAAATAATGGGCTGTTCAAGTCAACGCCATCATTCTCAGTAGAACCCTGCGGATTAGGTAAGGTTTTTGGTAGGCTGAAATCGGCTGATAATGATTGATGGAAGGTGAAACCAAGTCGTTTTGCAACAATTGCGTTTTTTCGACATCAGAAGCAATGTATTCTCTGGAATCCTTACGTCTGTCTTAAAGATTTCGGTATTACAATTCGATTGCCACGTATCAAAATTGATCCAATGGCTGACAACTCCAAAAGGAAAACAGTGTACGGAATGGAAAAATTTGAGTCCCAACACTCATTTTCCATGTTAGAAATCGTATTGCGTATATCCACATGTTTATTGCTTTCACTGCTTATAAGAGAAATGGTTAAAGTTGCTGGAGCTAAAAGACTTCTCGCCAGATATTTTGCATAGTCTGGATAATGAGTCTGCTATGTTTTCTTATCCGGGACGATAAATTACTTTAAATATGAAAGCCTGCATTCTAAGCAACCACCTCTCAATTCTGGCCGGAGGTCTTGATGTTATTTTGAAAATGGTTTCCAGAGGTTTATGGTCAGTTATCAGCTCAAAATATAACCCCGATAGATAATAATAAAATTTTTCAACCGAGCAAACCAGGGCCAAGCTCTCCTTCTTAGTTTGAGAATATCTTTTCTCAGTAGAAGATAAACTCTTACTTGAAAAAGAGATGACTCTGAGTTCACTGTCATCGTTGAACTGGAGCAATACTGGTTCCAATGCTAAAGGGCTTGCATCAGCGACATCACGGGTTCCTAAGTTTGGATCGAAATAAGATAGATTTGACATTTTAGAAAGCACCGCCTTAAATTTGACAAAAGCTTCTTTTTGCCTGAGACCCCATACAAATTTTGCGTCTTTGGTAAGTAATATTCTCAGGGAATGGGTCACATCTGGCAAGTCAGGCAAAAATTTTCCAATTCTAAAAAACTGCCAAACTCTTCTTTCGATTCTGCTGCTCGAAACTGCTGTATAACTTTTACTTTATCAGGATCTGCAGCAAAACCATCTGCCGAAAGTAAGTACATGTCCCAAAAACATGAGCTTTTTAACTTTCCATACATATTTTACTTTAGGCCTAGTACTCTGTTCAAATTTGAGAAAAATGTTGAGCAACATTTATTATTTCACAAGGAAAATTTGACATTTAAAATGTGGTGTCTAGCTCGCGATTTGAAAGAATTTTACAATTTTATTGTCTAAGTATACCAAATTGTTTTAGAAATGTTAACAAAAGTTAAGCGATCATCTGTTGTTTGAAAAATTCCACATGAAATAATGCCCCTTTGCTTTATTTCACAGCTTTGATAAAATGTTGCCAGAAACATTTCAATGTTTTTTCACAGCAAAAACAGAGTTCTACTTCTGGCTTATTTAAAGTTACATTGTTTTTCTTCAAAACTTCTAAAGCTTCTTTTAACGCTAAATCATGATCTTCGTCGCAATTTCCAAATATAATAATGACATCTATATAATATAGGGGGTTTCGACAATTATATCAATTACATGCTTCATCTATTTTCTTAGCCCAAGAGTTATTGGTCGCCATTCTTGATAACATAAAAAGATGATATCATTTGGTTACGGTTACCCGTACTTATTGGAGCATAAAATAAGACAACAATTTCTAACGGACGCACATATGGGTATTTTGGCAATCTAGCCGGACATTACTTTTTTTAATTTATGTTGGGACTCAAAAGTTATTGAGTAATCCTCGATCAATCAAACCTGGCAGAAAAATATATCATGGCCTTAGGCTATTAAGGTTTGAAAATATAAAAAATCGGACTAAGGAGAAAAAAGTTCCCCTTAGAAGAGCTTATTCTACCTTTCAATTTTGCTTTAAATTTTTAAGGTCAGCGATTGTCAAAAACCTACACTTGGACCCAGGAGATTCTAAAATTGTATCCATATGTATTTGTATTGGTTTTCACAATATAGCCACAGTTAGTGAGCAATATTGCCACATTTAACTTAAAACTAAGAAAACTAGAATTTATCGGAATGAAGCAAATCAATCAAAGTCTGAAGAAGGCAAAACAAATTCGATCGAATTGAAAATTCGTAATCAAAACCATTCCGAACAAATATTTGAATTTCATCAAGCTGAACAAGTAAAAGTTTCAACGTATAAAGAATTTTTATTCAACGAAACGAAATTGACAAAGATCATAAATCTGCAATTTGGGGAAGAAAATCGGCAAATCTCACCTAGCCAATTTTATGATGAAAAATCAGCAAAATGCAGAGAAATCAGCAAATCTGACAACAGTGATGCTAACTTTCAATAAAGCAGGTTTATGTCGCATTGTGAAAAAAATAAGTACACTGAAAATATTTAACATAACCAAAATTTATTCAGTTTGAAATAGTATTTAAATATAAAAAATATTTTTTAGTAGTTTTTGTATAAGATTACTATAAATTACGCTCTCATTTAACAATTTTAAGGAGAAGCAACCAAAGTTACATTTATTTGTTTTATTTTCACAAAAAATGATATGCGGGTATGTCTACATGAATAGTTTACTTGCATATTATTAATTTTAAAAATACGAAATTAGTTTTAGTAGTTAGGAATGAAAAAATAAATTAACGTAATTATGTTTTATGGCTGAAAAAACCGTAAACAAAGGCTCTTATGACAGTAATGGGCATTTCTAAACTAGCGCTATTGTATTGTGTGATTTCAGTAACTGTTATACATTGTTAATAAATGTGTTAAATTTTTTCATAAGAACGGCTTGTATGGAATTTTTAAGCCATACATATACATATGTATGTTACAATACATGACTATTTCTTCATTCTAAGAATCGTAAGAAAACTAATTTAATTATACATCAACTCAATATTTTAAAAAACCTTTTGTGTTGGATTTTCACAACCACAAAATATTCATATGCTACCATTTGTTGCTACTTGTTAACTCTGTTATAACAAAACACTCATTGAAATTTGGTTAACTCATTCAAAATGATTTTTTCAGTGGAAAACACCAAACATTCTAATTTTTCTCTGGTTGGGTATGCTTGTAAAGGGTGTTTTTTATAGAGGTATAGAACTTTAAGTTGCAATAAAATAACGATGGATTATTCGATTGACATGAATTTTATTTATCCGAAAGATAACCTTGTGGCACTACATTTTAAATATGATTTCTGGCATATGACCGCCACGGCTGGCGCGGATGTAGTCCAATCTAGATTTCAAATTTTCGATGACTTTTTCCAACATTTGGTGCCGTATATCGGCAATAACACGGTGAATGGTCAAGCGTTTGTGGCTTATCCGCGTAGACCAATGACTTTACATAGCCCCACAGAAAGTAGGCTAGCGGTGTTAAATCAAAAGATCTTGGAGGCCAATTCACGGGCGCAATTTAAAGAAAAGAGTGCAAAAACATTGGATGAAATACGTGCAATTCAGGATAAGGTTTCGTCTACCCATCGCATTAATTTAAAATTTTTAGTGTACATTTTATGTATTATGAATAAATTTAACAAATGCTTTCAGAGAGAGCCATCTCAAATAATATACCTGATCTATATATATATAAAGCACAAAATGTGTTTGTTTGTATGTTTGTTTATCGGAAAGCTATAGCTGCCTACACCAATGAACCGATCTTTCTGAAATTTTCACAGTTTGTTATTAGATATACGGATGGTAAAATAGCAACCATAGTTTAGCTAAAAACAGACTGGATTGGAATAGCGGAAGTGGTACCTCCCATACAAAGTGAAAAATTATTATCCTGTATCTAGAGAACTACACTAGATAGCGACTTGTTATTTTGCACCAATAACCGCCATATTAACGTACATAGTTTAGTTAAATACTGACTGAATTGAAATAGTGGGGGTGGTACCTCGCATACAAAGTGAAAAATTATTATCGTGTTCCTGGCGAACTACAATAGATAGCGCCTTGAAACTTTGCAAGAGAACCCTTTGTGCTAAAGCGCATAGTCTGCCAAAATACAGAATGAACTGGGATAGCGGGCGTGGTACCTCCCATACAAAGTGAAAAATTATTATTGTGTACATAGAGAACTATAATAGGTATGGTCTTTAAAGTGAGTACAAGTAAACCCCATACCCACGCGTATACTATAGAAAAACATAGGCTGAATTGGGACAGTTAACGTGGTACCCCCATACAAAGTAAAAAATTATTATCCTGTTCTAGAGTACTGCTATAGGTAGCGCATTAGAATTTTGCATCAGTAACCGCCTTAATAAGATACATTGTGTAGAAATAACACAATAAGCTAGTCTCTGTGAATTAAGAACAAATAGCTAAGAAAAATTCAAATTCTGATTTATTAGATAATTTTTTTTTAATATAACTTATCTCTAAATTATCGAAATGGAGTTGGTCTGTTAACGCAGTATATGTACCAACGATATAAAAGTGTATATCTTTACACACAATATTATATAAAAAGCTTATTTAATTAACCTTTTTCAATGAATTGATGTTTAGTTTTTTGTTGTGTTTGAATTGTTAATTAATTTTTATTTTTTAGGGTTCCGTACACAAAGTGTCAAAACGAAAACTATTGTTTTCGCTACAATGTCTGTCCGTTTGTCAGCGCCTTTTACCTCTGGAACCGTAATAGGTAGACTCTTGAAATTTTTACAGATGATGTATAGCTGTTGCCGCTATAGCAACAAATACTAAAACTTATAGTTCCGATAGAGAGGTGTTATTCACGAATATGTGCATATTTCGTGAACTGTAACTTGATTACTTGAAATTTACAAACAGTAATTAAAACTTAGTGGGTGGGTATGGGGATGTGGGATACCAAGCAACGGTCTGATCGACTTCAACTTGGTGAAGTCCAGTACTTATCTTGGCCCTCCTTCATCTCAAGTGGACACACACCTCCTCGCGGTTCCACCTGGGGTAGCTGCTTCAAATACCCGTCTTGAAGTAGTGAGCTAATTTGTGCCACGAACTGTTCACCATAAGAACTTAAAAAAAAATGGTTGGGGCGTTGGACTTGTAATCCACCCTCACAAAAACACACTACAATGAAAGAAAAAAAGAATAAGAAACGTAGGGGTCCACCGCAAACGAATAAAGGATCATGATTTACGGATATGTACGTGGAACGTTCGTACTTTGTACAGAGCAGGTGCAATGACCCAATTGCCGGAAGTACTGAATAAGTACCGATCCGATGTTGCTGCCATCCAGGAAATAAGATGGAATGGACATGGTGTCACCAGAACACCATACGGTGACGACTTATACTATAGCTGCCATGATACTAAACACGAATTTGTATGTGGCTTCGTAGTCAGTAGGAGAATTAAACATCTTATCTCCAGGTTCACTCCAGTTGACGAACGGATAGCTACGATACGCATCAAGGCGAAGTTTTTTTATATAAGCCTTATTTGTGCCCATGCCCCGACGGAGGATAAGGCTTGAGACTGATATCCTTCGCCGCGGCACGAAACATGGTAGTGAGTAGCACTAGGTTTAAACATCTCGATATTCACAAGGCAACGTGGGTATCCCCTGATCAATCAACGAAGAACCAAATTGATCACTTTGTTGTGGACGGAAGGCATAGTTCCAGTGTGCTAGATGTGCGTTCGGTTCGAGGTGCCAACATTGTTTCCGATCATTACCTTGTTGCAGCTAAGGTTCGCACCCGTCTTAATCTAGCGAGAAACACACAAACGATCCAACAAAGGAAGCTGGACGTCAAAAAGCTGCACGCACAACAAACTGCTACCGCCTACTCCACTCAACTAACCCAAATGCTACAAGAGAGCACTCCTTATCCCGATATCTGCGCAGAATGGCAACGTATTGCAAAATCCATGGAAACTGCCGCCAAATCCGTACTTGGGTTTCAAAAGCCTCCCCCAAGTATGCAGAGAAAAACGCTGCATACTTGGCAACACTGCAGTCCGTTGCAACGCGAGGAGTATGGAAAAACGCGAGTGTGAGAAGATCGAGATGTACAGTAGTAAAAACGAAGTCCAAAAATGTTACCAAAAAAAAAAAAACCCAAACGGAGGGCTTTGGTACTGGTAGTTACTCCTGTAAAGATAAAAACGGAAACCTAGTCACAGATACTGAAAGTGTACTGAGGATGTGGAAACAACATTTTTCCACGCTGTTTGTATCAGATAATAGTAGCGACGAAGATACCCCTGAACCAATTATTGACGATGGTGTTAAATGTACACCACCTGGCCAAGATGAGATCGACAAAGCAATATCCCAGCTGAAGAACAACAAAGCTGCAGGTGCCGATGATCTGCCCGCAGAACTTTTTAAAGCCAGGCGACGAGTTGGTAAGGAGTATGACCGACCTGTTAGAACCATTTGGCGAAAAGAACGCATGCCCGATGACTGGAACCTCAGTGTGCTGTGTCCTGTGCATAAGAAAGGAGACAAAACCGTATGCGCCAACTATAGAGGTATAAGTCTCCTTCCTATTGCATACAAAATTCTATCGAGCGTACTATGTGAACGATTAAAAACTAAAGTCAGCGAAGTAATAGAACCCTACCAATGTGGCTTTACGCCTGGTAAATCGACCACCGACCAAATATTCACATTACGACAGATCCTGGAAAAGGCTCAAGAAAGCAGATCATCACCTATCAGCTTTTCGTTGACAAAGCTGCTTCTGACAGCCCGATACGAGCAAAGGTATTTAAAGTCATGTCTGAGTTTGGTATACCTGCAAAGCTAATACGCTTATGCAGTATGACGCTAACTGATACAAGATCATCGGTTAAAATTGGAAAAGACCTCTCCGAGACGTTTAATACTAAACGAGGTTTTAGACAAGGTGATAGTTTATCCTGTGATCTATTCAACATTTTGATGGAAAAAATATTGCGTGATGCCGCAGTTAACAGAGCAGGCACAATTTACAACAAAAAGCATATGCTACTCGCTTATGCCGATGATATTGATATCATAGGGCGGACTGTGCGAGAGGTAACTGCAACATTCTCCTGTATCGAAAATGAGTCGAGGAAAATGGGTCTGGTAGTAAACGAAGATAAGACAAAGTTTATGGTATCAACGAACAACGAAACAACAAGACTGGGTCAATATGTGAACGTTGGTGACTATAACTTCGAGGTAGTGAACAACTTTATCTACCTCGGTACCGCCATAAACCAAACAAATAACATCAGTTTGGAAATAAAGAGAAGAACTATTCTTGCTAATAGATGCTATTTCGGGCTAAGCAAGCAATTTAGAAACAAAGCCCTCTCTCGACAAACTAAAATTACACTCTATAGAACACTTATATTACCCGTGCTACTATATGGCGCTGAAGCGTGGGTTCTTACGCAAGCAGATGAGGCTGTTCTAGGGGTGTTTGAGAGAAAGATTCTTCGCAAAATATATGGATCTACTTGCGTCGACGGAGCGTATCGCCATCGAATGAATCACGAGCTGTATGAGTTGTACGAAGATATAAACATAGTTAAGCGCATCAAAGTACAACGGTTGCGCTAGCTGGGGCATGTTATACGTATGGATGAGAATGCTCCAGCAAGAAAATCATTCGAATTTGATCCCGAAGGAAGACGTAGAAGGGGAAGACCCAAACTCCGGTGGAAGGATCAAGCTGAGGATGGTCTCGCAAAACTTGGTGCTAGAAACTGGAGGTGAAGCGCATTAGATCGACGCGCATGGAAAGCTATTCTTAATCAGGCTACTGACCAAAACGGTTGTTTATAGACATCTAAGTAAGTAAGTAAGTAATTAAAACTTAGTTCACTATATATACAACTATAAAAAAATTAAAATTAAAGGGTGTTCCGATAGTTGTGTGATTTGCATGTATAAGGCCTAAGTTTTGAACCATAATAGGTAGATGGTTGAAATTTTCACAGAAGGTGTATAGCTGTGGCCGCTATAGTAGCAAATACTAAATCTTATAGGGTGTTCCAATAGAGAGGTGTTATTTACTAATATGTGATTTTTTCTTCAACTGTAAGAAGAATACACTAAAAATATGCAAGCAGTAATTAAAATTTAGTACGCTATATAAACAAGTCTAAAAAATAAACTTAAAAATTAAAGGGTGTTCCGATAGCGGTGTGATTTTCATGTATAAGGCCTAAGTTTTGAACCATAATAAGTAGACTCTTGAAATTTTCACAGAAGGTGTATAGCTGTGGCCGCTATAGCAACAAAAATTAAAACTTATAGGGTGTTCCGATATAGAGGTGTTATTCACAAGTATGTGTTTATATCTTGAACTGTAGGAGTCATACACTAAAAATTTACAAACAGTAATTAAAACTTAGTGCGCTTTATAAACAAGTCTAAAAAAATAAACCTAAATATTAAAGGGTGTTCCGATAGTGGTGTGATTTGCATGTATAAGGCCTAAGTTTGGTAGACTCTTGAAATTTTCACAGAAATAACTGTGGCCACTATAGCAACAAATACTAAAACTTATAGGGTGTTCCGAAAGTGACGTGTTATTTGCCTTTATATCTTTATTTCTTGAGGAAGCAACCACTTAAAATTTGCAGTGATTTAAACTATGTTCGCGTTATAAGCAAGTATACAATATTAAACCGAAAAATTAACGGGTGTTCCGTTAGTAACGTGATTTGTATGTATATGGCATAGGTTTTGAAAGATATTAGGTAGACTCTTGAAGTTTTTACAGGATGAGTATTACTATGGCCACTATAACAAATAGTACAAATTACAGGGTGTGCCGACAGTGACGTGATTTGCATGCACATTGACTAATTTTTTAACCATAATAGATAGACTCTTGAAATTTTCACAAATGGTGTATTACTATGACCCCTATAAAAAAATTAAAAATTTAAAGGGTTTTTCGACAGTGACGTGTTTTGCATTTATAACAACATATTTTTTGAACCGTAATAAGTAGACTCTTCTAGTTTGTATAGATGATGTGTTGCCAATGCCGTTATGACAATTACTAAAATTTAAAGGGTGTTCTGACAGTGACATGTTTTTCACTTATAGTAACTTATTTTTTTAATAGTAATAGGTAGACTCTTGATATATTCATACAAAGAGAATTGCCATGGCCGCCATAGCAAATAACAAAATTAAAGGGCGTTCCGACAGAGACATGATTTGTACGTAAATAGCCTTATTTTTTGAACCGTAATAGGTAGACTCTTTAAATGTTTACAGTAGATGTTGTACTTCGGCCGCTGTAACAATTACTATTATCTAAAGGGTGTTCCATCAGTGACATGTTTTTCACGTATATTACCTTATTTTTTGAACCGCAATAGGTAGGCGCATGTATATTTCTATAGATAGTGTATTACCATGGCCGCTATAACAAAAATTGCTAAAATTTAAAGGGTGTTCCAACAGTGATGTAATTATGTCTTTAATTTTAAAATTAAAGGGTGACTCATAAGACATGAAAAAATTAACAACTTGAATTTTTAAAGTTGTACTAAACATAGTACGGAACCCTAAGTGTGTGAGTCTAACTCGCACTTGACCAATTTGTTTATTTTTGTTTTGTTTAAATAAAAAAAACATTAAAAAAGTGTGAGACTTTTTTTGGAAAAACGACTTTTTTGTGCGACTTTATTTTGATAAAAAGACCTTTTGTGCTACTTTTTCAAAATTCTCGGCGGTAACACTGATCACACACCCTTTTATAAAAATACATAAGTATGTATCAGGGAGAATAGTAGGAGCACAGAGCCTTAAACATTTTTCGATTTTTTGTTTTTTTTCAAACCCAAACTTGCAATGTTGCTAACGGTTCTTTGTTAAAATAAACATTGTGTGAACAAATGAGGGAAATACATACTTATAAACCCTCGTCTTCATTTGCTATCAACATGTCTAACAACAGTATTAAAAATAATGATTATTACGATTATTTCGGTACTCGGCGACACGCTTTGTTGTCATTTGCTTTTTGAAATTTCAATAAAATAATATTCCATAACAGTGTTGGTATTTGGGTACAATTTTACCAAATTTGGTAGTATTGACACATCAGTGGTACACTTCATACTTTTTTGGTACAATTTCATATAAAATTTTTTCAATAAATTATTATACCCTTCACCACAGGTGGAAAGGGTACATATATATAAGTTTGTCATTCCGTGTGTAATTTCTACAATATTCATTTCCGACCCCATAAAGTATATATATTCTGGATCCTTATACATAGAGAAGTTGATTAAGCGATATCCGCCTGTCCGTGTTAGTGTGGTAATGTCATTTGCCAAGGCACCAGAAGAGATACAAAAAATTTAAGCACACCAATCTGTCAGGCATAGTTTCGAAAATTTTGGTGTTGCAATTCAGCAACATCGGATCATTCCTTTGGAGGCTGCGGGCCAAAAACCACGCCCACCTATATTTTTTCACGTTTTTTTCAGGTTTTTATATATAGAGTAACATATTTTTATAGCCTTCACCACAGGTGGAAAGGGTATATAAAAGTTTGTCATTCCGTGTGTAATTTCTACAATATTCATTTCCGACCCCATAAAGTATATATATTCTGGATCCTTATACATAGAGAAGTTGATTAAGCGATGTCCGTCTATCCGTCTGTCCGTGTTAGTGTGGTAATGTTATTTGCCAAGGCACCAGAAGAGATACAAAAAAATTAAGCACACCAGGCATAGTTTCGAAAATTTTGGTATTGCAATTTAGCAACATCGGATCATTCCTTTGGAGGCTACGGGCCAAAAACCACGCCCACCTATATTTTTTTTACGTTTTTTTAATTTTTTTCGGCTTTAATGATTCTGTTTTGCCTGTTATTGTCAAATAAATATTAGACTGCGACAGGTAGATCGCAAGGAGTGCATACAGATCTCGGGGGATCAATAACCCCCTGCGAGGGGCGATTTTTGTTTGTTTTTAGATTGGTAGGGTTTTTCTGCTTTAATTTGTATTAGAGACCTTAATAGAAAGCAATACGCATAGAGGTAGCCAATGGACCCACAGGGTACCCACTGACAAATAGGAGCAGTTAAAAGTACCCGCCATATAATGAATTTTTTTATTTTTTTGTAAGGATTTCTTTTTGCTTTAATCTGACCACTCTAACCCAATATAGATTGGAGAAAGGTCCAAAATTTAACAAAAAAATTTCAATCCAATTTTTAAAAAAAAATTTTTTTAAAAATTTTTTAAAAAAAAATTTACAAAGCATTTTCCAAAATATATTTTACAGAAAAATATTCGAAAAAAAAATTTTTAAAAAATTTTCCAAAAAATTTTTAAAGAAATATTTTTACAAAAAATTTTTACACACAATTTTCGAAAAATTAAAACAAAAATTTCAATATTTCTTTGAAAATGAAAATCATGACTGTAACATAACATATATTTAATATTAAGAATATACATATATATTTATGTGTGTATATAGAGTAACTTATTTTTTAAAATGCGTTTGATTTTTAAATAGATGATATCTCTATTTTAAAACCTAGGTGCATTAAACACATAGACATCATCAGAATACCGACTACAAACTGTCAAAAATTAAACGTTGTGGCTGTCGTCAACTTAGGCTAATTTCTATTTTATTCAACAAAAGAAAATGTCACAAAATTGTAAATTACAAATTCATATACAAACAAAAAGTTTTGGATGAAATATTTATAATTTTTTGAAAAAGTTTTTTTAATTTTATAAAAGCAAAAGAAGTATTTCTACAACAATGTCAGAGTTTACGATGTACATAGCTGTCGGCTTCAGTATCATTAAGTAGCTGACAACACGCGACAATTGTAGCAAACGGAATTTGTTTTCATTTGTCTTCAATTTCTTTAA
Source organism: Phasia obesa (assembly GCA_949628195.1). Classification (NCBI taxonomy): domain Eukaryota; kingdom Metazoa; phylum Arthropoda; class Insecta; order Diptera; family Tachinidae; genus Phasia; species Phasia obesa. The sequence continues at coordinate 105,850,823 of OX451217.1, forward strand.
CTCATGAATAATGATTTTTTCTCATACGACTTTATTTAAGTAAAGAGTCAACAATATGGATAATGCTGTACATGTCTGTATAAATAAAATCACCGTGGTGAAGGGTATAGAAGATTCGGCACGGCCGAATATAGCACTTTTACTTGTTTTTTTATTTAAGCCTGGTACTCTGTTTAGTTTTTCATGCGGAATGCTGTCAAACTACATACATAAAAAATTTGTATGAAAAAGTCATGAAAAAATGTTTCTGAAGTAGTACTCTGTTTTTTCTGTGAAAAACATTGAAATGTTTCTGGCAACATTTTATCAAAGCTGCGAAATAAAGCAAATGGGCATTATTTCATGCGGAATTTTTCCAACAACAGCTGATCACCTGGTTTTTGTTAACATTTGTAAAACAATGTGGTATACTTAAAAGCAATAAATAGTTAAATTCTTCCAAATCGCAAGATAGACACCACATTTTAAATGTCAAAGAATACTAGGCTTTAGTCGGCATTTTTTCTTACAATAACAAACATTTCCAATTTCAAAGTTCTTTAAAGCTGCCTAGAATTGACTAAATTGCTACATTCTTGATTTACGTTCATGATTTTTATGATTTACATAGTTTGATAACTCTTTCATGTATAAGTAAGAGCTCTTATGTATGTCGTCCATTTAAATAGCATATGGATATACGGTGGAATCATCTGCATACGATATCATCTTGACACCTTTTGTTCGAGCAGGAAATTGTGCAAGATAGAAGTTGAAGATTATAGGTGACAGATCTTTTCCTTGCGACATACCCAGTGTTGTCGCCGATTTCTTCACGGTACGGAAAATTGTAGTAGATTTACATTTGTTGCAGGCGGTACTTAACAAACCATGAACTGTTTAAAATATTTTTCTGGAACGCAAACGGCTTACGCAAACGCAAACGCAAAAATGAACTCGAATAATTCACTAAGAATCAACAAATTGATGTCAATCTGATTGCAGAGACACATTTAACAACTAATAGCTTTTTTAAAATCAATAGCTATTTGTTATATGACACCAAAGACCCTCGTGGCAGAGCATGTGGTTGTTCAGCAATACTAATAAAGGCTCGAAATAAACATTGCTTACTATGGGAATAAGACTTATTATCCCAAAAGGACGTGTTTTGTGTGACACTATTTCAAAAATTACTTTCCCACAGAACGGAAACTTTCTCTGATTACCATGATACCTAAGCCAGGAAAACATCACACGAAGGTAGAATCATACAGACCAATAAGTTTGCTATCAAATATCTCAAAACTACTTGAGAAAATTTTAGATAATAAGCTGAACCCAATCTTGAGCGGAAAAGAATGTATTTCGAATCATCAATTTGCATTTAGAAGACAGCATAGCACTATTGAGCAAACGTACAAATTGGTAAATGTAGTAAAAAAGGCTTTTGAAGAAAGAAAATATTGTTCCGCGTTTTTCATAGACGTGTCTCAAGCGTTCGACAAAGTTTGGCACGAAGGTCTAGTTTACAAGTTGAACCAAAACTTGCCCAAAGGTTTTAAAAAGTTACTTAACTGGACGTAAGTTTATACTTAAAGAATAGATTTATTAAGTTTGCCTCAGCCCATTAAGGCCGGAGTTCCCCAAGGTAGTATTTTGGAACCCATTTTATATTTACTGTACACATCAGATATGCCAATTAGCAACCGAGTCAACACTTCAACATTTGCTGACGACACTGCCTTTCTAAGCATTCACGAAAGCCCTCAAGTGGCATCCCAATGTTTACAATACCATATATTTTCTTTAGAATCGATAGTCCAATGGAAACAGAACTATCGATAGTACAATCGATTGTTTGCCAGCTCTATAAGATGAGCAGTGTGTTAAAAGTAAAAAGGAGGTTTTGTATAATGGCAGCATTTCATTAAAATTTCTTTTTTTTTGTTCTCCGTGTTTAACCAAGCTCTGCAGAGGAATTTATGCTGCTGATTCTGTTACCGACAGTCCTTCAGTTCGGCAATATAATATAGTTTGTACTTTTTGATTTTTTGTTAATGTGGATAGGTATCACAGTTTTGTGACTTGCTTATTTCTTAAATGTTTATGTACTGTTGCTTTGTTAAATTATTTTCTATCAAAAATAGTAATACTTCTTCACGGGAGGTTAAAACTTTTCTCGTTTGAGAAGCCCTAGATGGTGATAAAGCTGCTTCCTTAAAAACAAAATTTAAATCATTTGCTTTTGATGCATGGGCTGATATTGAAAAAGCATGAACCAATAATTTGGTATCGTGTCCCTGTACGGACGATATTTACACTTAGCTCGCTATACCCAACATAGGTTTGGAAGGGTTGTGCCAAACATGGCACATCCACTCGGAGACCTGTTGGTCCATTGTGATTATACCCAACATAAGGTCTACCTCTTTGAGAGACTACTTTCCGCTAATTTAAATTCAGTCACATTTAATAACCATAAAATTAAATTTTTTTTAATATTTTCGCACATGTATTGTTCTTGTTCTACGCATATGCACAAAAATTTGTAATTTTCTTTTTAATTGTTACCATACATTCGTCATCCACACTTTTATTGAATTTTGAAAAAATTCCGTTGACAACAATTGTAGCATTTCGATTACTTGCCGAATTACATTATGTAACTCTTGTCGCTGCAATCTGTATCGTTTCTTCTTTAAAATAGCATTTGTGTTTATATCGTGCAATTTTATTGCAAAAACTATGAATGAAAGGACAAAACGAGTTTCAAGAGTACATGCAGATGTGTACCCGTCTTAATTCCTTTCTCCCCTCTCGCAAACTAATGATAAATTGCAGCGACAAAAGTTGCATAATTTAATTCGGCACTTTCTAACCAACATTTAAATATGTAGTACATAAGTATGTATGTATATCCATATTTCTATTTTTACACAATCTTTAAAGAGCAAATAAAAATAATTTAGAGCAGTTGATTCCACAACTACATGAAAGTACACATCATTACCTTTCTCCACATACATATGTACATATTTATATACTTAGTTCAAACAATACGTTCCAATAAACAAACTACTACTCCAAAAAAAAACACAACACACTTTGTCACAACAAATAATAGGTGTGTTTCTTTACCCAATTTTGGTGATCCCTAGGGATCCCAATTTGCACGAAAAGCGTTCCCGTACTTTAAATTTGGGTATATGATAGCGCTTTTGAGAGAATAAAATTCTTCCTTTTCTTGCACAAAACAGCCCATAGTTTTTCTTAGGGCAAATTGTGTAAATTGTCAAACAGATATAAAACATAAACAATAGAAAAATAGGAAAAAAATCAAAAATAAAAATCAAAAGTATATACAATGTACATATACAATATACAGTATATTATATTTACATATACATATATTGATATTGATATAAAAGTTTTTTGTTATTATTTGTGGTTTATTTTTAGTTAGTTTTTATTTCTTACAGATAAATTACAATGTAAATGTACAAAGCAAAAATTTATTCAAAATAAACAAAAATTTTAACTATTTTATCAAAACTGCCAAAACACTTTGACTTTTTATTTTGTGTAAAAATTTGGTTTTTGGTGTTCCCGTACTTTTGTTTAATATTGTCTCTTTATGAGAAAAAATTATGCTTGCTCTCACTTTCACGAACTTTATCATGAAAAATTCCAAAACTTATACTAAAATTTGGTTCCATTCTTCAGTTAGTGAATTCTTCAGATTATGCTTATTTTTAAAATTTTTTTTTTAATCCTGTGATCAAGTTCTTCCCATAAGTGCTCAATGGGATTTAAATTAGGCGACTAAGGTGAAAAGGCAGTTGGTGAGGTACATTATATATAAGATATTCTTTTACAATGCCCTCATTGTGCTTGGTATCTCTGTCTTGCCGAAAATACCAATTTGTTTTTTCATTTCTTTAAGAAGATTTAAATCAATAAATAGGCCCATCGTGATCCTAATCAATACCAAATTGCCCAGACCAGCAAATTATATGCAAACCCAGAGCATGATATTATCACCACCATGTAACACGACCAAAAGGTCGTGTTTTGTTTGATACAATTTCAAAAATGCGTCTGAATGTGGTATCGAGTGGGCAACCCACCTACTGGCCTACTGATCGGCAAAAAATAACGGATTTTATTGATTTTGGCTCTTTTGAGGAGTTTTATTTTTCCGTCAGAAATAAAACTCATTTGAGGTGTTTTATTTTTTCGTCAAAAATAAAACTCATTTAGGAGTTCTATCTTTTCGTCAAAAAATAAGACTCATTTAGGGAGTTTTATTTTAAAACTCATTTAAAGAGTTTTATTTTTTTCGTCAAAAAATATAACTCGTAGTTTTATTTTTGTTTTATAATATTTGGTTTGTTTTCTTGTAATATGTGTACGTACAATTTTGTTTATTTCATATTTAATTTGACGAACATTATTTTTTCCAAATTTTTTGCGGAAAGATTTGAACGCAGGTCGCTCAATACCAATTTAAGCGCAGAGAACGCTCTTTCCACGCTTACCTGGGTTGCTGGAACACATTGTACAATTTTGGCTAGTTTATATAGGTACGGATAATGTATTTTTTTTTTTTGCTTTCCAGAGTGGCTTATCTATTGATAATGGGCTTGGTGAAAAATTATCTATGTATTTCATAGAAAGCTTTCCGATTTTGATCATCAGTATCATTTTCCTCGCTATCCTGTTGTATATCTACATTTAGGGAATTCAAATACTGACCCAGAAGTGATGAGTTAGATTGTGAATTATCGCAGATATCTGGCGATTCTAAATATCCTGAAGTAATTTGAGAGTTAACAGGTACTGGCAATAATATAACAGGTACTTGGTTTTACCAGTCATTTCCATTAGTTTTAAATTTATTTGCAATTTTCAGGTATTTAAGTTATGTAATATTAGATGGCAATAAAATCATTTTTTACCTTTTCCAAATGAATTGCCAGATACCACATAATTTGAGAGTTCTATTGTCATTTTTGTCAAAATACACTCTTCTATGTAGACTAGGTCCAAATATGGGCAAACTTCTCCTAATTTCAACAGAATTATTTTTTGGGTCAATAAGAACTCTTGTACAAAATTTCATCAAAATATATGCACAATAGCCACTTTCACATACAAATAACCGAATATCTTACCTTGGGTCAGAAAAATTGCTGTAGCTCAAAAAGTGCAGTCCGGATGCATGGACATGTATATATAGGAATGTAGGGGAGAGTTAGGACTACAAAATAGTAAATTTGTGTTTTGACTCAGCTTGACTCACAGGAGTTGTGCTCTATGAAGTAGGAAATTTCCGAGAAATTTGACCTTTTTTAAAAAAATATTTAAATTGTTCTGAAAACAGTAGAGCTTCAATTTTTTTTACCAGTAATAGGAAATAAGTTAAGTTACAACACAAAATTTATTTCGTCCAAAAATCCTTAAAAACAAAAAAGTTATGATCATTTAAACTTTAAAAATTAACTAAAAATATCATAAATTTACTAAATTCTGAAAATGCCCATTTTGGACCACCCTGTTCTCAGTGAAATAGTTGAAATAGAGTTCTAATTTTTTGGCTCCCGAGGTTTACTACTGTCTACTTTCATATGTGTCTAATAACTTTAAAATCGGAGAACAAAAACCAAAAGGAGTTTTGGCCGCTATATCAAAATATTGACCACAGTGCGACGGTCAAGATGTATACCCAGGTATTTAACGTCTGAAAGCTGTGGTATCATTTGGTTATTTATGCGAATAGGAGGGCATGAGTTCCTAAGCAGTGTGAAAGTTATGTGAGTACATTTCTGTTCATTCACTTTTATTCTCCATTTTTGTAACCATTTTTCCGAATTGAGTACATGGTCTTGTAAAAGTTGAGATGCTACTTGGGCACTTTCATGAATACTCAAAAAAGCTGTGTCATCTGCAAATGTTGATGTGTGGACTAGGGTGCTAATTGGCATATCTCATGTGTACAGTAAATCAGTGTAATCCTAATCTTCATTTTAAATACACAATTGTGCTACAAAAACAATAAAAAAACTCACACCGACGCTTGTTCTCTTCTATTTCAGTTTGATTTCAGTCGTTAATTGAGTCACAAAGTACACAGAGATGTAAATAGTGATTGATGAAAATGGCTATAATCAGACTTTCCTAAGTTTGTCAAGAAAGAGACAAATATAGTAACAAATTTATATAAACATCGGAAAAATACCCAAAACAAAAACTAAAAATTTTCCTTTAAAGCGTGTTCGTTGTTTAAAACTTTGTACTTTAAAAGTTAATTTGTCCATTAAAATAAAACTTAAACAACAAAGTAATTAAAACAAACAATCTAAACTCTTTAGTGTTGTGAAATAAGCTTGAGAAATATATTTAATGAAAGTACAGCACATTTACACTAATAAAAAATAATTAATAAGAAAATAGCACAAAAGAAAACCAATGTTTACGAATTAACACAAAAAAAAAAAACTAATCAACGTGTGAAAGAGACGGGTTGAATTAGTATTTTTTGCCGTCCTGTTTATACGCCGTTTCACCTCTTGGGTTCTCTTTGATTGAGTGTTAACGAATACACATATGCGGGTGCTTACTGCTTTTATTTCAGCTTTATTGTTTTTTCAGGTTTGATTAAATTTCAAAATAAACCAGCAAACACAATGGCAGACAAACATTTTTGTTTTGTCATTAAAAATGCTTTTGGTAACATGCAATGCATTTTATGTTACCAAACATTTAAAACAAAGAAAACCTTTTCAATTAAAACGCATTTTGATCTTTTTCACAAAGAAATATATAAATCAAAAGATGAAAAAAGGAAAATGTTTTTCCTTGAGCAAAAAAACTCTATATGCAAAAAATTCAAGAATGGGTTCTGCAAGAAGAGCAAAATGAGGAAATTTTGCAAAATAAAAAATTGAGATTTCAAGCCAAATAAGACCATTTTTGGATGGAATGCTAGCAAAAAAATATTTTACAAAAAACTTGTCAAACGTTTAATTATAGAACAGATTTCATAAAGTCAATTCCCTTGTCACCCCGAACTGTGGCTAGGCGTATTGCCCAAATAGGAAATTTTGTGGAGTCTTCTATTAAAGAAAAATTGATAAATTAGCATTCCATAAATGGTCTGCTTGGCTTGAAATCTCCATTTTAAATTTTTTATTATGCAAAATTTCTTCATTTTGCCCTTCTTGCAGAACCCATTCCTTAATTTTTTGCATATTGAGGTTTTTTGCTCAAGAAAAAACATTTTCCTTTTTTCCTCTTTTAATTTATTTATTTCTTTGTGAAAATAATCAAAATGCCTTTTAACTGAAAAGGTTTTCTTTGTTTTAAATGTTTGGTAACATAAAATGCATTCCATGTTACCAAAAGCATTTTTGATGACAAAATTATTTATTGTTTTTGTAATGCTTAGTTTTGTGATTGCTGTACGATTGTGATGATTGTACGTACACATATTACAAGAAAACAAACCAAATATTATAAAACAAAAAAAAAAACTACGAGTTATATTTTTTGACGAAAAAAATAAAACTCTTTAAATGAGTTTTAAAATAAAACTCCCTAAATGAGTCTTATTTTTTGACGAAAAGATAGAACTCCTAAATGAGTTTTATTTTTTCGTCAAAAATAAAACTCATTTAGGAGTTCTATCTTTTCGTCAAAAAATAAGACTCATTTAGGGAGTTTTATTTTAAAACTCATTTAAAGAGTTGTATTTTTTTCGTCAAAAAAAATAACTCGTAGTTTTTGTTTTTGTTTTATAATATTTGGTTTGTTTTCTTGTAATATTTTGTTTATTTCATATTTAATTTGACGAACATTCTTTTTTCCAAATTTTTTGCGGAAAGATTTGAACGCAGGTCGCTCAATACCAATTTAAGCGCAGAGAACGCTCTTTCCACGCTTACCTGGGTTGCTGGAACACATTGTATAATTTTGGCTAGTTTATATAGGTACGGATAATGTATTTTTTTTTTTTTTTTGCTTTCCAGAAATCAAAGAGTGGCTTATCTATTGATAATGGCCTTGGTGAAAAATTATCTATGTATTTCATAGAAAGCTTTCCGATTTTGATCATCAGTATCATTTTCTTCGCTATCCTGTTGTATATCTACATTTAGGGAATTCAAATACTGACCCAGAAGTGATGAGTTAGATTGTGAATTATCGCAGATATCTGGCGATTCTAAATATCCTGAAGCTTCTCTGCTTGTTGAAGGTTGATCATCATCAAATTGGTTATTATTAATCTGCAAAGACAAAAACAAACAAATAAGTTTTCAAAAAAATATGTATTGGTAAACCACAAATTTAAAAACTTACATTATTCTCCAACTGTAAAATTCTAACGATCTCTTCTTTAAGGAGGGTTCGAGCACACATTAGTTTTAAAGGCTCTTTTGATATTATGCAGTGAAGTCGTGGATCTAAATATAAAGCTACAAGTAACGAAGGGATTTGTAAAAGAATTCTCTCACGCCGTTCTAACTTTTCTGAAAATTCCGAATTGTTGGGCTTTGCATCCACTTCAAGCTTCATCTCAAGCCATACTTTGAAAAAATCGCCAACAAATAATTGCTCTTCTTGAAGCTTGTTTGTGGCAATGTACGCAGACTCTAATAGATCTAATAGGGTTTCCATATTATCCCATTCCGACTGACTTAGATAAAGCGGAGAATCGATATTTTTTAGGCAGAACGATTTATATGGCATTAGTCTTTTTATTATAAAATATTTGGAATTCCACCGAGTCTGGAGATCAATGGAAACCTTTGCCAAGTTAAGATCACTAGTCTTGCTTCTAAAGATTTTAAACTTATTAAATACAAATTCAATCATGGCAATTTGCGTATAACCAACCTGTATGCAGGAGTCCGTAAGGCCTTCGCTAAATCTCGAACGCGCTTCAGTAAATCTTTGCTCGTAGCATCTAAGTAATCCTTCAATGCCAGTTGCAGAGAATGAGCAGCACACTTTACTGATTCAACTGAGAACACAAAAATTTGTGGAAGAATATCGCTAGAGGCAGTGTCAGACTCGCTTTCGTCCTCCTCGCAAAATAACCTAACCATTTTTATTAAATTCCGTCCATTATCGGTTGTTATTGTATAAATTTGTTTCTTTTCGATGCCAAAACTCTCCAAAACATTTTGAACTTTATCTTTGAGATACTCAGCTATAAATTGATATTAAAAAATGCATTTACCTGTATGGCGCTCCGTCAGCTCAATGCAGCCTAGCATTTTTATGACAATTTTTGATTTATGGTAAAATTGCACGTTAATAGCCATTATGCTGCGTTGAAGTCTTGTGGCCATGTCGATTTTCAAAGAAAGCAACTTATTTTCCAGCTTTTCTTTTAACCACCTTTTTTCGTTTTCATATGTTTCACTAATTAACTCACTTATATTTCTGGAGGTAACTGCTCGCATACCAAGACCATCAAATAATTGGTTCGTAATGAACTGTATGGCGCTCCGTCAGCTCAATGCAGCCTAGCATTTTTATGACAATTTTTGATTTATGGTAAAATTGCACGTAAATAGCCATTATGCTGCGTTGAAGTCTTGTGGCCATGTCGATTTTCAAAGAAAGCAACTTATTTTCCAGCTTTTCTTTTAACCACCTTTTTTCGTTTTCATATGTTTCACTAATTAACTCACTTATATTTCTGGAGGTAACTGCTCGCATACCAAGACCATCAAATAATTGGTTCGTAATGACCTTGAAAGCATCTGAGTCAAGAACAGAAAACGGTAATTTTTCTGTTTTGACCAGCTCAACACATGCCTTTTTCAGGTCTCTAGGGGCCATTGCTATCGAAAACCTAACTTTTTTTTCATTATTTTTCTTTTCCATGTTATATTGTTCTGCATGTTCTTTAATCAAATGACGCTTTAGATTTCTAACATGATCACCTTTAAAAACACTTTTACTGCGACGCATATTAAATTAATAGCACTATAAGTAAAATGTTAACATTTGAAATGACACATAAACATTTTTTATTAAATATAAAAATTTTATTAAAAATACGTACCTACAGTGTAATTATGAAAATGATGTAGTCACAATTGTGCTTCACACAAATTAATGATTTGACCAGGGTTAAAGTCCGCGTGTTAATTTATACAAGACGAAAAAAATCAAGCTCTTTACATGAGTTTTATTTTTGACGGAAAAAATATGAGTTTTATTAATTAACCTCTTTAAGGGCCATTATTATAACTTGCATTTAGCTAAAGTTAGGATTTTGTTGTAGCGATAAATAGTTTTTCGTTATTGAAAGTGAGCTAAAAACCACTTTTAACTATCACGTACTATAAGGACAAGTTATATCAATGAGCATTATCCTCATTATTATAACGAAAAACTACTTATCACTCCAACAAAATCCTAACTTTAGCTAAATGCAAGTTATAATAATGGGCCTAAATGAGTTTTATTTCTGACGGCAAAATAAAACTCCTCAAAAAAGTTTTATTTTATGGCTTCTAAATAAAACTCCTTTTAAAGAGTTTCGTGCGACCTTTTAGTTTTACGTTGAAAAATAACTGTTTAAGAAAGAGCTTTTTTATATAAGTTACAAAATAACCGTTATTAAATAACTTTTTCGATAAAACTTATAACCGTTACGGGCCCTGGCTCGCCACAGCTCGTTGAAGCCGGAGTTCCCCAAGGTATTACTTTGGGACCAATTTTATATTTACTGCATAGGTAACCAAAACTCTCAATAAATGAAATGCGTCTGTATTGGATAAGATAATATTGCCCAGCAATCACAAAACTAAGCATTACAAAAACAATAAATAATTTTGTCATCAAAAATGCTTTTGGTAACATGGAATGCATTTTATGTTACCAAACATTTAAAACAAAGAAAACCTTTTCAGTTAAAAGGCATTTTGATTATTTTCACAATAAATAAATAAATTAAAAGAGGAAAAAAGGAAAATGTTTTTTCTTGAGCAAAAAACCTCTATATGCAAAAAATTAAGGAATGGGTTCTGCAAGAAGGGCAAAATGAAGAAATTTTGCATAATAAAAAATTTAAAATGGAGATTTCAAGCCAAGCCGACCATTTATGGAAGGCTAATTTATCAATTTTTCTTTAATAGAAGACTCCACCGAATTTCCTATTTGGGCAAGGGTGACAAGGGAATTGACTTTATGAAATCTGTTCTATAATTAAACGTTTGACAAGTTTTTTGTAAAATATTTTTTGCTAGCATTCCATCCAAAAATGGTCTTATTTGGCTTGAAATCTCAATTTTTTATTTTGCAAAATTTCCTCATTTTGCTCTTCTTGCAGAACCCATTCTTGAATTTTTTGCATATAGAGTTTTTTTGCTCAAGGAAAAACATTTTCCTTTTTTCCTCTTTTGATTTATATATTTCTTTGTGAAAAAGATCAAAATGCGTTTTAATTGAAAAGGTTTTCTTTGTTTTAAATGTTTGGTAACATAAAATGCATTGCATGTTACCAAAAGCATTTTTAATGACAAAACAAAAATGTTTGTCTGCCATTTTGTTTGCTAGGTGTCGCTTTGTGTGCTAAAACATGATTGGATTTTAACATATCCGCGTATGAAACATTTTTGGTTGTGGGTTGAGCTAACTGAGGGTAATGAGCATTTGCTTGGTATTGTGGCTGCCTAGCAGGAGTATTTAATTTCTGAGTTGACTTCCTTACCACAGAAAAAACTGGACAGCCTCTGTAGTTAGCAGTGTGATTTCCACCGCAATTCGGCTAAAAAGAAGAGATACTGCTTTTCTTGGCCGTACATTAGAGGGATGACCCGCAAATGATTGCAAAATCCGTGAAACAAACATTATTTTTGTCTAGCACTGGCTGGACTTAAAAAGTATATTTTTATTTTAGACTTAAGATATGAGTAATTATTGTTAGTTCAAAAATATTGAAGATACAATAAACAATTTATGAAAAAAAAAAAAAAAAATTTTGTTTGCTGGTTTATTTTGAAATTTAATCAAACCTGAAAAAACAATAAAGCTGAAATAAAAGCAGTAAGCACCCGCATATGTACACTCAATCAAAGAGAACCCAAGAGGTGAAACGGCGTATAAACAGGACGGCAAAAAATACTAATTCAATACTAATTCTCTTTCACACGTTGATTAGTTTTTTTGTGTTAATTCGTAAACATTGGTTTTCTTTTGTGCTATTTTCTTATTAATTATTTTTTATTAGTGTAAATGTGCGTTACTTTCATTAAATATATTTCTCAAGCTTATTTCACAACACTAAAGAGTTTAGATTGTTTGTTTTAATTACTTTGTTGTTTAAGTTTTATTTTAATGGACAAATTAACTTTTAAAGTACAAAGTTTTAAACAACGAACACGCTTTAAAGGAAAATTTTTAGTTTTTGTTTTGGGTATTTTTCCGATGTTCATATAAATATGTTACTATATTTGTCTCTTTCTTGACAAACTTAGGAAAGTCTGATTATAGCCATTTTCATCAATCACTATTTACATCTCTGTGTACTTTGTGACTCAATTAACGACTGAAATCAAACTGAAATAGAAGAGAACAAGCGTCGGTGTGAGTTTTTTATTGTTTTTGTAGCACAATTGTGTATTTAAAATGAAGATTAGGATTACACTGATTTACTGTACACATCAGATATGCCAATTAGCACCCTAGTCCACACATCAACATTTGCAGATGACACAGCTTTTATGAGTATTCATGAAAGTGCCCAAGTAGCATCTCAACTTTTACAAGACCATGTACTCAATTCGGAAAAATGGTTACAAAAATGGAGAATAAAAGTGAATGAACAGAAATGTACTCACATAACTTTCACACTGCTTAGGGACTCATGCCCTCCTATTCGCATAAATAACCAAATGATACCACAGCTTTCAGACGTTAAATACCTGGGTATACATCTTGACCGTCGCACTGTGGTCAATATTTTGATATAGCGGCCAAAACTCCTTTTGGTTTTTGTTCTCCGATTTTAAAGTTATTAGACACATATGAAAGTAGACAGTAGTAAACCTCGGGAGCCAAAAAATTAGAACTCTATTTCAACTATTTCACTGAGAACAGGGTGGTCCAAAATGGGCATTTTCAGAATTTAGTAAATTTATGATATTTTTAGTTAATTTTTAAAGTTTAAATGATCATAACTTTTTTGTTTTTAACGATTTTTGGACGAAATAAATTTTGTGTTGTAACTTAACTTATTTCCTATTACTGGTAAAAAAAAAAATTGAAGCTCTACTGTTTTCAGAACAATTTAAATATTTTTTTTATAAAAGGTCAAATTTCTCGGAAATTTCCTACTTCATAGAGCACAACTCCTGGGAGTCAAGCTGAGTCAAAACACAAATTTACTATTTTGTAGTCCTAACTCTCCCCTACATTCCTATATATACACATGTCCATGCATCCCGACTGCACTTTTTGAGCTACAGCAATTTTTCTGACCCAAGGTAAGATATTCGGTTATTTGTATGTAAAAGTGGCTATGGTGCATATATTGTGATGAAATTTTGTACAAGAGTTCTTATTGACCCAAAAAATAATTCTGTTGAAATTAGGAGAAGTTTGCCCATATTTGGACCTAGTCTACATAGAAGGGTGTATTTTGACCAAAATGACAATAGAACTCTCAAATTATGTGGTATCTGGCAATTCATTTGGAAAAGGTAACTTCAAGTTCAGCAGAAATAAAATTGCAGGATCTTCTTGAACATACTGCAGAACGATTATTAAAGACACTTGATGCTGACTATTTAAAGAAGTTTAAAAATTGCAGCATGACTTTAATTTCTAAATGGGGATGTGATGGGTCCTCTGGCCAGAAACAATACAAACAATATAATGCGGAAAATTCATCAGATGCCAATTTATTCATGATTTCTTTCGTTCCATTATGTTTAACAAAAACTTATATTGGTTCAGAGCCGTCAACTAGTAGAGCTGCAGAGATAGATGTATGGAAGAATGAAATTCCCTCGTCAACAAAATTTTGTAGACCAATAAAATTTGCTTACAAAAAAGAAACTAAAGATGTCATAACTGAAGAAGTTGGAAAAATGACAGATGAAATTAAAGAACTTCAACCAGTGATATTTGAATTTAATGACCAATGCATCGAAGTTAACTTTAAAATGTCACTTACAATGATCGATGGAAAAGTTGCACAAGCTTTAACCGAAACAAAGTCTTCGCCAAGCTGCACTATATGCCAAAAAACATCAAGTCAATTGAGCCAACCACCAACACTAGTCACCTCTTCATGCTAGAATTCGTTTTATGAAGCATATTCTTAAATTGGGATACGATTTGGAATTTGGCCCGTTAGGCGAATCAGTGAGAAACAACAAAGAAAATTTGGAAAAAAGAAAGCAAAAAAAAAGATATTCAAGAAAAATACCGTGAGATGGGCATTATAATTGACCAGCCAAAGCAAGGAGAAGGAAATTCTAATGATGGAAACACAGCAAGGAGATTTTTTTCCGATCCAGAAACTGCAGCTTCTATAACTGGAGCAGATTATGATTTAATACGACGATTCCAAATCATATTAGAAGTTATAGCATGTAGCAAAAGGATAGATGCAAAAAAATTTGGTCAGTATGCTAATGAGACAGCAACCCTTTATAACCAAAAATATTCTTGGAGACATATGCCAACCACAATTCACAAAATTTTGTTCCATGGGGAACAAATAATTCAGCACAATATGCTTCCAATTGGAGATCTCTCAGAAGAAGCGTAAGAAAAAAGGAACAAAGACTACAGATTCTTTCGCGAGCACAATACAAGAAAATTTTCCAGATATTGTACTAATAAAGATCTTATTAATATTTTGTTGTTCACATCAGACCCATATATGTCCAGTATTCGACAAAAATGGAAATCAACCTCATTAGAGTTAGATGAAGAAGCTTAACAACTACTCCAAAATGTAAATCAAAGCTATTTGGAAGAAATTTTTACTAATATTGTTTAATTAATACTAGTTTAAAGATTATAATTTGTTTCTAATTTTAGTATAAATTTTTATTATGTATTAACAAAAATAATAATAAATAAAATATATGTGCACTTTAAATCAATAATAAAAGTTTACTTAAAATTTTATCGATGTTGTGTTCTGTATATAATATATCCAAATGGTATTGATATTGTTGGGAATTTCATGTTATTTTTCAGTTTAATCCTCACAAGAATTAGCTTTTTCCAAAAAAACCAACCTTTGGCCCCTGTGAATATTGAGACTAAATAAATGTCAGGGGCCATATGTTGGCATTTTCTGACCAAAATTAAGTTTAGGAATAATAATAAGTATTGGTTGTAAAATACGATTGAAGAAAATAAGAAATTATAAAAAAATACCTATTTAAAATGTCTAAATATTCAACTTTACATGGAAACTCAACAAAAACTTAAAATGCATTTTTAACTCCACACTACTTACGTTCCTATCAGTCGATTTTTACGTTTGAACACGCAAATTGAAGCTTAAAGTCCCTCCTATTGAACAAAACAAATTGAGTAAAAAATACCAATCCGGTCAAAAGTTATAGAGTTTTGACCGCTATCTCGCGAAATTGACCACTGTGCGTCGCCTTACTTGGAAAAGCCACATAGATTTCAAGTCAACACAAATGAAACTAAAAGCAGTACAACTAAATTGGCTTATTGGCAGAAACTCCACCCTGAGCTTAGATTGTAAACTTCTACTGTACAAGTCGATCCTCAAACCCATTTGGTGTTATGGGATTCAGTTATGGGGCACTGCCTCAGTTAGCAATGTAGAAAAAATTCAAAGGCGCCAAAATAAAATTCTTCGTATAATTACATCTGCTCCCTGGTATATAAAAAATTCGAACATCCACAAAGACCTAAACCATCAGTTAAAGCAGAAATAGCGAAACACACAGTCACATACCTAAAGAGGTTTGAATCTCAGCCAAACCCTTTGGCACGTAACATGCTGAATGAACCTGGTTACATTCGACTAAAAAGAAGAGATACTGCTTTTCTTGGCCGTACATTAGAGGGATGACCCGCAAATGATTGAAAAATCCGGGAAACAAACATTATTTTTGTCTAGCACTGGCTGGACTTAAAAAGTATATTTTTTTTTTTTTTTATTTTAGACTTAAGATACGAGTAATTATTGTTAGTTCAAAAATATTGAAGATACAATAAATAAATTATACAAAAAAATGTCTCTTAGTTGGAAGTAAATGTTATAGTAACTGGAAGTATATTATATAGACAACAGTTCATCATTTTTTAAGCCAAACTCTCTGCCTCCTATTCGAACCGAATTCACTGACGTCGCTTAACATTACATTAGCCCAGAAATGGTTTTATTTGTTAAGGTGTGCTTTTGCAAATACTTAATATAGCTGATATATGGCTTCTTGTTGGGCATATGACTATGAGATCCATAATTTGTAAGTATACACCAAATTCTACACGGTCTTTTTTGATTTAACACGGTTTGAAATTTTTTTTATAAATTATTTATTGTATCTTCAATATTTTTGAACTAATAATAATTACTCATATCTTAAGTCTAAAAAAATATACAGTTTTTACACGGTTTGAAAATGAAAAAAAAAATTTAATTTTCAAACCGTGTTTTTTCCATTTCGCACGATTCAAAACCATTTGAGCTTAGATTTTATTTGTTAAATTTAAGTTTTGCGACATATTTTTATATCAAAAATTTAGAGGAATTCCCTTTTGTGCATTTGAGCATTTTTACTTGTTAGAGCAATTGAAATGTGTTAATATTTTGTCAACTATCAATGCATCTCTAAAAGAAGACGTCGAAAATTACAAACAAAAAACTACAACGTAAAGCCATTTCTTTAGAAAACAAAATTGAAATTTTAGATCGCCTTTGAAATGGAGAAGGCCCAACATGTCTTGGCAAAAGGTTTGCAACTATAAAAAATTAAAATTCAATTAGGCAATCGTTGATTTCTGGAACGAAACTATCTGTTAAGTCTTCATCATACACTAAATATTTAAGTAAACGGTTCAAATAAACATTATATGTACATACATGCATATACAGTGGTGGCCATATCATATGCAACTGAAATTTGGTTTATAATAAAATTCCTGAAACTTTAATCCGAATACCAAGAAAATTAAAATTGGCTAATGAAATTAAAGATTATTTATTTGTAAATAAAATTTAACACAACAACTTTTTTTCATTTTTAAAATAACATAAATATTTTTATCAAAAAAAACTCAAAATACGTTTGGCGAAAACAAATGCAACTTATAATAAAAGTAAAAAAAAAACTTCAAACTAAAAAATTTTAATATTTCGTTGCGAAACCAGCATTCTGTAACACAGCTTTGCAACGCCGTGACATAGATTCTATTAAATTGTCTATTATTAATGCTAGAATTGAGTTCCATGCCTCTTTCATTTTTATGAACAACTCGTGCGTATTTCGAACGTTATTGCTGTCGATCCTCCGATTAACAATTTCCCAAAGATTCACAATGGGGTTTAAATCGGGTGATTGAGGTAGGCCATTCCATAACAGTTATGTTTTTTTCAGCTAACCATGACTTTACCACTCTTGATGTATGCTTTGGGTCATTGTCATGTTGGAAGACCCAAGCAAGTGGCATTTCCCATTCAGCATATGGAAGCATAACATCTCTTAAAATATCTTTGTACACATGTTGATACATTATACCATCGATTCGGTGTATGGGGCCCACTCCATTAGCAGAGAAACACCCCCACACCATTACACTGTAAGTCAATATTTCCCAGCGTTGTTCAAGCGTATACACAACCATATTCGTTCAGCGGAAGGATAAAACTAATTATCTGTCAAATCAGACATGAGCTAAGTGTTAGCTTTCACGAAATAAGCACTAGTTGAAAAAAAGGTTAGATCGCGGACGCTTTATATGATCAATGTCTTTTTTACACGGATTTTTCTGGAACCAATCTACCGTGTAAAAACAAAATTAGGTGTACTTCGAATCTTGATATAATAATTCAAGGTAGTTCCATTTCAAATATGTTCGAAGTTTGCCGGAATTATTGAAGTATTTTTTTATGTAAACAGCAAAAAAGTGTTGCTACAAGTAGAGACGAAAAAAAAAATATTTTGGAAATTATTTTAAAAAAGTGTGTAATTTACATAAATAAAAATAAAAACATACTTTGGTTTAATAATGAAAAGGAATAAATCTTGTTGTAGATTATGTTTTCCTTAATCTTTTATAGGTACACTTTTACATTGAGAAAAAAATTATATTACAATCTTATTTAAGCTGCATGCTAATTGACCTTATGAAAAATCGCCACAAAACAAAAATTAAAAATCGCCAAATGAATAATTACCGTAAAAAATTGGAAAAAATGGAAATTTGGCAAATAAAATATAAAAAGTTCAATACTGGCAGTAAGTGCATTGACATTTTTTTTAATTCTAATAAATCTTTAATGTTAAGAATTCTGTAGCTTTAGGTAGACAACGTAACTACTTAGATAGCTTTTAGGACATAAACCGTTGTATATACACTCTAATTGATGAATTTCTTGATAATCACTCCTATTACATTTGACGTTGTCGACATAATACGACGACCTTTCACTAAATTAAATTGATATTTCCTTTATCGACATCTACATTTATCGATGACTTTTTAATTTAATTTGTATTTTGTAAGAATATGTGACGTTGAATTTTTCTTGTACCGACGGCGATTTCGTCGCCTTGGTTTAAAAACGAGTGAAGTGCCAGCAAAATTTAAAATAGAAAAGTTTTAAATAACAAGTTTGACCCAATACGGAAAATTAGTTGAAGAAATGGAAAATCTCGACGTAATAGAAAAAAACTTAAATGAGATTCTTATTAAGCATTTGAAATCATTCCAAAACATTAAATTTTTTTAAAAGAATATTTCTCTACAGAACAGTGTTATCGATAAGCAGTCAACGTCGTCATAAGAGCACTAGGAAATTGTGGAACAAGATTAACGTGAGTACCTCCCTAATAAGTAATAAAATTAATTTTTATTTTTATTGAATTCAAACATTCCATTTGAATTCCAGATTTTTAACTAAAACTAAAAACTCAATAAATTTCTTATGATACTAATATAAATAAAAATAGTTTACAAAAGAGTATTTTATCAACAAGTATTAATAATAAAAATAGGGTTTTCATATAAGAGTAATTACATAGGGTTTCTATAAAAGTGTTAATACATATGTATAATATATGTGTACGATTAAGTTATACATATAACTCCCCCATCATTAGATTGACGCTCCGAGGAAAATTTACATAAATTGACAAAAATAATAAAATGAAACTTACATATATTTTTAATAACATTTGTTGATATTCCACCTTTAAGTTTAAAGATTCATAAATCAGTAATAAGAATACATACAGACATACATATAATAATTTAGGTAAAATTTAATTTTAACAACAATTACAAAAAATTCAATTCTGCAATTTTTTCTTCCTTTTAATATCTGATTTATAATATTTGTGACCTGTTTGAGTTACATCATGGTCACTGTCAAATCTTTTTACTTTAATTTTACGAAATTTAGCATGATTTTTTCCACCTCGATTACTTCTTAAGTACACCTCCCCAGTTTGAATCTCACAATCTTCTCGATTATGATTTAAATTTTTTATTGATTTTTCTTTCAATTTCAAAATTCTTTCTTTAATTTTTGGATAATCCTCAGCTTTTATTAAACCGCTTTGAAAATCAGTAGGTTTACATTTTGTGGTAGAGTGTATTGTGTTGTTATAAAACATGATTACTTTATACATTTTCTCTTCAACCGTATCACTATCTTTTTCAGGGTCATGTCTGAGTAAACGAATATGTTCGTTCAAAGTGTTATGAAGACGTTCTACATCTGCATTAGAAGTGTGATTATTATTTGAAGTAAAATGTATCTCAATTTGGTTCTGTCTTAAAAATTCAGTTAATGGTAATGCTTTAAAACCTAACTCATCGTCAGTTACAAATACTGAATCAGGGCTCTCTTGAATTCTATCCATGATCTGTTTTGAATTTTAATTGCTTGTGCAAATTTAGAAAATTTATCGATTACTGTTAAAAATAATATTTTTTCAAGGCTATAAAAAATATCTATATGTACTATTTGACCAGGTCTATCAGGGGTTTCAGTTAACTTAAATATTTGTTTTATTGGTTTACGGTCATACTTTTCTACATTGCAAATATGACACTTATTTATAAATTGCTGAATTCTTAAGTTTAATTTCGGAAGATATATTTTTTTTTTCTTAATTGTTCAAAATTTTCATTTATACCGCGATGGTTATTTTTCTGATCTTCATTTTGAATAAATTCGTGAAGATCATTCTCATCTAAAATATCATCAAGGCAGCTATTGCACTTTGCGTTTTTTAGGTTAGAAGTTAGAAAATATTTTAAAACTGTTTCTTTAAAAACATCATACATTAAATTATCTTGGATTAAAATTGCATTAACTTTTGTTGGATGAAAATGATTCTTTATAATATTTACTATATCAGTTTCATTGATATTATAGGATAAGCAGAATTTGATTTTTCTATAATAAACTGGTTTTTATAAACATTAATTGGAGAACTGCTTTCAGATATAATTCGAGGTTGGTCAATTAAATTTATTTCGGGTTCAATTCGGGACAATGCATCTGCATTATATTCCCCTTCAATAAAAACTATTTTGCCAAAATGATTATGATGTTCTTTGATATGGACTAATCCACATTCATTATTAATAATTAATTCAACTTTACGTAATTTGGGAAATAATAAAGGCACGGTTTTATTATTTATCCTAAGTTCACTTCTATTATAATCTATCACAGCTTTATATATTCGTATTTCTTTCCAATGATTCCATCATAATAATTATGAAATTTACATTCTATTAGTTTTATTTTCTCATTTATATCACCTAACTCAGAAAACATGGGTACTTGATAAATTGTGTCTGAAAATACCTCATTCTGAACGGTTTTCAAGATTACTTTTGATGAACTAACTCTCCATTTTGGATTACATAAACCCGGATTTACAAGTGAATGAGTTGCACCAGTATTCACTATAAATTTAAGATTTCCTTTTATTATTATATACGGTAACTCTCCGGAGAGGCTGGAAAACGAAAATTTTCTGTTACTATAATCTGGTTTAACAGTTCAGAAGAAGAATTATTTTGTAACATATTTTGAGAAACCGGTATTTTTCGTAAATCACTTATAGCCCATTCAGGCTGCCACGAAATAAAGTAAGTTCGAGCTGAAATTACGAATGAAATCTAAAGTGTTTATACTGGGCTTTTTGACATTTGAGTTAATTTCGCAAACAGCTGATCACGTTTAGTTACATTTATATAATTTAACTATTTTGCAAAAAGCTTTCGCACAACACTTTTGTACTGATTTAAAATATACATGAATATTAAGAACAACACTACAACAAAATAAATCTAGAATTATGTATATATTTCCATTATTTCATTTGGCTTTTAAATTTTTTTCAAACAAAACGGACTTTCAGGGTTGTAAATCTGGTCATGGTTGCAAAAAAAGTAGCTTTTTCTACAAAACCAGCGTTGTCTATCGTAATTTCAAGTTAATTTCGACGAAATTAAGGAGAATGAGTTAATTTGGGCAATGGTAAAATGTATGCGAAATTACGTAATTTCAAGTTGATTTCGGCCGAAATCACGAAATGATTTAATTTCGTGGCAGCCTGAACGGGCTATTACAGTATTACCATTATGAATCAATTTAATCTCCGGCCACGATCGCACATGAAAATTAATTTCAATTGCCTCTTTGGCTTTACCTTTAATTTTACTTTTAATCAGATCGAGAAATAAAAGCTGGGAAGGTTCATCGTACTGTAAAAAGAGGGGATTAATTTTATCAACAAGGGATATGAATGTATATAAATTCTTTTTCTCCCCAAAAAATTCTGGTAATCGTTCCAAAAATTTAACAGGGTCTAAAGTATGCGCCATTTTTTAATATTCAATAAATATTTTTTTTAAAGGTTTTTTTTTTAATTAAAAGAAAGAAAAAACTGATTTATTAACGATAAATAACAAAATATAATTTATATTCACGTATAAACGCGAAAAAAAGTAATTTAAATAACACAGCACAACAAAATAAAAAAAATTTCATGTGCTCTTAAAACCACTATATAATTTTGATGTATCATGACTACCTTTGTACAAAAATGGTAAAATTTTTAAATTCTATGGATAGATTTTTTTTTAAAAAATTTTTTTTTTAAATTGCAATTTTTTTGAGACGTTTCTTCAAATAATTAATGATAACTCAAAAACTACTAGTCCGATATTATTAAAATAAATTCAGAAAAATTAAGATTTGCATAGCCTTTAATTCGTCTATATATCGCGTTTCAATCGGATCAATAGTATCGGAGTTATAATAAAATCATAAAAATGCCATAAAGATCTGTTCCAAACAATTTTCTACATTCAATACTGTATTTCCACAGTAACACGTGTCCCACAGAAATACGTGTTTTGCCCAAAACAGTATTTCGCGTACTTGTTTTGCCATACATTTCTCATTCATCCAAAACACTTTGGCAGTACCTGGATATTGTATAGTGGTTTCAAAAGCATCTAATTTTTTTTATTTTGTTGCGTTGTGTAATAGGAAGATATCAGTCAATTTTAGCGAAATTTTATATTTTATTGTTAAAAAAGAAAAAAATAAAAAATTTTCAAAGTAAAATGTTTTTGTAAATTGTCTTCGGCAAGTTCTCAAGGACATATAATGGCCAGTGAAAATTGTAATAACTCGAAAACTTAAAGACATGTAGCTTATTGTAAATCTCATTGTGTTTGCCCTAAGGACCAGGATCCACTTTTTTGCAAAAGGGGAAATAAATAGCGTTAATTTTGCAAAAACTGAAAATTTGTCAATTATTTTCGATTTAAACGCTTTTTTTCAGATTTGGGGCCTATGCGCTACGTGTTAACGTTGTCGAATTCGACTAAAATTTTGTGGGTGGAAGTTTCTCATCAAATCTAACATTAATCCGACATGCACCCCTTGAAATTGGAAAATTTATGTTTTTCACACATTTGAAAACCCGCTATAATGCGTATATCAAGCAAAAAACTAAAATTATGTGAAAATGAGCGAATTCACTAAAATGTGAATAAATTCGAAAAAAATCAATCGATTTTTATGGTCGATATCTCATTTTGTTGCTATTATATGTCGCTATGCGATAAAAAAATGAATCTGGAAGTTTTTTGCCGTTTTCGATTTTTTATGATTTTTTTAAAACGAAAATTTTTGCCATTTTTACGTAAAAAATATATTTTTTTCTTAAGTTTTTTATTATAACTCCGATACTATTGATCCGATTGAAAAATCTTAATTTTTCTGAATTTATTTTAATAATATCGGACTAGTAGTTTTTGAGTTATCATTAATTATTTGAAGAAACGTCTCAAAAAAATTGCAATTTTAAAAAAAAATTTAAAAAAAAAATCTATCCATAGAATTTAAAAATTTTACCATTTTTGTACTAAGGTAGCCATGATACATCAAATGTATATAGTAGTTACTCGAGCATATTTTTGCTGTTGCCCTGTGTAATTATTTAATCTATTAACAATATTTTAATATAAACAAATATTTATAACAATTTTAAGATAAAAATAAACACTTAATGTAACAATAACAATATATATATATATGTATATATATATATATATATATATATATATATATATATATATATATATATATATATATATATATATACATACATATATATAGATTTACTGGTGCTATATGCTATTGTGTGTGTGTGAAAAATATATAATATATATATATATATAGTTAATCAATGTATATAGTTTAAATGTCACCAACACGATTTTCTGTTGCAGCTGTACACTGTTTTTTACAATTTTATTATTTAATAGTTTTTTTTTCAATTATATCCTGGAGGGTCCCTTGGGATTCGCAGGATTAATTAATTATTTACAAAATTTTTTTTTGTATACACTGAGCCTTTTTAATAAAAGGATCCTACCGACTGCGCCAATTAATAAAATTAATTTTTATTTTTTTATTTTTTATTGAATTCAAACATTCCATTTGAATTCCAGATTTTTAACTAAAACTTAAAACAATTTTCATAAAACTCAATAAATTTCTTATGATACTACGATAAATAAAAATAGTTTACAAAAGAGTATTTTATCAACAAGTATTAATAATAAAAATAGGGTTTTCATATAAGAGTAAATACATAGGGTTTCTATAAAAGTGTTAATACATATGTATAATATATGTGTACGACTAAGCTATACATATAACTCCTAATCTCACGGTGGTCTTACCACCGAGTGAAACTTAAGCGTAGACTAGCGCCCCCATTGTGTAGTATAACAACACTTTACGACTGCCACCAAACCCAATTTGTGTGTGATACAGCAACAATGAGTAGCAATTTATATAATATGGCAAGCCTTATCCAAGACAAGCCGAGATCCGTATTATAGCCTCTTGCTTAGGGGTTTGGAGACTATTCAAACTCCGTCTGTTGAGAGTGCAACGGCACACTTGATCGACCGTTACCATACCTAAATAAATCGATCGTAAACCACAACTACCACGTGTACCCCCGAAGGGGACCTCACCAACAACCGGTCACAGAGAGGATAGGCTCTCTGTGGGGCTACCGATTCCCGTGGTACCAGTCCTTTGGGCACTGGTCGGGCCTCGAAGAGAACCCGTATGTTTTAACACACAGACCTTTTGTTCCAGATTTAGGTTCTAGGAACTCTAGCGTCTGGTGCCCCTATTTTCCCCGAGTGAACCGCGTCAAAGCATTTGCCATTCCTGCGCTGACAATTGGAACCCCCGGGGGTAAGCATTAGGAAATACAAAATTATAATCAAATTAAAGTTGACATCAAATTGAAGTTGACATCAATATAAAGGTCAAAAGTGACGACGATGTCGCCATCGCCATGTAGAATAAGGATGAATATAAAACCGCTCAAATATGGTATCACCATTTTTCATTAAAACGTTTTGGATAATTGTCCATTTTAAAAAATTACGAAAAGTACTCAATATTTTGGGGTTACTTTTTATTGGGTTATTTTTCATTTTTTCTTTTAAGCGATTTTGCATAGAGTTATTTTGCATGCAGCCCCCTCATTCATAATAAAATTAACCAAACGTTTTTATTTTAAGTTCCTATGATATTGAAATTGTCAATTTTTTTTGATACTCCTGACAGATTAGCTTCCCATCTATTTAAAAAAATATATTTTCTTTAATGAACATAACAGAGGTGCCTTTGGTAAGTTGTACATACTTAATAAGAAAATGGAAAGCTTTGTCAGATATAGGGAAATTAAAAAATCTTATTTGTGAATTTTTGCAAAAGTTTATTACTACCGTATGGAAAACAATTTCCGTTTGTTTCTTTATACACATATACTTAAGGCTTGTTTCTTTTTTTAATTTTTAAAATTTCAAATAAAGGAAAAACGCAAAATGGGATTTCACAAAGTATGTGATATGGTAGCACAAATTGAAATAGTTCCAGCAAACGTCAGACCGTTAATATGGCGACAAAAAGAGAGAATGGAATTACCTTCTATTATTATATCATGCTTCGAACTGTTTTTGGGTGAATTGGCATGATATTATTAAATTCTAGGTATTTTGATATTTACACTGTTGTGTTTCTTCGATTTTGTTTTATTTTCTCAAGATTCTGGCGTTTTATACGATTAGTTACTTTAGGTGGACGGCCACACCTGGCCTTACTTTCAAAGCATTTTATTTGTTTACAGTTTGTAATTATAGTTTGTACAATTGCCTTGGAACACACAACTACAACTAACTCACCACTTTCCCAAAGAGATTTTCCACCTTCGTGTTACTTAACAATAAGCTTCCGCAACTCCAAACATTTTTTGATAAAAATATTAATAGAAAATAATATTAAAATAGTAACTATGAATTTCTTAAGAGCAGACAAAAGTTGGTAGCACTATTTATTTTTTTTTTAATATTATAATATTAAAATTTCTAACCTAGCGTTATGTATACTTTTCTGTGCCTTAAAAATGATTATTTGCTGATTTTATTAATAAATGAATTGAACCTTGATTTTTTTATCCACTATTATTAACTGTTCCTAATTCCAGTTTATTTGGTTAAAAATAAATTTCTACATTTTGCTTATATTTCTTAGAACTGAATCAGAATCAAAATATTTTCGAAATAACCTAGTAATTTATAAACCGCTAAGCCGATTGATCCAAAATTTGACATGAGTATCTGAACTTAAGTTTTAAAGGTGGGTTCCATACCCCCGCCAGGGGTGGCGCTATTGAGCTAGCACTTAAGGTGTGTTTACATTGAGTGTACAAGTCATATGTACTGTCTCAATTGATATCCATATGAAATTTCATGTGTATGTCAAAATCAATGTTTTACATACATGTTGTTGAAATCAAAAATCAAATCTTTAAAACAGCTGGTCTTCAAAGTGTGGTATAGATGGATTATTTTTTTTAAATTATTAGGCTATATAATAAAACTAATAATAGCTTTATTGGGAATTGCTGTAATAAGTTATTAGGCAATTTGCATATTTTTGGCGTCATTTTATTTTATAAGAAACCCGCTGGTGATGTCAACTATGCATAGAACTACCGTTTTGTGTTATCATTTGGGAGCTTCTACAACAGTACAGAAATCAATTTATAAGAAAGAAATTATATCAAAACAAAAAATAATTATAATAAATAATACAATAAGTAATAATTAATATCATTTGAACTATATCAGCAACAATTAAATGAATAATTTTGATGATGTTAATGTCAATTTATTTTCACTCTTTTTTTACTTGGAATAAAATATTTTTATCCTAATTCCTATGACAATAGAAAATAATTAAATTCCTTTAAAATAATTGAGCCGTTGCTTCTGAAAATGAGAGAAATTCCATTTATTATATTTAATGATTTGCATTTGAATGGAGTTACAAAAATTCACAAGCCGTAATAGACTTATTTTATATTTTTTGTGGTCTTATTGCACCTAACTTTAATATGCAATAATAGTTATCCGTTTTATCTAAAAAAAAGGTTTTGGTATGCGCCAATGTAGTTGTCTCATTTTCAAAGGCAACTTTTTTATGAAAATGTTGATTTTCTTTACTGGAATGTAATTATAATACCAAAAATATTGAATAGTTTATTTACTTATATATTTTATTTCAATATCATTTCATTCTTCTTTGGTGCAGTAAAACAAAAAACCAAAAAAAAAAAAATTATATTTAATTTTAAAGTAAAAAGTGAAAAAAGAAAGAAAGAAATTACAATACTTATATTTCTTACATAGCGAAAATTTTTCACCATAGTTGCAGTATGATTGCTAAATTCCAATAATGCTTCTTAAAATATTGCAATATAAAAAATAGTACTATTCAACATGGATTAAAAACATAAAATTATGTTACTTTGTAATAAGATTTAGGTTTTATTAAGCAACGGCTCAATTAAGTAATTTGTAGCAATTTCGATAACCACAATACTTCAATAGCATTTTTATTTTTTTTTTTTTTTTGTCCTACGGTCCAAAGTTGTTAATAAGGTAATATTACAGTTTACACAGTTTGCTTACCGTCTTAAAAAAGATTTAAAAAATAATGCACTATAGGAAAGTAAATTTTTAATTTAATTCAGTCTTTCTTAGTACCGGTACCTTGCCTTTTATCACTATAAATATATGTAATTGTGTTCTCAACTTGTATTAAAATTGCGTCATTCGTATAAAAATGACCTGGCCCTAGTTTTGAAAACAGACATATTCCATTGGACTCACAAAAAATAAAGTTCTATCTATGTTTTAAAATCATTAAATTTGATTTAGCCGTGATTGACGTACAGATAATCAAACTTGCAAATAGATATACATATAATATATGTATGTATGTATGTATGTATGTATGTATGTACGTATATTAGATTACATAACTTTATTATTAATATCATCTATGAGGTATCGATATAAATCTGCGAACATTAAATTACTAACAAAAGTTAGAATAAAGATATTGGTTAATTTTTAACTCCTTAAATTCATGATAAAAATGTATGAGCGGAATTTTTGAAAATAAAAGTGAACATCATTGAAAACAGCTGTTGTCATATAGTTTCACACATCAAATAGAGCGTGCTCTAAATAAAAAACTAACACATGTTATTGCACATAGCCCCAAAAAAATTTTTAGGCCATTATGTCATCGCCCTCAAAAAATAAAAATGAAATAAAAACCCAAAAAAATATTAATTAACCCCCCACGAGTAAGTCAGTTTGTTAGTATTGCTCGTTACTTTATTTAAAAAGATGAGCTAATCTTAAATCCTTGATACATTAAGTATTAAAACTTAATTTTTATCTCAAAACCTCTAGAGCTTTATTAACAGTTCAAGTAAAAATTAAAGGACGTTTTTGTATTAATGTTTTTTATATTTTGCTGGTATTAAAATTTATAAGCAGAATTTAACGAAATTTTTAATTTAAACAAGAATTATTCTAAAATTTGCAAAATTTACTTAAATTTCGGTTCGACAGACTCCAATGTCGTAATCCTTTTTTTTCGAATCTTAATTTTAGCCTAAAGAACACTATGATTTATTTTTGCTGCTCAGGATTGGTTGCTCCAGATATGAACACTAAAAGTACTACCGGAATAATATACATCCACTGAAAATAAAAAAAATTAATTTTTAAAAATTAATATTGTTGTATAGTGTTAATGTTTTAAGAAATGTGACATAAATATAAAACCTAATTTACGCGCTGTGATTAATAGATACAACCGAAGATCACCCGAACTCGAAGTCTAACCATTAAAATATGCACTAATGATACGCAAACTTCTCAAAGGAAGAAATAAAAGAACATGCCTGATAAAAAAATAACGACAAACAGGGTTGTCAGATATAGCGATTTCTCGCCAAACGTGGCGATTTTCAATCTTATTTAGCGATCAAGTTTTGGTTTGGCGATATGGCGACTTTTAAATTATTTGGCGATATTGTTTGCGATTTTTCATTGACTTTTGGCCAACATTAGAAACTGAAATAAGGAATATCAAAATGAATAACAAAGAAATTGATGTTTTAAAAGTAAATAGTTTTTCATATTTAAATATGATTTTACTTCTGGAAACCAGAAACATTCG
Source organism: Phasia obesa (assembly GCA_949628195.1). Taxonomy (NCBI): domain Eukaryota; kingdom Metazoa; phylum Arthropoda; class Insecta; order Diptera; family Tachinidae; genus Phasia; species Phasia obesa. The sequence continues at coordinate 105,880,149 of OX451217.1, forward strand.
GAACATATAAATTTATTTAAATTTTACGAACATTTCATATTTAAAAATGTTTTTATATCTAAAGATGATTTTATTCCGGAAACTGGAAGTTTTATTTAAAGTTTACAAATATCTTTAGTTTTCTTGTTTTGAAAAATTTTTATAAATCCCAACATACTTTTGGATACTTAATCAATGGAAAATATTCACTTTTGTTTTAGAAAGATCATAAAAATATGATATTCTATCTAATTATGTACAGTTACGTTTCTTTTCTACTCAATGGTAATTCCAATAATTTTTTTTACTTATTTTTTACATACAAAGGAAATTTTAAAATAAGGATTAAGTTTGTTTTTTTCAACCTTAGAAGGAATATTTGTAACAAACTAGGTGATTAATTTGAAAGAAACATTGGATTTTTTAAATTTATATGCTGCTAATTATTGGGTAGAAAAATCGATTTCAATAATGAAATCCACTAAAACTCGACTGCGAAACACATGCTATAAATTGTATGAATTGAAATAGGGTATGTGGTACATGAAATAGGGTAATGTTGAATAAATTTGATTTCTATAAAACATATTCTAAATAAGAACACGGTGACAAATACCTTAAGGATGGGTATGTTCAGGTCTCCATTTATTATAATAACCACATTGTTCATTGTTCTTAAGTAAAAATTTTACCTTTCTCGTGTTCACTAATCATAAAAAACAAAATATTTATATATTTTGGCGACTTATTTTCTATTTATGGCGAATTTCAGATATTGCGCTCACTAAACTTTCAAAAATTGTTCTTCAAAATTAGGGCAAAATTTCTACGTTGGACTTAAATTACTTTTTTAAATTTATTGTATCTTCAAAATATATGAACTAACAATAAATGCTGATTGCAGATTGCTTTTTTGAAATAAAATAATTAAATTTTAGTGCAAAAATTGTTTAACTTACTATCACTAATGTTGATTGAGAGTGAAAATTTTAAAGTCATCACTAGAAATAAAAAAAATGCAATAATTTTGTAATATTTTCACTCAATTTTGACCCCGACGTGATTAATTCCAAGATATCTTTAACTCCTTTTCTAATAAACAAATTCCTCAAAAGGCATAATTAGGAGAACTAATAGAATCCATCATTCAGAATTTAAAAAGAAATGGAAATATTCGATTCAGCTGCTGTTTGACACTTGCGCATTTGTTTTCCTTTTTATTAATACGTTTTTTGACCAAATAATTGTTTTTGTTCAAATTTTATTAAAATGACTGCATTTTTATTAAAATATTACAAAAAATAATATTAAGATAAAACAAAATGACTACTGCTGAGCGTTCATATTTCAAGCTGCTTTGCAGTTTTATAGCTTATTATCGGTAAAACAAAGACGCTTTGCGAATGGGTATTGGCAAAATCAAAGGACACATGTCACGTTCTAAGATTCCGCGATTGCTACAACTTGCAGCTTATTTTGATTTTTAATATTCTCAGTAGAAGCATGGTCTCAACAATTTTACATGATGTGCTTAAGATTATGGAGCGTTTCATTTGCCCTCAGCGGGTTCAACTTAAAATAAGGGATTATTTCTACAGCAAATACAATATTCCTTCCATAAATGGTTGGACACACAAAAATTATTAAGCCAAGTTGTGACGAGCATTTATACTCTTCGGGGGACCTGCACTGTTCAGTGATTCAGCCAACGGGAATCTACGATTGGCTTATCCCGGTTGAACCCTCTCGCAAAGTAAGGCTATTTTTCCATAAACTCCATGGTGTTTTGACGACAATATTGGATTCTGTGACACCTAAAACAAACAATAATTCAAGTTCGAACTTAAAATTAATAATATTGGATTTCATGACACCAAAGTATTTTTTGTCGGTTTAAAATCCAATTCCGACAACATTGGATTCTGTGACAGCCCTGAATGATTGAGGATAATTCCAGTGACGCTTCAGCTTTAATCATTTCTCCTTAAATACCCTTAAGCACACCAAAATCAATAACATCCGGTATTTTTTGCTGGTCAGTAGGCAAATAGGTGGGTTGTCCACTCAAAATCACATTCAGACTTTTTTTGGAAATTGTGTCAAACAAAACACGACCTTTTGGAGTTATTAGTCGTTATCCCCAAAACGTATGTTTAGCGTTGTAGTCGCCTGATGCTATGAAACTGACTCTCTGATATTTGAAATCTACGAGGTGAATAAAATGAAGAAACAACTAAGTTTTGACGAAATTCTTTAAGACCGTTTTTACACCTTGCAACAAACGCCGAGTTTTTTTCCTATTCTTTTTTAAAGTTACTTCGAAACCCTTTATTCTTTTACATTTGAATTTTTTCAAAATATTTATTTTTGAAAGTTTTGTTTTTTATGCTTTTCTGTGTTATTAATAAATAAACAAAAAACTGTATTGTCAACTAAACGTATTTTATTATGATTAAGCGATTAAACATTCTTAATATAATATTAACACACACACATTATAAATATTTAAAAATAAGTAACATATTGTTGTAAAATTAATTTTAATTTGTTTTGGAGTTACGGACCTCTAAAGTTTCTATGTAAATTTTTGTATATCTCAACTGTTTAATGGAATGAGATAATATGAGTATCACTGGAATGGTAATTAAAAGAACCATCTAACAAAATTACATTAATGAAAAATATTATAAAATATCAAGCAAGCACAAAAAAAGTTTTTTTTAAAGGATTTTCTTGTCTATGTTCTGACAAAAAGAATGAAAATTAAAAAAAAATATTTGTTTGTTCACCTAAAATGTTTCCCAAAGGTAAAAAGTAACCCAATTGTTTTCGCTACAATGTCTGTCAGCGCCTTCTATCTCTGGAATCGTTATAGGTAGACTCTTGAAATTTTCACAGAAGGTGTATATATGTGGCCGCTATAACAACAACTACTAAAACTTTTAGGGTGTTCCGAAAGAGACTCGTTTTTCACTTATATATGTTTATTTCTTAATCAGTAAGAGGAATAAAGTTAAAATTTATATAAATAAATAGTGAGGAGATTTGCATGTATACGGTCTAAATTTTGAACCATAATAGTTAGAGTCTTTAAATTTTTACAGGAGGTTAATTACTGTGTTAGGACAGGACATATTTTTCACTTATATTGCCTTTTTTACCGCAATAGGTAGGCTCCTATTATTTTCATATAAAACTATAACAATAATTACCAAAATATAATGAGTATTTCGATAGTGATGCAGTTTTCGCGAATATGACTGTTTTTTTTTTTTTTTTTTAAACGCGAGTATATACAGAGTGTGTGAATTTATGGAAAAGTACAAAAAATAAAAATAAAGGGTTTTGCGAGAGTGGCAAATATTTTCGAATAGTTGTAGCCTAATTTTTGAACCGGAACGGGTAGACACTTTACACCTACGCAAACTATGTACAAATTTGTCCCCTAGAACAAATAACAAAACCAAAAATTAAAGGGTGTTTCGATAATGACTCGATTTTACATATATAACCTTATATTGATACTTAAAATTTACACATATTATATTTAACAATATCTACAGTAAAATCAAGAAACGAAAATAAATTTAATAATAATGGGGTGGTCCCTTAATGTCTCAAAGTTGCGGAATTTGCCTTTCTCTTCTGAACCTTGTAGGCAAACACTTGATATTTACACAGGATATTTAGTACTATGCTCTAGTAGAAAAAATAACTTAAAATGAAAGCATGCCTCATAAGACGTAAAAAATTTGTCCAATCTGGACCATAAATTAATAATTTTTTGAATTTTTTTTATTGAATTTATTGAATTTGAATTTTTTGTAATAAATTATAATTATTATTATAATATTATTATTATTATTATATAAACTAACCTGAAGTAACTTAAATTAAATTAAAAAATGAATTTATTCCTTTAATTATAGCATAAACCAAACTTTTCGTTAAGTTACGGTAATTCTGCTGAACTTCATTCAGCAGGACTACAAAACTTCGGTTTATGCAAAAGCCGAGGTTTTTTATTTTATTGTTCAACAGTCTTTTTGCTTTCGACCTTCAACTCAACAACATAAATTTTAAATAAACGCTACGTTTATAACGTTTTAATAAAAAAATACAAAGCTCAAACTCTAATCATTTTTCTTGGAACAAAATTTAAGGTGAGTACCCAATTTCCCTTAAATCAAAAGGAAAGAATCATTGATAATTCTAATTTTCCTCCCAATTAATTTTATATTTTTATTTATGAGCGGCAAGTAGCAAATCTCTTAAAAGATTCCCCCGAAATCTTAAAAGAGATTCCTCGAAATAAAATTCATTTTATTTCATGGTCCTTTCGAAGTCTAAAAGAAGTCATCAGTCTCCTACTCTCAAAATTCTAATTTTTTTCATACATCAAACTCACCAAAAATATGAGGTATGTAAATCAAAAAGGTTTTTTTAGCTAATCATCAGTCTCAAAAAACCACGGGAAAGTACGTATAAAACCAAAAAAAAACATACAACAAACGGCAGCAAAAGTGAAAAAAATTGTGCAGTGATAAATATATGTACATATGTATGCACATATAAAAAAGTGAAAAAAATAAATAAATTTTTATTTAAAAGAATTTTAAAATCTCATAAAAAAAAAGAAGTTTTAAGCAAAGAAAAGAATAATTCTTGCAAAAAAAAACCGACTTCAAAACAGACAAACTTAAAAGCATGTTTCTTTAAGACGGTAACTATTGCGACACCCTGTAATTTCCGAATTCAATTTTATACTAGTTATAGCGGTCGTAGCAATACAGGTTCGTTGTAAATTTCAACCTTCTGTCTGTAACGGTTTAAAAGTTTGGTCATATACATCAAATTACATAAACTATTGCGACACCCTGTAATTTATAATTTTAAATAATTATACTTATTATAACAAATATAGTAATGGACATTCTGTCTAATTGTTAAGTGTTTATCAATAACTGTTTAAAAGATAGGGTCATATATATCAAATGACGTCACCTTTTGGGACACCATTTAAATTCAAATTTTAATTTAATACTTTTTAAAGAACACTTTATAATACAGATTCTTTTTAAATTTTAACTTTGTGTCCATATACATCAAATTACATCAACTATTGGGACACCCTATAATTTCCAATTTTGAATATTTATACTTGTTGTTATTCGAGACATAGTAGTGAACATTTTGTCTATTTTTCAAGTGTTTGTCTATAACGGTTCCAAAGATGAGGACATAATGGTCAAATAACATCAATAATGGGGACACCCTTTAATTAATAGATCCAAGTTTTATACTTGTTTTAATAGCGGACTAAGCAATATAGGTTCTTTGTAAATTTCAACTGTCTATCTATAACAGTTGAAAAGTTTGGCCATATATATTACTTTTACATTAACTATTGGGGCACCCTTTAATTTCCAAATTCATATTTTACACTTGTTATTTTAGCGGACTTAGCAATACAAGTATTTTGTAAATTTCAACTGTGTGTCTATAAAGGTTCAAAAGTTTGGCCATATATATATCAAAATAAACCAACTAATGGGACACCCTTTAATTTCTAATTTTAAATATTTATACTTGTTATAACAGACATAGTAACGAACATTCTGTGCAACTTTCAAGTGTTTGTCTATAACGGTTCAAAAGATAGGAGAATAAAGGTGAAATTAAGTCACCTATGGGGTCACCCTTTAATTTTTAATTTTATTTTTTAATTACTTTTTGTTGTTGGGAGCTACTGTGTTACGCACTTTTTTTTAATTTTAAATTGGTGACCTATAATGTTCATAATACACGTAAAAAACATGTATGTTGTATGGGGACACCCTTTAATTTTTAAAATTTTGAACTTCTTTTAAAATGGGACCAATCTGTAGCCATAACCTTTCTAATAGTGCAAAATTTTTAAAATCGGTTCAGAAATGACTGAGTTCTGCGGGCACAAACATAAAAAAAAAAAAAGCAACATTCAGACGAATTGATAACCTCCTTCTTTTTTTGAAGTCGGTTAAAAATAAAATATGTACAAAAATATTAAAAAGAGCGTAATATAAAAAAGAACAAAAAGCAGTGAAAGAAAAAAGTACATATGTAGCAAAAGAAAAATATATTACATACATACAGTAATGGTGAAAAGTATATAAATATATAAACAGTGACAGTGAAAAATATATATTTTAAGTATTAAAAAGAATTAGTGAAAATTTGGAAATAAAGATAAAAAAGAAGAAAAAAATTCTAGAAAAAAAATACGTTACACGAAAAAGAAAAAAAATAGATATATATACTTAAAATGAAAAAAAAATCCGTTACTAAAAATATATACATATGTATATAAGAAAAATCTTGCGGTATATTGAGAAATTTTATGTATTGAGAGTAAATATATATTAAAAAAACCCGTTCAGTGAGTTATATGTACATAGAAAAAAAGATGATAAAATTCCCGCTACATAAATAAAAGACCAAAAAAAATTTCAAAAAGAAATAAAATTTTTCGCCATTTTTAAAATTCATGTACATAGTTACAAAAGTGCGGTAAATATTTCTTGTAATATCTTCGTTCACATTTCATTATTATACAAGTGATTATATATAAAAAAAAAAAAAAGTTAAAATAAAAAGTAAAATCAAAGAAAAAGGAAAGTTTCTCAAAGCAAAAATAAATTTTCGCAAAAATCAAAGTGCTCTCATAATTTTATGAAAATTTGCAAAATCATAAAAAATTAAACAGTGTCCGCCATATTTAAAATAAATAGTACATATTTACACAAAAAATTAAACAGTGTCCGCCATATTTAAAATAAATAGTACATATTTACATAAAAATTAAATAGTGACCGCCATATTTAAAAATAAATAGTACATATTTACATAAAAAAAAAATAAATTAGTCGCCATATTGAAATAATTTCAACCAAAGCGCGAAATATTTAGAAAACATATTTAACTTTCCGCCATATTGAAAAAGCAAAATAATTTTGTGCAAGAATTAAACACATTATTTAAAAAAGTGCTTTATAAAAAAGAAATATATAATTTATATTACAAAAAAAAAAAAAAAATTTTTTGCGCCATAATAAAAATATTTCGAGTTTTAAAAAGTTTTTCTTGAAATATTTTTTCATCTCATCAACAAAAACAAAATTCAACAAAATAAAAACATTAATGCATACATATATACACATAATACAAATAAACAATACAATTTTTTCATTAACCCAACGAATTTCATTGTTCCAGAGTTTGTTGTATGATTTTTGTCCTGCACTGTACCAGGTATTTATAAAATTCTCAGTCAATTTCATCCCCAAAAAATCATTGCGATCGGTTTAAAGTGTTCTCATTTCTTTACAAGTACGTTGGTTTATTCTCTTATTTGTGTTTGTGCGCTACAATACGAAATAAAGTAATATCGCTTGATCTAACTGAAATGTGTTTTTAGAATAAAATTATTTCTTTTGGCTTATTAATACAATTGAAATTCAATTCAAAGTTTTTTTTCTCAAAAAAAATAAATTAATTATTACATCAATATAAGCAAAAGAAAAATTTTTTTTCCAAACAACTTTTTTCATTAAAAAAAAAATAATAAATAACTCAAATTTCATATCTTCAAATATATACGTATAAAAAAAAATAAAAAATAAAAAAAAAATACAGTCCACTACCAAAAAGATCGAAAAAAAAATAATTTATTGATAAATGGAAAAAGTGTTTGATATACAAAAATATTTTCTGTTGGATATTAAACCAAATATACCGATAATAAAAGTAGCGTCATATTTACAAAAAGCAAAAAACACAAAAGTCTAGCGGTTCACATTGAATGCAGCAGAATAAATTCTTCTCTGCCACTCAGTGTCTGTACGTATGTATATCAATATATATATACATATGTACACACATGATAAACAAATAATCAGTGTTGCCAGCCAGTCAAAAAATTACATTCCCAATCATAAAAAAAAAAATTCTGGAATTTTTCAAATAATTATTTTTCAAGGTTTAAAGAATGTAAAAAGGGTTTAAAAAAAATCCAAAATTTGCAAAATAGAACCCAGTAAACAATTTTTTTCAATAAAAAAAAAAATTTCATTTTTACCAATTTTAAATTATTAATTGCTTCAAACTGAAGAAAAATTAAAAATTTTTTTGAATATAACCCCGCAAACAATTTTTTTTTGTAATTAAAACTTTTTGCTGTGTTCGTTAATTTTAAAGTATCAACTGGATGTAAAGTGAAAAAGATAATTTGAAAAAAAAAAAAATTGGAACACAACCCAGCAAACAATTTTCTATCAATTAAAATTGTTTTTTCATTTTTTACAATTTCAAATTATCAAGTGCGCATAATTTGTAGAAAATATTGGAAAAAGTTGAAAGAAAAAAAAAAACAAAATTTTGAAAATAACCCAACAAACATTTTTTACAAGTAAATCTTTTTCATACTTTATTGATTTTGGTTTATCTATTGTGCCTAAAACAAAGAACAACTTCACACATCACATTGTTCGAAAAATATCCCAGCAAACAATTTTTTTTGCGATTAAAATTTATTTTGATTCCCCAATTCCAAAATTCTTAAATACTTTCAAAGTTAAATGTATGATAGCAAAAAGTTAAATATTTAATAAAATAACCCAGCGAACAATTTATCGCAAGTAAAAATAAATTTTTATCTCAATTAAATCGGAAAATTATCAAAAGCAAAATAAAAATATACAACTTATCTGAAAATCTGAAAACTTTTTAACATTTTATTATATTTATCTCACATTTATTTTATTATCTCATTAACACATTTAATATCTCATTTACACATTTAATATCTCATCTACTCTCTTATCCCATTTACTATCTAGCTCATTTCTTGCATCTGAATTTAATTTTTACTCTAAATTAAATTCAAGATTGATTCAAAAGTTTATTTTGGCAATTTATTTCAAAAAAAAAAAAAAATAAATTGAATAATTTAAAATTCTAATACAAAATTTTTGTTTCAATCCTTTTTTCAACATTAGTACATGAAAGAATTTAATTTTTCTTTAAATTAAATTCAAATTTAATCGTTTAAATATTTCGGTAAAATACTTTGAGAAAATCTCATGAAAAAATTCTGAATTATTAAAACGCAAATAAATTTGCTCATTTCATGTAACTCCTAATTGTTCACAATTGATTATGTGGTAATCAAATTACGATTTCAAAGTTAATTACATTATTACATTTTAATACGAAAAAAAAAATAAAACAAAAAAAAAAAATTTTTTTTTTAGTGAAAACTGATGATGATGATGATAAATATCATTACTCCGTAGTGATTTTGTTTAACCCGCTGTTTATTATTCTGATGGTTTTCACTAAATTTCAGTTCTCATACCGCTCTTGATTTAAATTTTATATTCTACGATTCATTTTTAACTGGATTACAGACATCTAGTATACCTACTCTCTCCAAAAGAATAAAAAAAATAAAAATCAATTTCTCACTAAACTTCCAATTAGTGTATTATTGTTTGATAAATGCCATTATCAAGTGAACAAATATAGGAAATTTGATTAGTTATCATATCTAGTGCTATATACAAATAGCCCATAACAAATATTCGCTCCATTTATATCGCTTTCGCTAAAATTAGCAGCATTATTATATTTCGTTAAAATCTCATCAAGATATTCATTGTCTTTACTTATTTCTCCACAATTCGTGATTGATCACATTTCAAGATGGCAACAGCCCGTGATAACGCTTCCTCTTTACCAAAAGAGCGTTTCATTTTCGATTGTGATCACTTAATTCAATTTTGCAATAGATTTCATGCAACTCCAAATGAAGAACATACAGAGTCTGTTCTTGAAATAAAAATTAAGGACTTAGATGCGAGATGGAACAAGGTGGATACCTCATATCAGCGAGTAATGCTTGCTCCTGATTCCACAATAAAACCTGATTTCAAAGAAGAAGCTAAAATTAATTTCAATGCATGTGTAGACGCATATTATGTTTGCTCTTCTCAAATGCTTGATTTAATGAAAACAGCTCGTATGGAAACCAGTATTCATGGAACCGAAGCTGCATCTCGCAATTCTATTAACCCAGGAGCTATGGCTCTAAACCATGTTCTCGATGATTCAAGTAATTGCATAAAACTTCCGCCATGTGATACTGAAGTATTCCATGGAAGCTATGAACAGTGGCCCTCCTTTAGGGACATGTTCACAGCAGTGTACATCAATCACACAAAGCTCTCTCCGGTCACTAAATTGTACCACCTCAGAAATAAAACAAGAGGTGAGGCCAGTGCTACAGTCAAACGATATACCTTGTCGAATGAAAACTTTGAATTAGCTTGGAAAGCTTTAGAGACTCGGTATGAAAATAAGCGCGTTTTGATTGATAATCAAATAAAAATACTTTTTGACATTCCAGCCACCACTAAAGAAGACAGTGAATCAATAAGAAGGATTCAGTCTTCAGTTAATGATTCGTTAGCTTCACTCAAAACGCTGGGAGTAGCTGTGGATAGCTGGGATCCCATTTTAATTCGTTTAATATCAACTAAATTGCCTTATTCCACTTTATCTCTTTGGGAACAGTCCTTAACGTCTCCTAGAGATTTACCAAAATGGTCTCAAATGTCGCAATTTCTAGTCGACAGGTATGAAGCATTAGAGCGCCTAACAAGTATCAAAACTTCAAAAGATTGCTTTAAATCGTTAAATACACAAACAAATAATATTCAAACTTACATGTCGCAAGAAAACTTAAACAATAACTGCAAGTTATCCAATGAGAACCACAATCTACGAACTTGTCCTACATTTCGTACATTTACAGTACAACAAAGAGTCGATTATGTATTCAAAAACAAGTTTTGCAACAACTGTTTAAGTCCATCTCATCTAAAAAGCAGTTGTAAAAGTAAACACACATGCATTCATTGTAAGAAATTACATCATTCGTTGTTACATATGCCAAACAGATTATCAAATTCGCCTCAAGATTCTGGAAAATCACAAAGAAATGATAAGTCTGTGCAGAAAAATAATTCATCTCAACATGCAAATTCAAACGTTAATCAACCATGGAGAGCAAATGCTCAAAATGAACAAAATAGAGCAAATGCTCAAAATGAAGAAAACGTTAATCAATCTTGGAGAAGTAATGCTAAATATGATCAGCCAACCTCAAGCTATATTCAAGCGAATTGCTCCACAAGTGATGAAAACATTTTGTTACGTACTGCTTTAATGCAAGTCGAATACAAAGGAGAGTTGTTTACTATTAGAGCGTTAATTGATCCAGGCTCTCAGAGAACCTTACTGAAAGAGTTAGATCTCGTCTACAATTGCCGAACAAAAATTCACATTTCGAAATTATAGGCATAGGAGGACAGAAACATTCCGCCAAAAAAGAATGCGAACTTGTGTTATATGCAAAAAGACACAATTTAAAAATTACAATTAAGGCTATTGTTTTGCCTAAAGTCACTAAAATACTACCAGCATGTTCTTTCCAAATTCCTTACTCAGTTGAGCTTGAAAACTTAGATCTAGCAGACCCTACTTTCAACAAGGCGTCTCAAATAGATCTCATACTCGGCAACGATTACGAACACTTCATTAATATTGAAGGCATGAAGAAAAATATTTGTGGCCAAACTTCGGCATATAACACAATCTTTGGATGGGTTCTAAGTGGTCCAATAAAAACCCAAACTTTTCAAGCATTTACAACTTCGATCAATTCATCAAAATCTTCAGATCTCAGTGCACTTTTAAGAAAATTTTGGGAGCAAGAAGAAATACCTGAAGCTCAGTCAAAGTCAGCTGAAAATGAATATGTTGAAAAATTTTATACTCAAACAACTACACGTAATGAAAATGGTAGGTACGTTGTAAGACTACAAGAACAAGAATATCCCGAAGACGTTTTTCTCGGCTCTTCTCGTTTCATTGCACTCGCACAATATTCCCATATGGAAAAGACTCTTGCAAAAAATCCAGAATTACAATCCGAATATAAAGGTGTGCTAGAGGAATACTTAACTCTAGACCATATGGAAGAAGCTTCCTCAAATGAAATTATATCTCAAGGTAAATACGGCTCATTTTATTTGCCTCACCACGCGGTTGTTCGTCCTGAACATAAAACCACAAAAGTGAGAGTCGTATTTAACGCATCTCAAAAAACTAAGTCCAAATTTTCTCTAAATGACGTATTGTATACTGGCCCAACTCTTCAAAATGATTTGATAACTATTATTTTGAATTGGAGAAAATACAAATACGTTTTCAGTGGTGATATACAGAAAATGTACAGACAAATTCTAATACACCCTGATGATAGGCGCTTTCAAAGAATTTTATTTCAAAGGGAACCCAATGGCCCTATTAAAGACTTTCAATTGAAAACCGTAACTTTCGGAGTAAATTGTGCTCCATTTCTAGCGATTCGCACTCTTATCCAAATCGCCAATGACTCCGAATCTGAATTTCCCAAAGCCTCATCGATTTTAAAGTTCGAAACTTATGTCGATGATATTCTATCTGGAGGTTATTCAATTGAAGAAACTCGCTCAGCACAAAACCAGCTAATTAGAACTTTAAGATCAGCTGGACTTCTACTTAAGAAAATAACTGCAAATGATTCTCAATTACTCGTTGATGTTCCCGAAGAAGATCTTTACGATCTAGATTTCCTTCGTTTTCATGAATCAAGCTCAACTAAAACTCTGGGCATAAAGTGGAATGCAATTTCTGATGCATTCACTTATAATTTCACGCCTATAAATCAAGCTACAAAAATTACAAAGCGCGAAATTCTTTCTTCAGTCGCAAAGCTGTTTGACCCAGCTGGATGGGTAGTTCCGATCGTCATCAGAGCAAAGTTGCTGATGCAACAGCTATGGTTGGAAGGACTGGAATGGGATGAAGAAGTTTCCTCAGAATCTCTGCAAAAATGGAATGATCTTGTTCAAGATCTATCTCTAGTTGAAACAATTTCTATTCCTTGTTGGCTCCAATATAGTCCTGATGATACGATACAAATTCACGGGTTTTGCGATGCTTCAAAATCAGCGTATTGCGCTGCAGTATATATACGATGCCAAACGACAACTTATAATACATTATCAAACTTATTATTGGCAAAAACTAAAGTAGCTCCAATACAAACTGTATGCGTACCACGCTTAGAACTCAATGGAGCTGTGTTAGTAGCAAACCTCGTAAACTATGTCACAAAATCATTCAATTTTAATAACTACGAAATTTATTTATGGACAGATTCCTCTATCGTCCTAGGTTGGTTATCAAAACCACCTTCGTCATGGGAAACCTATGTTGCCAATCGTACTGCTCGAATTCATGAGTTAATGCCTAACGCAACATGGCGACATATCTCAACTCATGATAACCCAGCTGATCTTGGAACTCGTGGCTGTAAGCCTCAAGATCTAGTAAATAACTCTCTCTGGTGGCATGGACCATCTTGGTTAAGTAATCCACCGTCTGAATGGCCTAAAAGAAACCCACTAAAAGTTGTTGAAAAATCAATTACTGCTCAAGATTCAAATGTTACTCAATCTTTTCATATCGAAGTTGATGAGAATGATATTTTAAATAGATTTTCTTCTAACACTAGAGCACTTAGAGTAACTTGTTATATATTCAGATTTTTTAACAAGGGTATCCGAAAATTAAGGCCAACTGTACAAATAACGAATTCAGACAATCTCACTCAAAATGAAATGAAATTTACTAAAAATCGCCTCATCATATTGTCTCAGAAGACTTTTTATCCTGATGAATATCACAGCTTATCTAACGAAAAAAATATTTCTAATAAAAGCTCGCTAAATACTCTTAACCCATTTCTCGATTGCAACTCTATTTTACGAGTAAATGGACGGTTAGCGCAATCAAGTCTTCCTTATGATGAGCGTTATCCCATGATTTTGCCTGGCAACTCGAAATTTTGCAGGCTTTATCTCAAACATTTACATATCTTTTTATCGCACGCTGAATGTGGTCAAATGTGCCGTATGGTACAGACCGAATACTATATCTCAAGACTCAAGCCCCGAATCAAAAGTGTAATACGGAACTGCAAAATATGTATTATTCATAAACAGCAGCCATGTTCCCAAATTATGGCGACACTTCCTCCAGAAAGAAGCAATTTATCGCTTTCGTTTCAAATAACTGGCATAGATTTCGCTGGCCCGTTTGAAATCAAAGTTTCACCAACAAGAAAATCGCCTCATACAAAAGCTTACGTTTGTGTTTTCGTATGCTTCAGTACAAAGGCAATTCACTTAGAGCTCTGCTCAGATTTGTCTTCGGCAGCATTTCAAGCTGCATTTTCCCGCTTCATTGGGAGGCGGGGGCTCCCCCAAAGGGTAGAATCCGATAATGGTAGAAACTTTATCGGTGCCAGTAGAATTCTCGAGCGAGAATTCTCCTCGTTCGTACGAAATGCTACTCAAGATATATCCCAAAAGTATATAACTCATGGTTTTGAATGGAAATTTATACCACCTCATGCTCCACACATGGGCGGCTTATGGGAGGCCGCTGTAAAGAGCTTCAAATTTCACCTAAAAAGAATAGCTGATGCTCAAAGGTTCAACTTCGAAGAATTCTCAACAGTGCTTGCTCGAATTGAAGGAGTTCTGAACTCGCGCCCTATTTCTGCCCTCTCAGAAGACCCGTCAGACTTAACGGCACTAATGCCTGGACACTTCTTAAGAGGAGCGCCTATAATGGCTTTTCCTGAACAAGCTTTAACAAATATGTCTCTTATAAACAGATGGGAAAAATTAAAAGCTATTCACCATCAATTTTCTATTCGATGGAAAGAAGATTATCTTAAAGCTCTACACAAGCGATAGAAATGGAAAAATAGTTCGCGAAACATCCAAATTGGAGATCTTGTTGTTGTTATTGATGATTTGCAACCGCCCTATGAATGGCGCTTAGGAAGGATAGAGAAAACGTACCCAGGGTCAGATAATAATACACGTACGGCAGACGTGCGTATATCATCGGGAATTATTACTCGTCCGATAGTTAAATTATGTTATCTTCCATTTCTTGCTAATATTGAAGATGATTAAAATCACTCTTATAAGTATTCTTTCTCTCAATATTATCTAATTTATCATAACTTATTTCAGAAAACCATGCTAATAACATTTTACAACATTTCACTATACTCATCAACTCTTACTAATTCCGTTGTGGTTTTCTCTGTTTCCTCTCCTTTCCCTTTTTTTCTTATCCCCCAGATCAAACAGAAGGTTGACTGCTACTCGCGTTCCCAACCAAGGCAGCCGTAGCCGGGACGTGAGCGTTACTCATCCACCTCGTGACCTCGAGGTGTACAAATGTGTCATTTGTGATAGGTTCCACGCTTTACGGGTATGCCGGAAGTTTTTAAGAATGACGGTGCAGAGGAGAAGGGAAATAGTCGGAGCCCTTGGTTATTGCATGAACTGCCTGGCGAGGAGCCACAATGCCAGGTCGTGTATATCAAGGGATACATGCAGAAAATGCCAACATTACCACCACACCTTGTTGCACATACCATCGCAACCACCTCATCGCCAAGGGGTTAATACACGCAGACAACCAAAAACCTGGCGTTCTCAACAGCAACAACAACAACGGCAACAGCAGCAGAGACAACGACGACAACAACAGCAACAGCAGCAGAGACAACAACAGCAACAACCCAGCCAAACTTCAGCTACCACAACTACAGCTGCAGCTACCGCTCCAGATGCAGGCATCCTTGCCGAAGCCATAAGATCCCTGGCAAATGTTCTATGTGCCACTAAAACCCCACTGAATGCTGCTTAAATTTGAGGCGGCGGCATGTCCAATCCTGGACCATAAATTAATAATTTTTTGAATTATTTTTATTGAATTTATTGAATTTGAATTTTTTGTAATAAATTATAATTATTATTATAATATTATTATTATTATTATATAAACTAACCTGAAGTAACTTAAATTAAATTAAAAAATGAATTTATTCCTTTAATTATAGCATAAACCAAACTTTTCGTTAAGTTACGGTAATTCTGCTGAACTTCATTCAGCAGGACTACAAAACTTCGGTTTATGCAAAAGCCGAGGTTTTTTATTTTTTATTTTATTGTTCAACAGTCTTTTTGCTTTCGACCTTCAACTCAACAACATAAATTTTAAATAAACGCTACGTTTATAACGTTTTAATAAAAAAAAAAAAATACAAAGCTCAAACTCTAATCATTTTTCTTGGAACAAAATTTAAGGTGAGTACCCAATTTCCCTTAAATCAAAAGGAAAGAATCATTGATAATTCTAATTTTCCTCCCAATTAATTTTATATTTTATTTATGTGCGGCAAGTAGCAAATCTCTTAAAAGATTCCCCCGAAATCTTAAAAGAGATTCCTCAAAAATAAAATTCATTTTATTTCAAAATTATAGACTTGAATTTTTAAAGTTGAACTGAACATAGTTCGAAACCATACTTGTGTGATTCTGAATCGCATTTGGCTGATTTATTTGTATTAATTTCATTTTATTTTGATAATACTTTTAATTACCTTTCCAATCACACGCATATTACCTCATTCTACCCTAAAATAGTCGAGATTTGCCATACTTTATATACAAATTTAATGGGGTCCGTAACTGCGAAACTAAGAGTACCGCCCAATTTATTCTTGTGACATTTTTGTTTAAAATTAAATTTTTATATATACATATATATCTTAAATTATAATTTGTAAATAATTTTTTTATACAAAACAAAAATACAACTTGTCGTTTTTTTTGCTGTAGTCAAAAAGTAGACAACACTTTAAAAAAATAAAATGAAAATAATCAAAAACAAAAAACAAAAAATGCCTCATCAGGCTTTGTCATGCAACTTTTTCAACCCCGCTTGCCTCCCAACCCCTCTTACTAACAAGAAAAAAATTGCATGAAAAAGTTGCGGCGTTTATTGCAAGGTGTAAAAGTGGTCTAAGACAGATTTTTGTTGCTTGAAGGTTGTTCTCACAAAAATCGTACAGTAAAAAATGTTTAATTCGAGCTTTATTAGTATTGCCATGGCGGTCTTTAGTGTCATTTAAGGAAGTATTCGAGTTCATTTTTATGTTGGCGTAAGCCGTTTGCGTTCCAGAATCATATTTTTAAGCAGTTCCTGATTTGATAAGTACTGCTTGCAACATCATAGATTGCATTTTTGGAATTTCTTGCATCATATTACCCACAGAACTCATAAAGCTGTTTAACGACTGCACTAAAGTCCCAATAGCTGCTGTTGTTGTTTCTGTTCCGGGTGCAAAATTGGATTTGAATTAACTGCAGGTGGCGCATGAGGTTAGAAATTGAGTTGAGTAAGTAGATAGATACTGAGATATTTTTAGTGAAGATATTTGTGTTGCAGTTTCTTTATCAGGCAAGTTCTGATAATCGCCTAAAATTTGCGAGTTGAAATCACATAATAGGTGTTCTGTAATCCACAATCGCAAAAAATTTGGCGACTCAAATCGAGAGCATAAACTGAAGTTAACTGATGTATTTCTATTAAATTAAACTTTAAAACCACAAAATTAAACACAAATTAAATTAAAAATGTTTTCTTTTATTTTTAAGAAATTTTATTCACATTTTCACACACTTTCACTTATAAATAACGAATTTTAAATATGTATGTACATATGTTTTGTTTTACCATTTTATGTATTGTTTATTTTCTTAAGTACTGGCGATTTGATACAAACAGCTGATTCACTTGATCTTTAGTTTATTCGTTGAAAAGAACAACGATTTTATGCTCGCAATAAATAAAAAAATATATATTTAGGGTGTGAATATTAAAATAAAACAAAACAGCAAAAAGAATAAAACCTTTTTACTACAATACAACAAAGGTGTTTGTCATTTTTTCTTTTTACAACGGCATTATTGCTTTAGAAATATAACAACGAAAACAACAGTAGGAGGTCTCAACTTATGAGTCTCTCTAATATAAAATGTAAATAGTGGTAAAAATAAAAAAGAATGAAACTTATGAAACTTGTGTTTAACTGGTACGCCAGTTTTACGAACATGTTCTTGCTCACCCTTGTTGTTGTCAAGTATTGACAATAAAGCTAATGAAAATATGTAAGTCAACGTCGACTACTGAAAACAGTATGACAACGATTTTATGCTCATTCTGAGTTTATGACAAAAACAAAATCAGCTAATGCCCAAAAAACCAAGACGCAAGGAAATCGATAGATACCTCACTGTCTTGAAACGCTGACAAATCCCAAGATATGATCAAGAAGCACCAATGCCAAAACTGCCTAAAGATGGGGAAAATAATAGCATACGTTCACAAAACCGTTTTGCAATCTAGGTCAATAAAACAAATAAGCCAACAATGTTACCTATGTAAGTCATTTAAACCGCCTCCAATTTATTTGAGAGAGCAAAACTCAAATGAGCTGATAAAAACTTTGATTTCTTTGATTGGAGCAAACTCATTTTTTGTGAATCATTAACATAGGCCCCCAACCAAAAAAAAGTGGTTAAATGAAAATTTATTGGTTTGCTAAATATTTAGCAAAGTGACACAAACCTACATTGTTGAAAGCTGGTATGCTACTGATTCTGGTTGAGATTGTGTATGTGCTCACAGACCCTTAGGGGTTTGCGTGGGGCTCTTGATTATTAAGCATGACAACATTAAAGAAACAAAAATTCAGGTAATTAATGAACAATATTTAGTTACCGAACTTGAAAAACCTCCAGTTAGCGTTGTGTGGCCATCTACATAATACAGCCCAATGCGATAAATCAAGGAATGAACAAAAGTTAAATAAACAAAGCAGTCAAGTGCGAGTTAGTCTCACACACGTAGGGTTCCGTACTATGTTGAGTACGCCTTTAAAAATTCAGGTTGTTAATTTTTTCATGTCTTATGGGGCACCCTGTATTTTTAAAATCAAAGTCATGTTCGATAAAATTGCATCACTATTGGAACACCCTTTAAATTTTAGGAATTGTTGTTATAACGGCCATGGTATTATACTTTCTATAAAAATATCAGGCCTAGCTATTGCGGTTCAAAAAATAAGGTAATATACGTGAAAAATATATCACTGATGGATCACCCTGTAGTAGTTAGTAATTGTTACAGCGGCCGAAGTACAACATCTACTGTAAACAATTCAAGAGTCTACCTATTACGGTTCGAAAAATAAGGCTATTTAAGTAAAAATCATGTCTCTGTCGGAACACCCTTTATTTTTTATTATTTGTTATAGTCATAGTAATAAACCTCCTGTAAAAACTTCAAGAGTCTACTTATTATGGTTCAAAACTTAGGCCATATATGCGCAAAGCACGCCACTCTCGGCACACCCTTTAATTTTAAGGTTTAATTTTTATACTTGTTTATATAGCGAACTAAGTTTTAATTACTCTTTTGTAAATCTTTAGTCTATGTCTCCTACAGTTCAAGAAATAAATACATATTCGTGAATAACACCTCTCTATCGGAACACCCTATAAATTTTAGTATTTGTTACTATAGCGGCCACAGCTATACATCTTCTGTGAAAATATCAAGCGTCTACCTATTATGGTTCAAAACATAGGCCTAATACATGCAAATCACACCACTATCGAAATACCCTTTAATTTTTAGGTTTATTTTTTATACTTGTTTATATAGCCAACTAAGTTTTAATTACTGTTTTTAAATCTTGAGTCTATGGCTCCTACAGTTCAAGAAATAAACACATATTCGTGAATAACACTTCTCTATCGGAACACCCTATTAGTTTTAGTATTTCTTGCTATAGCGGCAACAGCTATACATTATCTGTGAAAATTTCAGGAGTCAAATATTACGGTTCCAGAGATAAAAGGCGCTGACAGACGGACAGACGGCCAGACATTGTAGCGAAAACAATAGGGTTTCGTTTTTACCCTTTGACTACGGAACCCTAAAAATGTATCAATTGCGGTGGAAATCACACTGCTAACTACAGAGGTTGCCCTGTTTACTCTATGGTGAAGAAGTCTTTTCAAAAACTACATACAAGCAGTCACAATATGTTCAAATGGAAATTATTTATAACTGTCTCAGCGAACCACTCGACACGTTTCATACGCTGAGATTTTAAAAACAAACCAGTATATCTTTATATCCCTCAGCATTCCTTGATTACGATTTTTACCAACTTGTTCAATACTATGCACAGTGGTTTAAAAACGGTTTATTTCGGAAATAATTTGGTAGCTCATGTACCACTAAAGATACATGTAAGCACATTTTCTGTAGATATTTTCAAGGACTTTTTGAGTTTTAAAATTCTTAACATTTGAGTAATAAATACACTTTTTATGATATTTCAAAAAATATGGGACTGGCCGACCTTAACTCCACTTCAAAACACCGCTGCTTTGCCTCTGTCATTAAGGTATTTTTAGTTGTTTATGAGCTACAAAATCATTTCCAAAATAAAACGTTTTTAAACCACTGCGCGATGCGACGCATTTGTTTCATTATTTATCTTAAATTCCAACCACTGCTTTAAAGAATAACGAATCTGTAATTCAGTTGGCACTAAAAAACATTTGCAAAACCCATACAAGCAATAAGAAGCAGCTAAACTTTATATACTTACATATATTAAAATACTTGTTTATCAAAAAATCGACTGTTTTGGTTTTATTTACTATCGAAGTTCATGTATTAAAATTCAGAATTTACTAAAGAACTGTCATTTGGCTAACGACATTTCACGTATGATTATTATATGTAAACAATAACAGTGTGCCAATTTACCTACCTGGCTTATAATTCTGTTCTGAAATTTAGAGGTTTTCCCCAAATCTTCCGTGTTGCATGCAAACCCTAATAGAATTGTTTTTAATAAAAAAATATTAAAAATTTTAATAAAATATCCCACATCGAATTCAACCAGTTTTGGACAAGCTCGAGACAATAGGTGTCAAATCATATTTAAAATTTTATTTATTTGTCTTCAAAAATACTTCCCGGGATTCGCTAATTTAAGCATACTTTTGGATGTACCTCAAAATCGTTTTAATTTTAAGACACGTACTATATACTCTTATTGTGGACGATACTTGGGAGAACAAAGTTTAAAATGTGCTTTTTTTAATATAGTACCCTCTGAATAAAATATAACGACCAAATTATTTTTCTGTTACTGTTTTGCAAAATCTATTCTACTCGAAAGGCGTACAAATGTCACGTACGGTGAAATAGAAATACCCATTCAGAGTTTTGCTTCAACTTAAATGTTTATAATATATATTAAATACTTACGTATTTTGCAAAGAATCCACGATTGTCTTTACTCTCTCCTCTTTCTCGTGCCTCACGTTCTCTTTCTATTTTCTGAATAAAACTAGCTGTATCTGGTATAGGAGCAAGTTCAGTATGGTTGATCAATACCTCAGTATTAAACTCTGTAGTGGATAAATTGGAAAAGTCCATTGTTGAACAATCAGTATAATCTTCTGCAGATGTCGACAAAGACAGCGCATTAACGTAACCATTAGCATCTATAGAAATCCATAAGTCATCATTCAGTTGGCTACTGAGTAAATTGCAGGCTTTGTTTGCTGTAAGAAATGTTCGTTTTGATCCATTTGGATATTCCACTAATGCCTTTAAACGATAGAAGCCGTCATTTTCTGCTAGTTTCTATTTAATAATAAATTACATTAAAAGTTCGATTATAAAGCTAAATAATATACCTTAAGATTATCCAAATCATTCTTTGTTAACTCCGTTTGCGCTACATTTGAAAGACCACTGTTCAAACTTGGGATTGAAACATTACCGCGATACACAAAACTATCCAGGTCATTAGCATTAATAGCATGTTGCAATTCAATATTAATCCATCCATCAAATTCCAAATAAGCCTTTAAATACAATATAAACAAAAGAGGTAAAACGTATTGTTTAACTCTAATTAAACTTAACGATTTTAAATTTGATACATTCGATTTAAACCAGTGTTGGGATTTGTGGTACAATTGTACCAAATTTGGTACAATGGGCACGTGTGTGGTACACTGGTACACTTCATAATTTTTTGTTACAATTTCATATAAAATAATAAATTAATTATTTAGGCTTAAGTTCTTAATTATAAAGAGATAAAGAAAAATTAGATACCAGATACGAAGAGTACTGATGACGGACGTAGCTGTCTAGAAAATGCATTCTGCTTTGCTGGTATCTAATTTTTCTTTATCTCTTTATAATTAAGAACTTAAGCCTAAATAATTAATTTATTAATTCAAAAATAGTTCAAATATTAATATAAATAATATATTAATATAATTTCATATAAAATTTAAGAAAAAAAATTTTTTTTATTTAATCATTATTATTTATTTAATCAATATTTTTATTGTACTTTTTCTTACAATAACAAACATTTCTAATTTTATAGTTTTCCAACCGTGTCTAGATCTAAATTACAACATTCTTAATTTATATTCAGGATTTTTATTATTTACTCTGATAGCTTTTTTATGTAAAAGTAATAGATAATTTATTTTGCAAGAGCTTTTTGCTGAACTACAGCATTTAACCGTTCAATTAGTTTCCGGTAGCTGATATATCTTTCCATTTTTCCTAGTGAAAAATCGTCTTTATTGGTATTTAGACTACTCTTCAATTATTCTTAAAAATACATCCGGGATTACTCTGTCGGATTAAGATCGGTAGATCTGGAAGCAAGTTCATAACATTACGTCTTGACGAGCCATTGATTTGTTCAACCATTGAACAATTTCATGTGCTCACATGAAGACCATCGTTGCCGATGTCATGTTCTTGTTCAAAAATCATTGTTCGAACATTTGTTCGTACAACGATGTCTGCCATCAAATGTGTTTGAAAGTATTAAAGAAAGTATTAAAGTATTTTAAAGAACGCCATCTGTTGATCAAACATGCAAATCCTATTTGCTGTACTATAAGCATTAAAACAACATTGACGAGAAACACAAAATTATATTTAGTTATGCACATCTCTACGTTTTCTCCACATAGAAAAAATTAGCAAATTGTTGTTCCCTATTCTGCCGACGTTTTGTTTATGTGCCAACAAAACAATGGCTCGTCCAGACGGCATGTAAGCAAGCCATTTGCTTATGAAATAGTTAAGTATTTTGGAAAAAAATTTGTTAATTAATTAGCAATACAATCAAGGTCAAATATCATTACTTTAAAATACCCAAGTATAAAAGATTTGATTTGTCCTATTTCAATGTCGAGCTAATATATGAATGTGATTTTTTGTTTTTTATACTTAATGCCAAATTTTAGTACAATTCATGTTGATTTGGTGCAGTTTTACCACTGGAGCGATACAATTTCAACATTGTTATATCCCAACACTGATTTAAACTAGTAGCAGAATAAATAAAATAAACAGTTTAAAAGTATTAAAAATAATGGCCCAACTATAATGTGCATAAGCTGGCTTAAGCTAATGTCAAAAAATGAACACAAAGTCTGTCAAATGCCTAAGCAACTTATTAAAGACTTTTAGGTGGCTACATATACAATAAACATAATATTTTACCGATTAATCGAATAAAACTTAAAAAATATTCGATTAATCGATCAGTTTTTATGTTGTTTTGAATGTAATTCAGTTAATATATTATCAAAAATTTATTAACTTTACGATTAATCGACCAAAATGTGAAATATTATTAATAAACTTGAAAGATATAAACTCTTTCGATTTTATAGTATTTTACGCCAGAGACAGGTTTTAGTCCGTTTTTTCGTAAAATAAATGAATTCTATATATATCTTGTATATAAAAAACTCGAACATCTACAAGGACCTAAACATGCTATGAGTGAAATAGGAAATAGAGAAACGTGCAGTAACATATTTAAAAAAGCTTGAAACTCATCCAAATCCTCTGGCGCGTAACACACTAAATGAATCTGTGCCTCGTTTCTGTAACTTATGTCAGAAACTTTTCACATGAAATTATTATAGTCATCTTGTTTTACACAGGGTGAGCTAGAGATAATGACAAACTTATTTATTAAATTATTTTAAAAATTTTAGAATTAGCTAGAGAACAACCTGGAAAAACAAAATGACTATTATATTGTCAAGTTTCTCACTTTAGTTACAGAAACGTGGTACAGGTTACATTCGACTAAAAACAAGGGATATATAACTATTGCAAAGGGATGTAATAGCAAAAACTGTGAAACATACATTATTTATTCTAGCACTGGCTGCACTTATCAAGTATATTTACTTTTATTTTAGACTTAAGATATGAGTTATTATTGTTAATTCAAATATATTGAAGATAGAATAAATAACATATGAAAAAAAAACAAGTTACTGTTAAGACTTTATTATGGTAAAATCTCTATACTTAAAACAAATACATACGTATTTTAACCTACATACATATGTTTTCACTGGAAATTGTAAAAATAAGTTGTTGTGGGAAGATTGTGGACGATATTGCAAAATATTTTAAATGTATGTACTTATTTGTAGGGATATTATCTAAAAGTATTAATAGCTTACTGAAGTTAAACTTTTTTCAATAATCGTGTTTTTCTTCTTGATTACATTCTGTGTAATGGCACACCATAGAGCTGGCAAACTATCGATAGTTTACTTTTCATTAGACTATCGATAGTTTTTTTTCGCGATAGCGATACTATCCTTGAAAAATAAATTAATAAATTTGCAATTAGTTAGTTGAAAATGAAAATTCACCATTATAAATAGACCCATTGCAGTACTGGAAGGTAAATCATATAGTTAATTAAGGAATTTATACAGTTTTATATCTATTCACAGAACAATTCTGATCAGATGTCACTCACAAAGTCATGTGCTTTACGTTACTTATGCATACCAGCAACTTCGACAGAATCTGAAAGAATGTATAGCAAAGCCGGAGCCATTATTTCAGATAGAAGATGATATGCTGCTCTTTTTAAACAAAAATTTTTGAATTACTAAAGAATTATAAAAAATTACGATTATAAAATAATTCCTTGGGCAGCCTATAATGCACAACATATGTGATATACGAGTACATAGTATTTATAGTGAATGTACAAATTTTTTTTAGAAAATTTGTGTTTTTGTTTTTATGCTAAGTTTTATATGCTTCATATTTTTGTTGTTTTTTTCTATTATCTCTTTTTTAATATAAAACAACTCTGAACTTTACTTAAGATCATTTAATATATTAGTTTTCTTTTATTAAACTAACTTAAATAATTTCAAAACTTGATCAATTAAGTTGATGGAGTTAATAATACAGAATACTTTGTCATATAAAATATGGAACCTAACATTCCCAAAAAATTCGATACTATCGATAGTTTTCTATCAAACTATCGAAAATATCGAATGGCGAGACTATCGATAGTTTGCCAGCTCTAGCACATCACATACATAAACATATGTAAATTTTGATTGAAATCACCATTGCACTACCACTAAATCATATTGTAAAAAAATACTGCACAATTTTTTGCAGCTTAAACAAAGGTTTAGAACACAAGGTAAAGAACACACATCGTACACAACATGTACTATTCGAAAGCAACGAACACAAATTTTTATTTAAACAACATTTATGTGTGTTTCTAAATTTTGTACGCAGTCTACACAATCATGAATGTGTTTTATTTTAATATTTGGTTGCGTACACGAACACGTACAGTTCACGAATTTTTCGATCAGAACACACATAAACGAAACATGTTCGTGTGTAGCTATATATTAAGTACGCGTAAGGCAAAAAAGTACATGTACGAAAGTTTTAGTACGTGTACGGAAAAAATGTACGTGTACGATAGATGTCCGTGTTCGTGTTCATGTTCACAAAATGTACGTGTACGATAGATGTTCGTGTTCGTGTACGACAAAATGTACGTGTACGATAAATGTTCGTGTACGGAAAAATTAACATGAACGATAGACAGGTTGGATTTTATCTATAGAGGGTTTAAAAAATCGTTTTCATTTTTTTTTGCATATTTGGTGCACATGGTTTGATTTTTATGGATGGAGTTCAAGGGAAGGATTTATATAGGAGTTGTTTATTCATAAAATATGAATTTCATTTATAGGGAAGGATTTATATAGGAGTTTTTTTATTCATAAAATATGAATTTCATTTATAGGGAAAATTGGTTCCCAAAATTCAGGTTAAAAAAGCAAACGGACGAGTTAGCAATAATAGGATTAAGTTTACTTTTTTGCAATTATTACAAAGTAAAATCACTTAAAAAATTGATGACATATTTTTCCTCAAACTCACGACAGTTGCCAACATAACTACCTGTTCCAAAAATGAAGAAATTCTTGAAGCAAAACGTTTCCAGGCATAATAAAAAAGGCAACATTCCAAAAAAAATGTCATATACTTATGTACAATGGAATAATATCACCTGTGTGGACTCTCTTAACTTTCAAAAGCATAAGTCGTCAAAAATCTATAAAAAAAAATTACTACAATTTTTTAAACCCTCTATAGATAAAATCCAACCTGTCTATCGTTCATATTCATTTTTCCGTACACGAACATTTATCGTACACGTACATTTTGTCGTACACGAACATCTATCGTACACGTATATTTTGTGAACATGAACACGAACACGCACATCTATCGTACACGTACATTTTTTCCGTACACGTACTAAAACTTTCATACATGTACTTTTTTTCCGTACGCGAACTTAAAGTAAAGTGGTACACAAACATGTGTGTTTCAAGTGTGTTCCGATTGAACTGTACGTGTTCGTGTACGCAACCAAATATTAAAATAAAACACAATCAGTTTGTGTTAGACTGCGTACAATAACACATAAATGTTGTGTAAATAAAAATTTGTGTTCGTTAGTTCGAGCTGTGTTTTTTACATTTATGTACGAGTTTTTTGAACAGTGTGTGTTCTTTTCTGAACTCTGGCTTAAACTGCAAATCTTTACTAACAATCAAAAGAACGCAGATTCTTCACTCACTAAATTAGTGCAAAATTTTTGCTTGCAATCAATAAAAAGCAGCATTTATTCACACCATCATTTTTTAAAAATTAGTGGTCATGAAAATTTTAAATAAATTCGTTTTTTTATTTAATATTAGAATCATGAATATTCTCGAGGAATTTGTTTCTCACGGAAATTTTTTTCCCGAGAAAAAAAAATTTTTTCTTTTTTACTGGATTGATATTATCCCCTTTTTTAACCGACTTCAAAAAAAGAAGGAGGTTATCAATTCGTCTGAATGTTGCTTTTTTTATGTTTGTGTCCGCAGAACTCATGTCATTGCTGAACCGATTTTAAAAATTTTTTCTTTATTAGAAAGGAAATGCTTACAGATTGGTCCCGTTTTAAAAGAAGTTCAGAATTTTGAAAATTAAAGGGTGTCCCCATACAACATACGTGTTTTTTACGTGTATTATGAACCGTAAAGGGCACCCTTTTAAAATTTTAAAAAACTGCTTATTAGTATAGCTGCCAATAACAAAAAGTAATAAAAAAATTAACTTAAAAATTAAAGGGTGTCCCTATATGTGACGTCAATTTATATATATGAACCATTGTAGACAGTCACTTGAAAATTGGACGAATGTCCAATATTTATAATCAGAAATTAAATATTTATAATTAGAAGCTAAAGGGTGTCACAATAGTTGATGTAATTTGATGTATATTGAAAAACTTTTGAACCGTAATAGAGAGACGGTTCAGATTTACAAAGAACCTTTATAACATCAAGTATATAATTTAAATTTGGAAACTAAAGGGTGTCCCCATAATTGATATAATTTTAGCTATCTAGCCCCATCTTTTGAACCGTTATAGACAAACACTTGAAAATTAGACAGAATCTCCACTACTATGTCCCGTATAATAACATTTATAAATATTTAAAATTTTAAAGGGTGTCTCAATAGTTGATGTAAATTGATGCATATGGCCAAACTTTTGAACCGTTTTAGACAGACATTTGCAATTTACAAAGAATCTGTCCTTTAAAATTGTACATTAAAGGGTGTCCCCTAGGTGATATTGTTTAAGCTATATGGCCATCTCTTTGGAACATATACTTTTTATTACTGTGTAAGTAATAATAAGTGTAAAAAATAAAAGGTGTCCTCATATCTGACGTAATTTGTCGTATATGGCTTTATCTGCTTAACCGTTATGGATAGACATTTGAACGTACAAAACGTATATTACTATGTCCGTTAGAGCAACAAGTATAAAAGTATTTGATTTGAGTACTATTTCTTACAGATTACTTCCTTTTAAATTTTTAGTTAAGAATTGATTCACATATATTTGTTTTGTAGTCGGTTTTTTTTGCAAGAATTATTATAGATTTCAAAAGTATTACAGAGTTAATAAGCCGGCATTTCGCTACTTGTTGGAGGTTTTAACAAAGCACACTCGACTGGCAAAAAAGCAATTTGTTGTTGTTAAGTTAAGTGGTTTCCTACGTTTCTTTGCCGAAGGAGGATACCAGACGGGCATTGGTAAAGATTGCGATGTGTCATTAGCACAGTCGACTTTCAGCAAAGTACTCACAGAAGTACTTGACGTTTTTGAAAGCAATCTGTGTCCGGTATGGATACAAGTTCCAAAATCAGCGGAAGAAAAAAGAAATATTGCATTAGCATTTTATATAAAACACAATATTCCAGGTGTTGTCGGCTGCATCGATTGGACACATGTTCAAATTATATCTCCAAATAACAATAAACACCTCTTCTATAACCGGAAGGGAAAATTTAGCTTAAATGTTATGTTGGTAAGTGCATATATACAAGCATGCATGCATATTTTTTAAATTATTTGTTGAAAATTTTGTGACCATGACCTTAAAATTCGTTACGTTAATCCATCACACCCCGGTGCATGCCATGACTCCTTCATCTGGAACACAAGCGAATTACGAAACCATTTTGAACAGAATTATTTGCAAGGAGAACCCAACTGCTGGCTGTTAGGTAACCCTTTCTTTCTAATAATGATAAAACAAATATATCTCATGGTTTTCACTAATAGGAGACGCAGGTTATCCTTTGGAACCTTGGCTTTTAACTCCGTATCGAGTTCCAGAAGACGGTACTCCAGAGATGAAATTTAATGAAGTTCACTTAAAATGCCGCAACATAATTGAGCGAACTAACGGAGTACTGAATAATCGGTTGAGATGCCTTCTTGGCGCAAGGGAGTTGCACTATGACCCTAAAAAGGCAGCTAGAATTGTAAACGTGTGTTGTGCTCTGCATAACATATGTTTACATTATAATGTTAGGGATATATCAAGCGATTGCATACAGTTAACCATGCCAGGATGCGAGGATGCAATAAAGCCAATTTCAAATCAATATCAAGCCGCTGCTCAATCTATTAGAGACAATATTAAACGTACCTTTTTTTTCTTAATTTAAACAAATTTCCTGCAATTTTTTCAATTTTATATTTAAAAAAACCAAAAGATAATAAAAAAACAATAAAATTAAATATTAAATAACAACTAATTTGTAGTTTTAAAAATTCATATGTACATAGCTTTAAGTAGAAAACAATAGAAAACTTATATTAAAAAATCACCATTAATTGTTAAAGCCTTGCATTTGCATTTTTAGTCTATTTTTTCCTAATTTATATTCTACTTCCCTCACTTTTAGCTTTTCCATGAAGGCATGGTGCCGTCGCATTTCCTGGATTTCATCCCTTTTTATGTTTTCCATTTCTTGATAATGTTTTTTATTTTGATCATTTATTTTATCAAGTGATATACTATATATTTTTCTTATGGTATGCTCCTGATCCTTTTGGCTTTTTACCACAGATTTCATCGTTTCTAATGCACTTGGAGTTCAGCTAGTAGTGCATTATACGAGATTTTATCTACATCCTTCTGTGCGTTTATTTTTGGGAAACTTGAATCGTTTGGGCGTGCTGTTGTGGAATAGGTTACTGGCGTAACTTCTACCACCTCTTCCGTACCCTCCATAAATATGTCTTCAATAGTTCATCTGAAAGGGTTGGCAATGTAACTGGTTGGACTTTTGTAGGACTAAGACCAAAAGACTTCGCGGATACATCTTCAACAGGAGTTTTCATTTCAATTAGGTTGTAAATTGCTTCTTCAATTGCAGAAAACTTTTGTTCTGTGCATGGGCCACCTCCAGTAGATTTTCAATCTTTTTGACGGACATATTTTTTTTGATCTGCCCGCACCTGTTATTGTAAAAATTATGTTATAAATAATAATATTTCTGAGCATTCATAACAAACCTTTTTCTATTCAGCTGTATATTTAGTTGGAGGCCCCATAGAGTTTAATTCGATTCCAGCCTTTCGCCAAAATCGGGCTTGTGTTTCTTTGTTGCCTTTAAAATCCACAAGCAATCTCAGGATTGGCTTCCATTAATATTACCAAATGCTGCATTTGTTGTTTATTGGTAGTCTTCGACCTGCCAAGAACCATTTTTATTTTTAAAATTTTATTTTAATAAAAATACATACTTACATTTTTGTTAAACTCCCTTTTATATTAAAAGTGAAAAACTTTTAACATAAAAACAATGTTAGAATGTTTTTAAAATAACTATTAACTTTTTTCCTTTTTCGAAATGACAAAAAGGGGAACAAGGTATATTTATCTTACTAGGTAGTGTCGTCCGCCCAGCTGATTTAGTAGTTCGACATGTCAAAAGTTGTATGTGTTCAGAAATTTTATAGTGTAGAAGTGAGAAAGCAATAAAACATATACACGCCTTCTCAATTTTCTTATATGTTTTTGACATTTCGAACTACAAAGCAACAACAAAATGACATGTTGTTCTTGTATTTGTTGTAGGGATGCCACTACTTAGTAAAATAAATATACCTTGAAGGAGAATAATAAAAAAAATTCTTACGGAATATTTTATCATAATAGGATTAAGGGGAAAAGTGATAAATTTCATGAGGAATTTTCATTTAGAATTGGGCTGATTATTACAATTTTAAGATGTAACGGAATGAATGTTTTATTCAGTATTGAAATAATGGTAACAATTTAATTACACTGGCCCACAGTGAACGGTCCCCAGAGAAAAACTGGAAAACATCGAAGGAGTTATGGTAGCTTAATGAAATTTTTGGCACATATCTCTCTTGGCCTACTATTTTCAAAAATGAATTAACATTTTTAGAAATCCTTTTATTTTTCCGGTGCGGAGACAATTAAATACCCAAAATTCCCCCATTTCAGTAATTATTATTTTTTTAATTTTAATCTATCATTTCACATAAAAAATAATAAAGCGTGATAGTTTTTTTATAAAATATAATCAATCTCTAATTATCTCTATTTTAAAACTTTTTAAAGTTTTGAAAATACTCATAACCATTGGTATTCAAATAACATTATATGAATAGGGTTACCAAATTGGCAACACTAAATGTTTTAAATTTAAATTATTATTTGAGATAAAAAACATGTTTATATAAAGATTAATAATAAAGTTATAAACAAATAGAAATAACATAACAATTTTAAACAATTTCTTAATCACTAAAATAAATTTCTGAGTCTGAATCAGTGTTAACAGATTCATCTACTATTATGTAATTACTAATTTCTAGATTAATGTTGAAAGAGCTGCTTGTATTTATTTTATTTATATTAGATGAAATTAATGGATCAGAAGAAATTAAGAGTTTATTCATTAAATCTTGATTACAATTTTCTCTGCTATTTTTCGAGTGTGCTCAAGTCTGTTCTTACTTAATTGTTTTGTGAAGGCATTCTAAAGCATTCGCCCGTGCACTCACCTTTTATTAGTTCGCTATGGTTTAAAGCAGTGGTGGGCAAATTTTTTTAATGGGGGGCCACAAAGTTTAAGAAATTCTTAAGAAGGGCCAGAATTATAGAAATTTTGTTTTTTGTTTAATAGTTTTTAATCATAAATAATATTATAAAAACATTACAGCATTACACACAAATGTTACAAATTACCTTTTATTAATATTATTAATTCAACTTTTACTTGAAGGCCTTGACATGGCAGGCGTATGAGACATATGGAGTTGTTTTTGATTTTCTATAATATTTTCAAAAGCAGGTTCCAGCTGTAACGAAGCTACTTTCAGCAGTGCGAAAAGGTGTTTCTGATTGAGTTTTTTTTTTGCAATTTCATGGTCGAAAAAGTCTGTTTGAACACATAAGACGACGCAAACATCGCTATAATATTCTGGGCGTCAGCAATCATCTTTGGGAATTCAGCTTTCGGCAGTGGTCTATAAAAATCTAGTTTTGTGAAATTCAAGATCAATTGTTTTAAATGGGTACTGCACTGCATTTCAATAATTTCCAACTGCAATTCTGCAAATACATATTCCGGATCTACATTAAACGGAATCGAGAAAACATATAGCTATGATTGAATGATCTTAAAATCTTGAAACCTAGCTTCAAATTCTGTGTGAAGTTTTTTCAACGCCTAACTGAATTCTTTTAGTTTGCTCTCACACACTGGTAATATGGATTTTAAACGCGAAAAGTGAGTTAAATCGTTATTCGCCATGCAGTTATAAAACTGAAAAAGCTGAGTTTTAAATGATTTCAGACAACCCCAAGTCTCATCTATAAATTGGTTCTTTCCTTTCAATTTGTTATAGTGTTCGAGCAAATCGGTAAAAAACGCAAAATCGGTACGCTAATCTTTGTCTTTGAATATTTGAAAATCAGACAATTTATCTGTTTTATTCTTTAAGAAATCTTGTATTTCCTCTTATAAATTCGAAAACCCGGTCAAATGCATATCCACAACTTAACCATCTTACTTTCGTATGATAAAGAAGATCAGAATAATCTGCGTCGACTGCAATCGAAAATTCTTGGAATTGTCGGTGTACCAAACCCCGAGATCTAATCATATTAATTAGTTTTAGAACCACATTAAGTACGTGGGTAATATCTATTGCTGCTTTACAAATGACGTCTGGTGAATTATGCAACGTAAAAATAAAACATCGTGTATAGGATTCTGGTTCGAAAAAATATCTGAAAATCCCGCGTTTTTTCCAACTATATTTGGGGCTCCATCTGTAGTTATATTGCATAATTTTGAAAAAGGCGCATTTAAATTTTGAAGACCTTCAGAAAATTCGTTATAAATTATTTGCCCCATGGTTTTTTCTTTCATGGATTGAATTCGTCGTCAACGCCTCTTATGAAGATTAATAATTGAGCAGTGTCACTTCTATCCATACTTTCATCCATCGTCACGGAAAAATATTAAAGTTTTCTATACGCTGCCTAAATTGAGTCGACAAGTTTGATGCAATGGCATCAATTCGATTTTTTCGCGATAAGCTGACGCTCAAACTCTTCAATCTTTTCTGGGCATACAATTTTGCTCACACTCACCATATAATCTTTTACAAATTCTCCTTCCGAGAATGGCTTGTTATTTTTAGCTATTTTATAAGCCACAACATATCCAGCCAGTGTAGGTGCCTTTTGAGCAATAGTGGATTCTTTTATGTTTTTCATTACAGAACAAATACGTTCACAGTACAATTTTTAAGTAATTTATGAGCACACCGCAATTATCTGTAATTTTTGCTTCTTAGCTTTACATTTTCAAATTTCATAATTTGATACTGAATAATTTTTTTAATTTCCTGCTTTAGTCTACCGTTGGTAGTTTCTGCTAGGAAAATAATTGAACAGACCTATTAAATTTCGTTATTTCAGTCAGCTGGTTTTGACATCGAAAATATATATTTCCACTAAGAAAATACACGAGGTTTCAACTGAACTTACCTGATATTATTCTAACTTGGGCGCCAACAAATAGAAATTAATAAGAAGAAAAGGAAAAACGTTAAGGTAAACAACACTATTACTTGGACTGAGCTGAGTTCACGCGCCCCCGCCGCCCGCGCATACAGAACACTGCTACTCTAGGAGCCGCCCCCTGTCCGCTCCTCTCATTTCGCCATGCTTTGCGGCCCGTATTACGCATCTCATGAACTACGCGGCTAGTTTAGCTACTCCTATAGGGTATGCATCTATTATTCCACTAAGTAGAATCTCTTTATACTTCTCGACCGTCAAAACGTAATTATAGCGGGCCATATACTATCCATTTCGATGGACCTTCGGCGGGCCGGATTAAATACTATCGTGGGTCTGAAATGCCCCGCGGGCCGTACTTTTCCCAACACTGGTTTAAAGCATAGCGTACTATTGTCATACATTTCCAATTATAAAAAATATCAACTGATAATTTTAATAAAAATATCAAATATGAATGATTTTTAAAATCATTATATTTCAAAAGTTGGATAGAAAACACCTAAACCTTTTTATACATATTTTAGTATATACATATGTATAACAGAAAATAAGATTATTTATGCATAAAAGTAGTTTTTTGATGTGCCTATTTTTTCGGGTCCATCGAAGCTGACTATTTTTTTTTTTAAGTACATATTTTGGCTAAAAACTTCACAAATTTTTTTACAGTGTTGTTATAAATATTTGAGTTTTAGGATTTTTTCATTGTTTCTGCTACATTTCTGAATAAAACAAATATAATTGCATGCATTTTTATTGAAAAATGAATTTTTGATCTTTATTTTTCCAAACCCATTTTTGTTACTTAAAAATTATCAAAATAATTCCACTTTAAAGTCGTGTAACTATTTATAGGTGTAACGCAATTGAAAAACCAAACCACCTCTGGAATTGTGGGAGTCTCAGCTTTCATCCCATACGTATTTTATTGATAAATTCGAAAGTTTTTTTATTTGATTTCTTTCTACAAGACAGTTTGATCCCTGAACATAAATATGTGGAATATAGCTCAACTCGTTAAATTCAAATCCGCTTTCAGTTTTCATGTATCGCGTACATATTTTTTTGGGGCATGGCTAATATTAACAATATATAATATAAACAAGGCGACCACGCTAACTTATTTCAATATAACGTTTCAACGGCCTGTTTGATTTGAATAATCCAAAAGTTGAGGGATAAAATTACCTTAAAGTCAACAAGTTACAATTTTTTTCCTTTTTCAACTGTTTCGGATTTATTAAGAAATTGGTGGCAAAAAAAAATATTTTTAATAAAAAAATATTGTTTTTTGTCTTTAAAAACTCGTAAAAAACTTAAAGCGGAACATGTTATTACTAAAGCTAGGTATACTAGGTATTTGTATTCACCACGCGAAAGTCAATTAAAATTACCTAAAATAGTTCTTGTTCCCGACTTTTTTTTTGCCGACCATTGTATCATTGTATCCAATATCAGTATTTTATTTAAATAAGAATATCTCGAACACTAGACGTGATAGAAAATAGATTTGGATTCAGCAATCAAAAATCCATAACAAGGTCACATAACAAGGTTATTAATACTAAATAACAACTACATACAAATTTTCAGTTCGAACTGTACTGCATAAGTTTGATTTCTAGATTTTGGTGCAATTAAAAGAGTAAATAAAAATATTGTTTAAATACCTAGTCTTCTCATACTTTTGACATGAGATCCTTCAACAGTAGAACAAAATGATAGCATACGAACAGAATTAAACACTTTTCTACTAGATTACGAGACTGAACTAGAATGTTTTAACAAATACGCTGCCGCTCACTTAATTAGGTTCACACAATTTGTACTTTTATTTTGATTTCTCTTAATATATAATTAAATAGAACAATTTATTTAAACTAAAGTTGTGAGAGTTGTGATGTATGCTTATTTAATTTATTTAATTAGTTTTCCTTATTTTTATTTTATTTAAAAATATAAAAACACGTGTAAATAACATCAGTCATAATTTTTGTGTTTGTGAATATATTCTATATTTTTTAAACTTTATTTTTGCAAATGGGTCGCTCTAAGCAGTTAAGTGAAGAGAAAAAGGAAAAATTAAAGCTTTTTTGGAAACTGGACTGTCATAGAAATATTTGAAAAAAAGGACAAAGTCAGAATGTTGTCAGCAATTTTATAAGAAAACGATCTGGTTATGGAAAAAACAGGAAAGGACGTACTCATAGAGTCACAACAAAAGCGGAAGGTCCAGATGGGCACAATTATTATTTCCATGATTTGCAAAAAGAACTACGTTACCTTAGTCGTCTGCATAGCTGTGAAGGAAGTGTAATGGTGTGGGGGCTATTTCATACTATTGGACATGTGAGCTTCAGTTTCTGTCACCTAAAACAAACGCCAATAACTTAAAATCTGTGCTTGAAAAGGCTTTTCCATATATACACACCCTCTTTGAGCCCATTCCGTGGATATTCCAACAGGATAATGCTCCTATCCATACCTCAAGGGTTGTAAAAGAATGGATTCGAAGTCAGAACGTGAACATTTTGGAGTGGCCGCCTTACTCTCCTGACTTAAATATTACAGAAAATGTGCGGGGATTGCTTTCTCGCAAAGTGTATGAGTCAGGCCAGCAATACGAAATAAAAGCAGCCTTAATCGAAGGAATTAAAAATGCTTGGGCCGAAATTAGTTTACCAATAATTGAGAATCTTTATAACTCCTTCCCAAATCGTATTTTCGAAGTAATATCGAAAAAAGGAGGATATACTAATTATTAAATTTGTGTTAAAATATTATAAAAAGGCTTAAACAATAAAAATAGTTTTATAAAAATAATATTTTCTTGTCGAATTTTTAATTATTGATATTGAACCTATTCAAATGAGCCAAAAATATATAATCCAAAACATAGTATTTAAAGACAAAAAATTATTAAAAATCAAGTATTAATTATTGTTTAAATTTTTATTTTTTTATGACAAATAATGCAAAATTTAACTATGTGAACATTTAATATAACCCATTATTTATTACTTTTCGATTAAAATTATTTTGAATATAAAAAAATTGTGAACCTATTCAAGTGATCGGCAGTGTATCCAGTAATTAGGCAAATGTTTTGAAAATTCAACACGCAGTTTATATCAAGTGCTCATTGAATACAGTTCTATTTGTGTTTCTCTCGCTTTTGTTTTCGATTTCTACCTTTCTATACAGTTTCGCATATTTTTTTGTTTTACTTCTTCTAGAATTAAAAAAAAACTTTTCCGCGTGGTTATTAAATATATTAAATTTCTGATAATATAAAAACAAATTAATCATGGCTTCCTCCTCTGGAGGGAACTTCTTTGCTGTTCTGGATCCAGACAATAAAAATCGACTCCATCGCCCAAACGTAAAAAGAACAATATCCACATCAATACCAACAATAGTTATGACTTTCCACAAATCGGTGTAAAAACGGTAAACCAATCCAAACAACAGTGCCCCAAATTTGTTGTACTTAAAAGCAAAATCAACGAGAAGCCCATTCAAAGTTATAATATCTTCCTGATTTCAAAAGCTCTAGAAGGAATCTCCAGCGATCCAACGCAAAAAATTTCATTTAACAAGGATGGGAATTTGTTAATTCTTACTAAAAACGAAGCCCAAGCAAACAAGTTTTTAATGACAACGTACTTATCTGGCATTTGCCAAATAGAATGTTCTTTACACCCGACCCTCAATACAATAAAAGGCGTAATTTTTGCTCCAACACTTAAATTCCTAACAGAAGAAGAAATTGTTGATGGCCTTAAAGATCAAGGTGTTATTGAATGTAAAAAAATTACTAAATTTGCTGACAACAAAACTAACAACACATCTCTGCACATCTTAAGCTTTAACCTCTACAACTGCCTGCTGAAATTAAAATTGGCTTCCTAAACTGCAAGGTGGAACCATATATACCTAATCCAATCCAATGCAAAAAATGTTACAAACTGGGACACACACGAAAATAATGGCATTGACATTTGCGAGATATGCGCTGCAGTATTGCACGATCCTACACTCTGTACCAAAATACAATGTGTTAATGTCACGCACACCGCTCTACAAACAAAAATTGACCTACTCTTATAAAACGAAAAGAAATTCTTAAAATAAAAAAACTTAACAATTGTTCATATAAAGAGGCCTCAATGCAAATACCAAATACACAAAACTACGACATTCCAACAGAAGATTTAACAACTGCTATAGAAGACAGAAAAAATAAACAAAAACCAACAACAATCAATAATACCGTTAACCCTACATCTAATAAAAATAATAATGTAACAACAAATACAAACACAAAAGAAACAAATAAAATTTCAAAAGCATAAACAAATACACAAATAGAAAAGCCTGATAAAGCTAAAGGCCCAACTATAATATGCATAAGCTAGCTTAAGCCAACTTAAGCAACTGTG
The DNA here is from genome assembly GCA_949628195.1 of Phasia obesa. Lineage (NCBI taxonomy): Eukaryota > Metazoa > Arthropoda > Insecta > Diptera > Tachinidae > Phasia > Phasia obesa. The sequence continues at coordinate 105,918,511 of OX451217.1, forward strand.
CAATTACATAATGGGTGATTTTTTTGAGGTTAGGATTTTCATGCATTAGTATTTGACAGATCACGTGAGATTTCAGACATGGTGCCAAAGAGAAAGATGCTCAGTATGCTTTGACATTTCATCATGAATAGACTTACTAACGAGCAACGCTTGCAAATCATTGAATTTTATTACCAAAATCAGTGTTCGGTTCGAAATGTTCAAATGTGACAAATTTTGTTCAGCGATGAGGCTCATTTCTGGTTGAATGGCTACGTAAATAAGCAAAATTGCCGCATTTGGAGTGAAGAGCAACCAGAAGCCGTTCAAGAACTGCCCATGCATCCCGAAAAATGCACTGTTTGGTGTGGTTTGTACGCTGGTGGAATCATTGGACCGTATTTTTTCAAAGATGCTGTTGGACGCAACGTTACGGTGAATGGCGATCGCTATCGTTCGATGCTAACAAACTTTTTGTTGCCAAAAATGGAACAACTGAACTTGGTTGACATGTGGTTTCAACAAGATGGCGCTACATGCCACACAGCTCGCGATTCTATGGCCATTTTGAGGGAAAACTTCGGAGAACAATTCATCTCAAGAAATGGACCGGTAAGTTGGCCACCAAGATCATGCGATTTGACGCCTTTAGACTATTTTTTGTGGGGCTACGTCAAGTCTAAAGTCTACAGAAATAAGCCAGCAACTATTCCAGCTTTGGAAGACAACATTTCCGAAGAAATTCGGGCTATTCCGGCCGAAATGCTCGAAAAAGTTGCCCAAAATTGGACTTTCCGAATGGACCACCTAAGACGCAGCCGCGGTCAACATTTAAATGAAATTATCTTCAAAAAGTAAATGTCATGGACCAATCTAACGTTTCAAATAAAGAACCGATGAGATTTTGCAAATTTTATGCGTTTTTTTTTTAAAAAAATTTCTCAAGCTCTTAAAAAATCACTCGTTATAAATCATATGTGGCAAACTATAATGTACTTAACAACACTTTTCGTTAAGTTTCGTCATGTCATTTGCTTAAGCAAAGTCCGAAACCGATCGCACATTCCGTATGGAAACAGCTGTTTGTGCTTTGTGTTTTACATATGAATGTACATTCGTAAAAAATTGCAATGGAGAACGAAAGTGAACAATTGTATCTAAATTTAATATAAAATGTTTAAAAAAAGAAATTTCTATAAGAAAAAAGGAAAGCGTTGTATAATAATCGTAATTAAAAAGAAAGAGCATTTTATTGTTTATAAGTTGAGTGATGCACACCGCTGTATTTTTTAGTACTTTTGGCCAAAATTACAGAAACAACAAAAAATGTTAAATTTTTCATTCGAAATTTTTTTAAAACTATTAAAAATAATTATTAATTTGTATATGAGACCTTGATTGATACCTTGGTATAAGTCAAAAATTTTTAAAATCTAGTTTATCAGGTATTTCATATCAAATCCTAATAACTCGCAGTATTTAATGAAAATTAAGTTGATAAATTGAGTTTATTTTTTGGTTGGTAAACTAATTACAATAACTGTATATTTTAAAAGTAGTATAAGTCAGTCTGCTTTAAAAGTTTGGCAAAATAATTATTAGTAATGTTGTCATGTCTTCAGATATCGGTTCAGTTATGATCAGGTAAGTCTATTAATGTAAAATGCACTATTTATAAATAATTGTAGACATTATACGGCAAAGAAGAATAAGTTATTTAATAGAATTATGTAAAAAGAGAAACCCATTTTTGGTACAACAAATGGCTCGGAAAGAAAGAGAAACACCAATGGAGAAGCTGTATCTTAGCTAAAAATACAATGGATTAGATTTCTAAAAAAAATCTCCATAGAAAATGTTTTATAAAACTTCTTTGGATGACAATTCCGAATTCAAAGTGTTAGACCTTTCAACCAAAAGAGGAAGGCCAAGAATATACGAAAATATTGATTTGCTTTCACTATATACAACCATTAGACCAATAACAGAAGAAAAAAAGATATGATGGATTTACTACCCTATATCCCACCAATTTTCCACAAACTCTTTATTTTCCCTAAATACTAAAAATAAATTACTTAATTGCAATGTAATGATTTTGAATAAAATGTTAATTTCTAACAAAAAATTTATTCTTGATGGTTTAAGTCATTTATAAAGTCATGCAGTTAATTTTGAAAATGGTATAAGTCATTTCAACCTTTTTAAAACACACTACCTTTTAAAAATGGTTATAAATTTCACAATCATAATAAATACTTTTTTGTACTATTTAATTGTCAAAATATTTTATTCCATAATACAAAAATATTTTTTAATCCTTTAAAATACAAACCTCTTAATATCTCGAAACATAAAATATATGACTTATACCACTATCACAATCAAGGGCTCATATGAATGGTATTAAGTATATTTAATATGTTTATTTAGCACCTTTTTGTAACAAATTTCATTTATTGAGAAAAAAAAGTATTATTTTGCAAAAGTACGAATAAAACAAATGTGCAACTGTGGCATAATAGTTTCTAGATTCATGTAAGTACATTGTAGCCAAATTATCAAAAATTTTGAAAGAAAGCATTTCAATTTTGAAATTAAATCAACCCTCTCAGGCATGAAAGGTAAAACTCCGGGATTTGACAAAATATCGTACCCAATATTGAAACAACTCCCGAATAGTTTACTATTACTATTACGGCAATTATACAACTTAGTTTTTACCACTGGTATCATACCCCACAGCTGGAAGATATTCACAATTATTCCAATCTCTAAACAAATAAGGATAACACTACTATTGAAGACTATCGACCAAACTCTTTGATCTCCTGCCTTTCTAAGCTCTTAGAGAAAATTATCTCCACAAGAATTACGTGGTTCCTTTTTAAGAATAAACTTTTAAACTTATACCAAATTGCTTTTAAACCAAATAAAGGAACTATAGATGCCTTAACTTTCATTGACCACTTTTCAACCCCAGCTCTAACACATCACAACCTTATATCTATTACATCTATTGACTTTGAGAACGCATTTGACCGTGTGGGTGTTCACAAGATCATATCTCAACTTAAAGAATTATATTTACTCTTTTCTTACGAATAGGAAATTAAAAGTATACAATCATTACTCTGCTATCAAGCCACTACATAATGGAATCCCACAAGGATCACCTTTATCCGTTGCTTTGTTTCTTATTGCCACTAATAAACTCAACATAATAATTCGAAACAACACATTTTTCAAACACGTGATGTAAGCCGATGATCTATATTTGCTGTACAAGCACAATAAATTATAACAATTCTAACTTTCAAAGTGAAATTAACTTACTGTTTACACATCTAAACAACTGGTGCAGTAGATCTGGTGCCAAAATATGTTTTTATAAACCAAGGTCCTGCATATATGTAAAAAACGATCTTGCAATGTAATCAATATAACCATTCAAGGAAACCAAATTGACAAAGTTGAGTCCTTAAAAATATTGGGAATTTTTTTTAATAGTTCATGTGTAGGAACACCTGAAAAAGAACCTATTTAAAAGACTACAGCTTATTAAATATATAACAAGTAGACGGGGCACCTCCCATCCCAATACATCTTTAATTATTGTTCGTAGCACTATACTATCAAAAATAAAGTATGGTCTTAGCATCTACGGCAAAATTTCCAACTCTCAAATAAAAAAACTAATCCCCGTATATAACCACCAATATAAATTTAATGGCGGAATCCGGCCTTCCCTCCATAAAAGAACGCATTAAAACCCTCACCACAAACATTATTTATAATATCTTAACTCCTTCTTAACCTAACGGCATAGGACGAATTTGTACAAATTTACCTCTTAACCCCCCACGCTACCCTTCAACTATTTTTGTGGCTCTTCAACTTGCTTCTAAAATGGATATTGAACTTAAACCAAGCAGAATATTCACCGTCTCTGAACCCCCATGGAAACTAAAAAAACAAAACTTCATCCAAGATATGTTACACTTACCAAAAGATACCACTCCGGACAGAAAAAACATTTCTCTTTTCAATGAACTATCTACATATTACAAAAACCGGAATTGGAACTTCATCTGCACCGACGGGTCAAAAACAACATTTTTCACCTCTTTCGCAGTAGTCAACAATTCCCTAAAAACTGAGTTCCTCGCGACTCTTGATAAAAACTCCTCTATTTTTACTGCAGAAGCCAACGCCATTTTCTACATCTTGAACAAACACAAAGTACTGGCTGGTAAATACAATACATAATATGTTCAGATTCTAAATCTGACATTACAGCTATTCAAAACTTAAGCAATAAGAGCAATCTGATATCCAAAATACGAAATCTGTTAATAAAATACCATACAAAATTTAAAATTATGTGGATTCCAGGACATTCTGGCATAATAGGCAACTTCCTAGCCGATCAAGCAGCTAAGTACGCTACTTTAAACATTAAACGTACTATCCTTAATAAGATTAAAGAAGAAACAATTGAACGTTGGTCAAACAATCAACATCACTACAAAACTTTCAATCCTCACAGAACCAAATTTTTTACGTTGCTATTAACTTAGTGAAGAAAAAAAGTTGCATATATTGCAGATTGCTTTATTTGAAGACAAAATAATAAAATTTTAGTGAAAAGACTTATTTAACTACCTATCACTAATGTTGATTAAGGCTGCAAATTTTGAAATCATTACTAAAAATTAAAAAATTAAAATAGGTACGACCTCTATCATCTGCGAAAATTCATATTTTTCGATTTTATGTGAACCAAAAATCAATCTTCATTAATATTTATTGCCAGCCCAATTAATAATAACAATAAAAAATAACATTTTAAATTAATTAACATAAAAATAGGTACGAAAAGTAGATCCTCAAAAAAAAAATAACATTGAATCAGCTAAACAACAGTATCTATTATGTCCACCATTATTATTAATGACATTCTCTAATCTGTTGGGCAATGAAGAGATAATCTCGCGCAGATTCTGAAAATAAAAAGATTATTGTCATTTTGCCAAAAAAATAACATCGAATCAGCTAAATACCATTATTTTTAATGGCATTATCTAATCTGTTGGACATAGAAGAAATAATCTCGAGGGAGGTGTCAATAGGTTATCATACCATATTTCCTGCACTTTCTTTCACAATTGAGTTTTGTTTGGAATATTTTCTCTTCGATTCCTTGCTTTTGGATCTCCTTTTGCGGTTTAGATCAACTTTTGCGTCCACTTTTTAAGTAGCTATAGAACCAGTAGATCTTTCAATTTACATAGTTTATCGAAACACAGACTCGATTGGAATAGTGGCCATGATACCTTCCATACAAAGAAAACAATTATTATAGTGTATCTGGCGATCTGCGATAGGTAGCTTGTCACAACGGGACCAAAGGGACCCAAGTGACTCGGTTTTCCCCCTACACGGAGCCGGCGACCCGTGCAACCTAGACTTGAAACTTTGAACAAGTAACCTTCACTTCCGGTGGCTTCGGTGGAGTTTAAAGCGCTTGTTAAAAATTGCAAGCCTTTTGCTTATGAAATCGGTAAGTATTTTGGCAGAATATTTGTTAGTAAATTAATAACAAATCTGTGGCAATAAGGAATAAGTGCTTAAGTCGACTTAAGCAAAATTTTAGTTACTGGCATCTTTGTAATCTCCGTAATCCAAAGTACCCATGTGCAAATTTTCAATTATTTTGTACCATTTTTCAGGAAGTTATAGCGAAATTACTTTCTGCTTATCTTTTTTCAATGTCTAATTGCATTTGGAAAAAAGCTTAAGAAACTACTAAGTTATTTTTTTAAAGCATAAAAACTTCTTTCACACCTTATTTATTGCAACACCTACGTACTTTTGGTAGATATAAGATTTTTTTCTAAAACATACGTTAGACTCTATTATGTAAAGTTTTAAGATAAGCTATTTAAAAAAGAAATTAATTTTAAAGTTTAAAATTGCTCTGCTACAAAACTTAAAAATCAGACTTAAGCACTTTTTCCTTATTGCCACAGAAATAATAATAAAATCCAAAAAAGCGCCTGGCGTTGATAAAACAAGTAACAATATGTTATTTGAGTTGCCCCGTATATGTAGGTCGCAGAATTATTCTTTTTGTTTTTGTTTTTAAGCTGTTTGAGAGAATATTAATAACTAAGCTGAATCCAATTCTTAGCGCGAAAGGATGTATTCCGAACCATCAATTCGGCTTCAGAAAACAACTTAGTGCAATCCAGCACAAACACAGATTAGTAAATGTATCTAAAGACCTTTGAAGAAAAAAAATACTGTTCTGCGCTTTTTATCAACGTTTCTCAAGCATTCGATAAGGTTTGGTTTGATTTTTTAAGCTCGCCACAGCCGGAGTTCCCTCAGATAGTATTTTGAGACCAATTTTATATTTACTGTACACATCAGATATGCCAATTAGCACCCGAGTCTACACATCAACATTTGCAGATGACACAGCTTTTTTATGTATTCATGAAAGAGCCCAAATAGCATCACAACTTTTACAAGATCGCATACTCAATTTGGAAAAATGATTGAAAAAATGTAGAAAAACTTTCACACTGCGTAGGGGCTCATGCTCTCCTATTCGCATAAATAACTAAATGATACCACAGCTTTCAGCCTTTAAATACCTGGGTATTCATCTTACCGTCGCCTTACTTGGAAAAACCACACAGATTTCAAGTTAACACAAATAAAATTAAAAGCAGTACAACTAAATTGGGTTATTGGCAGAAACTCCACCCTGAGCTTAGATTGTAAACTTCTGCTGTACAAGTTGATCCTCAAACCAATTTGGTGGCACTGCCTCAGCTAGCAATGTTGAAAAAATTAAAAGGTTGATCCCTGGTATATAAAAAACTCGAACATCTACAAAGACTTAAACATGCATTCAGTAAAGCAGAAATAGCGAAACATGAAGTAACGTATCTAAAGAAGGTTGAATCCCTTTGGCGCGTAACATACTAAGTGACCATGGTTAGATTCGACTAAAACGAAGAGATACTGCTTTTCTTGGCCGCACATCAGAGGGATGACCCACAAATGATTGCAAAAACCGTAAAAGTTAAAAAGTATATTTTTTATTTTAGACTTAAGATATGAGTAATTATTGTCAAAAATATTGAATAAATGAATAAATGAACTCAAAAAAACTTTTTTTGCTAGTAAATTAGCAACACAAAAATAGAAATTCAAAGAATAAAGGTCAATTATCATTACTTTAAAATACACCAATATAAAAGCAATTTATAAGTTTTGAGGTCTCCTGAATCAATATTGACTATTTTGGCGAATGTGTCTGTGAGTGGGTGGATGGTTGAGTAGTTTTTGGCCATAATTGGGTGGGGACAAAGGGTAGTTTGCTTGACAAGCCATAATAATTTTTTTTTGTGCCGGTAAATTTTAAACATTGTATTTTTTCTTATTTTTTGATTCTTCATTAGCCTTGATACTTTTATTGAGATTGTAGAAGCTTCGCTAAACTAGATTTAAGCCGACCAATATAAAGTTAGTTTTATGCCCCTATTGCGGTTCACAACTTTTTTAATAATTTGGTAGTCTTTCATAAATCGGTATTGCCACTCACAACTTAAATGCGGTTGACTTTTTGGTATTGCGGTTCACCATTTTGTATGACAAAAACGATAAATATACACAACTGCTTATTAGCAGTTGAGTCAAACACACCAAAAAATTGTTGTGTTCCACAACACCAAAAAATAGTTTGCGAGTCGTAAAGTAGCTCTGACGCACGTGCGTGCGTCATTGCCATTATCGCTTAAAGTCAATCAGACCGTCTTTGTTGCTCGGCCTTCGAGTGGTTTGCGTTCGTTCTCACACTGGCTAATTGGCGTCCTCGACTAGCTGTACTACGGTACTGTTATTGGTGGTTGCTTAATCAGCCACGTGTAATCGTTTGGTTATCGTTTATAACCCATAAATTGTAATTTCAATAAGTTGGACATTGGTGGAGCACCATTTTAAAAACCCAACTGTTAACTGGAGGTGCACCATTAAACTCAATTTTTAACTGGAGGAGAACCAATAAACTCAATATTTTCACTGGAGGAGCACCATTAAACTCTTATCAATTTTACCTAGCTGAATTTGGAGTCTCACTTCCTATACGAAGGTATAGGTCGCACTGCAGATTTTGGAGGAAGCTAAGGCAATCACACCCTGGCGCTTTAGTTTCTTACCTTTGCCATTTACCATTTTTTGGGCAGAATAAAAAAAAATAGTTTGATTGAGTCAAAGTCGGGTTGGCTGACAGACGACCAAACTTAGTTGAGTTGAGAACGACAATGTGTTAGTAAGCTTTAATTTTTTCTGTTGCAAATAATTTAAAGTCCTGGAGGGCAGTGAGTCTTTTTCAGTTAAATATTTGGAACAAATCTAGATTAGCGAAGCTTCTCTAATATGAAAAAAAATTATCCAGGGTGATAGAGAATTGAAAAATAAGAAAAAACAACATGTAAAAATTGGCGGTCGCCCATATTTTCCGAATTATGGGCCTCTCAACTTTTCATATAAAATTCTGATTTTACGCTACATTTTTAAAAATATCAGGTCAATATGGGTATCATTTAAAAGCTTCGGAAAATATCTTTCAGGTGGCGCTACATTTTTTTTTTTAATTAACCCATTAAAGAATAAAAATATTAAATTAATCAATAAAGAAAAATATAACTACAAATAAAGCTCTCAATTCGATTTCCTAAAGATTTCCAGCATAGCCGGCCCTCGGCTGGATTTTCTCCTCTTTGGTATGACCAACACTGGCTTCACTTACTGAAGGTTTTCTTTATAGCCGACCTTCGGCTGGTCGCAAGGAAATTCTGCTCTTTGGTATGACCAACACCGTCTTCGCTTACTAAAGATTTTCTGCAAAGTTGGATTTTCTCCTCTTTGGTATGACCAACACCGGCTTCGCTTACCAGAGATTTTGTGTATAGCCGGCCTTCAGCCGGGGGTAAGGATTTTCTCCTCTATGGTATGACCAACGCCGTGGAACAAATCTAGTTTGCCGACACATCATAAAAATTAAAAAAAGTATCCTATCATATATAAATTTAATTTAAAAAAGATGTAAAATGAAAAAATTGGGGGCGACCCTTAGTTTCGGAGTTACGGACCCCAAAAGTTTCTATGTAAAATAGGATATATGTATCTCGACCATTTTATGACGGAATGAGGCAATATGGGTATCATTGGAATGGTAATTAAATGTACAATAAGCTAACTTAAAATCAGTGAAAAAAAAATTAAAAAAATATCGAGTGCGCACAAAACACAGTTTTTTCAAAATTTTTATTCTGAATCACTTGAATCAATTTCTTCCAAAGCTAAACTTTTTATTTCATCCAAAGTAGAATTTTTTCCTCTATGGTATAACTGGTATAACTAAAGACAGCCTTCGGCCGGGCCCAAGGATTTTCTCCTCTATGGTATAACCTACACCGGCTCCGCTAACGAAAGATTTTCTGCATAGCAGGCCGTCGGCCGGGCGCAAGGATTTTCTCCTCTATGGTATAACTAACACCGGGTCCGCTAACTAAAGATTTTCTGCATAGCCGGCTTTCGACCGGGCCCAAGATTTTGTCCTCTATGGTATAACCAACACCGGCTTCGCTAACTAAAGATTTTGTGCATAACTGGCCTTTGGCCGGGCGCAAGGATTTTCTCCTATATGGTATAACACCGGCTTCGCTAACGGCTTAAATCTAGTTTACGGACAAAAAGTAGTAAATATGAAATAAAAAAATGTTTTTTTTTTATTTCATATTTATTTATTGTATCTTCAATATGTTTTCTCCTCTTTGGTATGACCAACACTGGCTTCACTTACTGAAGGTTTTCTTTATAGCCGACCTTCGGCTGGTCGCAAGGAAATTCTGCTCTTTGGTATGACCAACACCGTCTTCGCTTACTAAAGATTTTCTGCAAAGTTGGATTTTCTCCTCTTTGGTATGACCAACACCGGCTTCGCTTACCAGAGATTTTGTGTATAGCCGGCCTTCAGCCGGGGGTAAGGATTTTCTCCTCTATGGTATGACCAACGCCGTGGAACAAATCTAGTTTGCCGACACATCATAAAAATTAAAAAAAGTATCCTATCATATATAAATTTAATTTAAAAAAGATGTAAAATGAAAAAATTGGGGGCGACCCTTAGTTTCGGAGTTACGGACCCCAAAAGTTTCTATGTAAAATAGGATATATGTATCTCGACCATTTTATGACGGAATGAGGCAATATGGGTATCATTGGAATGGTAATTAAATGTACAATAAGCTAACTTAAAATCAGTGAAAAAAAAATTAAAAAAATATCGAGTGCGCACAAAACACAGTTTTTTCAAAATTTTTATTCTGAATCACTTGAATCAATTTCTTCCAAAGCTAAACTTTTTATTTCATCCAAAGTAGAATTTTTTCCTCTATGGTATAACTGGTATAACTAAAGACAGCCTTCGGCCGGGCCCAAGGATTTTCTCCTCTATGGTATAACCTACACCGGCTCCGCTAACGAAAGATTTTCTGCATAGCAGGCCGTCGGCCGGGCGCAAGGATTTTCTCCTCTATGGTATAACTAACACCGGGTCCGCTAACTAAAGATTTTCTGCATAGCCGGCTTTCGACCGGGCCCAAGAATTTTCTCCTCTATGGTATAACCAACACCGGCTTCGCTAACTAAAGATTTTGTGCATAACTGGCCTTTGGCCGGGCGCAAGGATTTTCTCCTATATGGTATAACACCGGCTTCGCTAACGGCTTAAATCTAGTTTACGGACAAAAAGTAGTAAATATGAAATAAAAAAATGTTTTTTTTTTATTTCATATTTATTTATTGTATCTTCAATATGTTTGAACTAACAATAATTACTCATATCTTAAGTCTAAAATAAAATATACTTTTTAAGTCCAGCCAGTGCAAGACAAAAAAATGTATATTCCACGATTGCTGAAATTATTTACGGGTCATACCTCTATTGTACGGCCAAGAAAAGCAGCATCTCTTCTTTTTAGTCTAATGTAACCAGGAGCATTAAGAATGTTACGCGCCAGTGGATTTGGATGAGTTTCAAGCTTTTTCAAATACGTTACCGCATGTTTCGCTATTTCTGATTTAACGGTTGGCACGTTTAGATCTTTGTGAATAATTCACAAGCAAAAAATGTAAAATGAAAATATTGGGGGCGACCCTTAGTTTCGGAGTTACGGACCCCCAAAGTTTCTATATAAAGTATGGTATATCTCCATTATTTTATGACGAAATGAGCCAATATTATTATCATTATTATTTATTTAGTAGTATTTATAATACTTTAAATATATCCTTAACATCAAATCATTTTACAAAATAGGTATTATAACATTATTTCTTACAAATTGTACAATATTTCTTTTATACATATTAAAATTTGTTTCCGTTTTAATATTATCAGGTAGCATATTATAAAGTTTAAGTCCTTTGAAAAAGAGTGACTTCTGCATTGAAGTTGTTGTTGCCCTTGGCAGATGGAAATTTCCAGCTTTACGTAGGTTGTAAGGTTGAACATCTCCTACATATCCAAGTTGTTCTGTTAGATAACTAGGCGCTTTTCCAATTTTTATTTTTTGAATAAATTGTAATGTATTACGAACCAGTCTTTGTTGGATATTTAACCATTTTAGTGTGTCCAGCATAAGTTGAATTGGAGTGTATCTATTATATTTGAATATTGACCGCATGGCTCTATATTGTAATTTTGCAGCCTTTCTATTTGTGTTGTCGAGCAGCAGGTCTATAAAATTGTAGATCCAAATTCGAAATGAGGTTTGATCATTGTATTATATATATGGATAGCAGTTATTATTGATATTTTATTTCTAATCCGTTTTAAGAAATTAATTTTTTTTTTGCCAATTTTTTTACATATATAATCAATATGCTCGCTTAATTTTAATTCTTTGTCAATTATAAACCCGAGGTATTTTATTGACTTTTTCAATTGTTTGGTCATTAATTTTAATTATTGTGTCACTGTTCATGTTAATTTCAAGTATTTTGGTTATTCTCATTCATCTGTATCTCCTTCCTCATATATGAGAGTATCATCTGCATAAAGTATAATATCACTTTTTTTGAGTACATGTGGCATATCATTTATGTAAATTACAAATAACAGTGCTCCCAAAATGGAGCCTTGGGGAACTCCATATTCATTATTCACTTCATCAGATTTTGTACCATTAACTTTTGTCATTTGCTTTCTATTTGTGAGATATGACCTAAACCACTCAATTCGTTTTCTCTAATACCATACATATATAGTTTCTGAATCAATAGTTCCCTGTCAATGGTTTCAAATGCTCTTTTGAAATCTAAAAATATTGCCATTATCTTTTTTCTTATATCTATAAATTTCCATCTATTTATCAGATAATTTACCGTTGTTTTTAATGAGAAATTTCTTCTAAACCCTGACTGATATTTTGAGAATAAGTTATGTTGCTCCATGTATAATTCAAGTTGTTCTTTAATTACTTTTTCTATTATTTTTTCCCAGGTTTTTAAGGTATTTATTGGGCGGAATTCATCACATTTGTTCGTATTTGATATTTTTTCTATAGGCGATATCATAGAGTATTTACAGTTATTAGGGAAAACTCCTGTTCACAATGACGTATTTATAATATCACGAATTTTTGTACCCAGAATGTTCCAGTTGTCTATAATAATTTTAATAGTAACATTGTTGTAGTCAGGTTTGTTCTTCATGCTATTGCAGATAATTTTAATTTCTTGAATTGTTATTGCACGGAACTTAAATCTATTTGTTATCACAGGTATATTGTTTATATATTGCACAGTCTCTATTTTATTATGAATTGCCTTAATACTATTTACAAAGTACTTATTAAATTGAGAGGCTATTTGGTACTCGCCATTTTTATATTCTATTCCGTTAAATATCACATTTTTTATCACAGTTTTATTTTTCTTAAGGACTAGGTTTTTTATTTCTTTCCACATCTGTTTCTGATCTTTGGCGTTATTTATTTTTCTATTAACAAAATTGTTCTTTTCAACTTCAATTTTAGTTTTATATGTGTTTCTAATTATTTTATAATTATTCCATGCCATTTCAGTATTCTCTATTTTTGCAATCTGATATTTAAATACCTTTTCTCTTTTTAATCGCCTCAGTTCTTCACTAAACCATTTGTTTAAGTTACTTTTTTCACTTACTGTTTTCTTAATTGTGAATTTTTTGATGGTGTTTTCAATGGCTGAGTCAAGATGAACAACTTTTTTATTTAAATCATTGTCAGTGTTTGTTCTTAATATTGCACAAATGTTCCTGTTAAACAACGGTTTTTTGTATTTAAATACTTCAATTTGTTTTCTGTTGATATCTCGGTTGCCTGTAATATTGATTTTAATATCAATTGCTTCGTTATCTGTTATTTTATTTGAAATATTATTATCAACTGTTACATTTTCGTTGTTTGTTATGACATAGTCTATTATTGTTTTTGTGGTTGCCGTTACTCTAGTGTAATCGTTAACTATTTGTTTGAGTCCGTAATCATTAAAGGCACATTTCAGTCTGGTCTAATAGGTTCCTTCTTTGCTCCAGTCTATATTCAAGTCACCAGCGATTATTCACTACAAATTGGCGATCTATATCGTTACTATTATAAAATGATGGCTCCTGATTGTTACCTTGTATGCACTTATCCAATAGTTATAGTCAGAAGTTTTTTCTCCAACTTTTATCACATTATAGTGTTTTTTAAAATATGCAACAACTCCGCCTGTCCTGCTTGAATTTGAGTATCATTGGAATGGTAAATAAAAGTACTATCTAACTAAAGTGAAATTAATAAAAAAAAAGGAAGAAAAATAAATTTTTATTTTTATTCTGTGGCCGGCTATGCAGAAAATCTTTAGTAAGCGAAGCCGGTGATGGTTATACCATAGAGTAGCCGAAGGCCGGCTATGCAGAAAATCTTTAGTAAGCGAAGCCGGTGATGGTTATATCATAGAACAGCCGAAGGCCGGCTATGCAGAAAATCTTTAGTTAGCGAACCCGGTGTTGGTTATACCATAGAGGAAAAAATCCTTGCGAACGGCCGAAGGCCGGCTGTGTAGAAAATCTTTAGTTAGCGTAGCCTGTGTTGGTTATAATGGGTGATTTTTTTGAGGTTAGGATTTTCATGCATTAGTATTTGACAGATCACGTGAGATTTCAGACATGGTGCCAAAGAGAAAGATGCTCAGTATGCTTTGACATTTCATCATGAATAGACTTACTAACGAGCAACGCTTGCAAATCATTGAATTTTATTACCAAAATCAGTGTTCGGTTCGAAATGTTCAAATGTGACAAATTTTGTTCAGCGATGAGGCTCATTTCTGGTTGAATGGCTACGTAAATAAGCAAAATTGCCGTATTTGGAGTGAAGAGCAACCAGAAGCCGTTCAAGAACTGCCCATGCATCCCGAAAAATGCACTGTTTGGTGTGGTTTGTACGCTGGTGGAATCATTGGACCGTATTTTTTCAAAGATGCTGTTGGACGCAACGTTACGGTGAATGGCGATCGCTATCGTTCGATGCTAACAAACTTTTTGTTGCCAAAAATGGAACAACTGAACTTGGTTGACATGTGGTTTCAACAAGATGGCGCTACATGCCACACAGCTCGCGATTCTATGGCCATTTTGAGGGAAAACTTCGGAGAACAATTCATCTCAAGAAATGGACCGGTAAGTTGGCCACCAAGATCATGCGATTTGACGCCTTTAGACTATTTTTTGTGGGGCTACGTCAAGTCTAAAGTCTACAGAAATAAGCCAGCAACTATTCCAGCTTTGGAAGACAACATTTCCGAAGAAATTCGGGCTATTCCGGCCGAAATGCTCGAAAAAGTTGCCCAAAATTGGACTTTCCGAATGGACCACCTAAGACGCAGCCGCGGTCAACATTTAAATGAAATTATCTTCAAAAAGTAAATGTCATGGACCAATCTAACGTTTCAAATAAAGAACCGATGAGATTTTGCAAATTTTATGCGTTTTTTTTTAAAAAAAAGTTCTCAAGCTCTTAAAAAATCACTCGTTACTATAGAGGAGAAATTCCTCGCGCCCGGCCGAAGGCCGGCTATGTAGAAAATCTATACTATAGAGGAGAAATCCTTGCGCCTGGCCCTCAAATGTAAATTCTACTTTGGATGAAATAAGAAGTTTAGCTCTGGAAAAAGAAATTGATGAAGTTTTAAGTGATTTTTGTGCGCACTCGAAATTTTTTTTATTTTTTTTTTTTTTATCACTGATTTTAATTTAGCTTGATAGTACATTTAATTAACATTCCAATGATACCCATATTGCCTCTTTCCGTCATAAAATTGTCGAGATAGATTATGTTTTACATAGAAAATTTGGGGGTCCGTAACTCCGAAACTAAGGGTCGCCCCCAATTTTTTCATTGTACATTTTTTGCTTAAAATTAAATTTTACACACAATAGGATCTTTTTTTTAATTTTTATGATGGGTCCGTAAACTAGATTTGTTCCTTTTTTCTTTATTAATTTCACTTTAGTTGGATAGTACTTTTAAATAACACTCCAATAATACCCATATTGCCTCATTACAAAATACTGGAGATATACATAGGTACCATTCTTTACATAGAAACTTCAAGGGTCCGTAACTCCGACTAAAACGAAGAGATACTGCTTTTCTTGGCCGCACATCAGAGGGATGACCCACAAATGATTGCAAAAACCGTAAAAGTTAAAAAGTATATTTTTTATTTTAGACTTAAGATATGAGTAATTATTGTCAAAAATATTGAATAAATGAATAAATGAACTCAAAAAAACTTTTTTTGCTAGTAAATTAGCAACACAAAAATAGAAATTCAAAGAATAAAGGTCAATTATCATTACTTTAAAATACACCAATATAAAAGCAATTTATAAGTTTTGAGGTCTCCTGAATCAATATTGACTATTTTGGCGAATGTGTCTGTGAGTGGGTGGATGGTTGAGTAGTTTTTGGCCATAATTGGGTGGGGACAAAGGGTAGTTTGCTTGACAAGCCATAATAATTTTTTTTTGTGCCGGTAAATTTTAAACATTGTATTTTTTCTTATTTTTTGATTCTTCATTAGCCTTGATACTTTTATTGAGATTGTAGAAGCTTCGCTAAACTAGATTTAAGCCGACCAATATAAAGTTAGTTTTATGCCCCTATTGCGGTTCACAACTTTTTTAATAATTTGGTAGTCTTTCATAAATCGGTATTGCCACTCACAACTTAAATGCGGTTGACTTTTTGGTATTGCGGTTCACCATTTTGTATGACAAAAACGATAATTATACACAACTGCTTATTAGCAGTTGAGTCAAACACACCTTAAAATTGTTGTGTTCCACAACACCAAAAAATAGTTTGCGAGTCGTAAAGTAGCTCTGACGCACGTGCGTGCGTCATTGCCATTATCGCTTAAAGTCAATCAGACCGTCTTTGTTGCTCGGCCTTCGAGTGGTTTGCGTTCGTTCTCACACTGGCTAATTGGCGTCCTCGACTAGCTGTACTACGGTACTGTTATTGGTGGTTGCTTAATCAGCCACGTGTAATCGTTTGGTTATCGTTTATAACCCATAAATTGTAATTTCAATAAGTTGGACATTGGTGGAGCACCATTTTAAAAACCCAACTGTTAACTGGAGGTGCACCATTAAACTCAATTTTTAACTGGAGGAGAACCAATAAACTCAATATTTTCACTGGAGGAGCACCATTAAACTCTTATCAATTTTACCTAGCTGAATTTGGAGTCTCACTTCCTATACGAAGGTATAGGTCGCACTGCAGATTTTGGAGGAAGCTAAGGCAATCACACCCTGGCGCTTTAGTTTCTTACCTTTGCCATTTACCATTTTTTGGGCAGAATAAAAAAAAATAGTTTGATTGAGTCAAAGTCGGGTTGGCTGACAGACGACCAAACTTAGTTGAGTTGAGAACGACAATGTGTTAGTAAGCTTTAATTTTTTCTGTTGCAAATAATTTAAAGTCCTGGAGGGCAGTGAGTCTTTTTCAGTTAAATATTTGGAACAAATCTAGATTAGCGAAGCTTCTCTAATATGAAAAAAAATTATCCAGGGTGATAGAGAATTGAAAAATAAGAAAAAACAACATGTAAAAATTGGCGGTCGCCCATATTTTCCGAATTATGGGCCTCTCAACTTTTCATATAAAATTCTGATTTTACGCTACATTTTTAAAAATATCAGGTCAATATGGGTATCATTTAAAAGCTTCGGAAAATATCTTTCAGGTGGCGCTACATTTTTTTTTTTAATTAACCCATTAAAGAATAAAAATATTAAATTAATCAATAAAGAAAAATATAACTACAAATAAAGCTCTCAATTCGATTTCCTAAAGATTTCCAGCATAGCCGGCCCTCGGCTGGATTTTCTCCTCTTTGGTATGACCAACACTGGCTTCACTTACTGAAGGTTTTCTTTATAGCCGACCTTCGGCTGGTCGCAAGGAAATTCTGCTCTTTGGTATGACCAACACCGTCTTCGCTTACTAAAGATTTTCTGCAAAGTTGGATTTTCTCCTCTTTGGTATGACCAACACCGGCTTCGCTTACCAGAGATTTTGTGTATAGCCGGCCTTCAGCCGGGGGTAAGGATTTTCTCCTCTATGGTATGACCAACGCCGTGGAACAAATCTAGTTTGCCGACACATCATAAAAATTAAAAAAAGTATCCTATCATATATAAATTTAATTTAAAAAAGATGTAAAATGAAAAAATTGGGGGCGACCCTTAGTTTCGGAGTTACGGACCCCAAAAGTTTCTATGTAAAATAGGATATATGTATCTCGACCATTTTATGACGGAATGAGGCAATATGGGTATCATTGGAATGGTAATTAAATGTACAATAAGCTAACTTAAAATCAGTGAAAAAAAAATTAAAAAAAATATCGAGTGCGCACAAAACACAGTTTTTTCAAAATTTTTATTCTGAATCACTTGAATCAATTTCTTCCAAAGCTAAACTTTTTATTTCATCCAAAGTAGAATTTTTTCCTCTATGGTATAACTGGTATAACTAAAGACAGCCTTCGGCCGGGCCCAAGGATTTTCTCCTCTATGGTATAACCTACACCGGCTCCGCTAACGAAAGATTTTCTGCATAGCAGGCCGTCGGCCGGGCGCAAGGATTTTCTCCTCTATGGTATAACTAACACCGGGTCCGCTAACTAAAGATTTTCTGCATAGCCGGCTTTCGACCGGGCCCAAGAATTTTCTCCTCTATGGTATAACCAACACCGGCTTCGCTAACTAAAGATTTTGTGCATAACTGGCCTTTGGCCGGGCGCAAGGATTTTCTCCTATATGGTATAACACCGGCTTCGCTAACGGCTTAAATCTAGTTTACGGACAAAAAGTAGTAAATATGAAATAAAAAAATGTTTTTTTTTTATTTCATATTTATTTATTGTATCTTCAATATGTTTGAACTAACAATAATTACTCATATCTTAAGTCTAAAATAAAATATACTTTTTAAGTCCAGCCAGTGCAAGACAAAAAAATGTATATTCCACGATTGCTGAAATTATTTACGGGTCATACCTCTATTGTACGGCCAAGAAAAGCAGCATCTCTTCTTTTTAGTCTAATGTAACCAGGAGCATTAAGAATGTTACGCGCCAGTGGATTTGGATGAGTTTCAAGCTTTTTCAAATACGTTACCGCATGTTTCGCTATTTCTGATTTAACGGTTGGCACGTTTAGATCTTTGTGAATAATTCACAAGCAAAAAATGTAAAATGAAAATATTGGGGGCGACCCTTAGTTTCGGAGTTACGGACCCCCAAAGTTTCTATATAAAGTATGGTATATCTCCATTATTTTATGACGAAATGAGCCAATATTATTATCATTATTATTTATTTAGTAGTATTTATAATACTTTAAATATATCCTTAACATCAAATCATTTTACAAAATAGGTATTATAACATTATTTCTTACAAATTGTACAATATTTCTTTTATACATATTAAAATTTGTTTCCGTTTTAATATTATCAGGTAGCATATTATAAAGTTTAAGTCCTTTGAAAAAGAGTGACTTCTGCATTGAAGTTGTTGTTGCCCTTGGCAGATGGAAATTTCCAGCTTTACGTAGGTTGTAAGGTTGAACATCTCCTACATATCCAAGTTGTTCTGTTAGATAACTAGGCGCTTTTCCAATTTTTATTTTTTGAATAAATTGTAATGTATTACGAACCAGTCTTTGTTGGATATTTAACCATTTTAGTGTGTCCAGCATAAGTTGAATTGGAGTGTATCTATTATATTTGAATATTGACCGCATGGCTCTATATTGTAATTTTGCAGCCTTTCTATTTGTGTTGTCGAGCAGCAGGTCTATAAAATTGTAGATCCAAATTCGAAATGAGGTTTGATCATTGTATTATATATATGGATAGCAGTTATTATTGATATTTTATTTCTAATCCGTTTTAAGAAATTAATTTTTTTTTGCCAATTTTTTTACATATATAATCAATATGCTCGCTTAATTTTAATTCTTTGTCAATTATAAACCCGAGGTATTTTATTGACTTTTTCAATTGTTTGGTCATTAATTTTAATTATTGTGTCACTGTTCATGTTAATTTCAAGTATTTTGGTTATTCTCATTCATCTGTATCTCCTTCCTCATATATGAGAGTATCATCTGCATAAAGTATAATATCACTTTTTTTGAGTACATGTGGCATATCATTTATGTAAATTACAAATAACAGTGCTCCCAAAATGGAGCCTTGGGGAACTCCATATTCATTATTCACTTCATCAGATTTTGTACCATTAACTTTTGTCATTTGCTTTCTATTTGTGAGATATGACCTAAACCACTCAATTCGTTTTCTCTAATACCATACATATATAGTTTCTGAATCAATAGTTCCCTGTCAATGGTTTCAAATGCTCTTTTGAAATCTAAAAATATTGCCATTATCTTTTTTCTTATATCTATAAATTTCCATCTATTTATCAGATAATTTACCGTTGTTTTTAATGAGAAATTTCTTCTAAACCCTGACTGATATTTTGAGAATAAGTTATGTTGCTCCATGTATAATTCAAGTTGTTCTTTAATTACTTTTTCTATTATTTTTTCCCAGGTTTTTAAGGTATTTATTGGGCGGAATTCATCACATTTGTTCGTATTTGATATTTTTTCTATAGGCGATATCATAGAGTATTTACAGTTATTAGGGAAAACTCCTGTTCACAATGACGTATTTATAATATCACGAATTTTTATACCCAGAATGTTCCAGTTGTCTATAATAATTTTAATAGTAACATTGTTGTAGTCAGGTTTGTTCTTCATGCTATTGCAGATAATTTTAATTTCTTGAATTGTTATTGCACGGAACTTAAATCTATTTGTTATCACAGGTATATTGTTTATATATTGCACAGTCTCTATTTTATTATGAATTGCCTTAATACTATTTACAAAGTACTTATTAAATTGAGAGGCTATTTGGTACTCGCCATTTTTATATTCTATTCCGTTAAATATCACATTTTTTATAACAGTTTTATTTTTCTTAAGGACTAGGTTTTTTATTTCTTTCCACATCTGTTTCTGATCTTTGGCGTTATTTATTTTTCTATTAACAAAATTGTTCTTTTCAACTTCAATTTTAGTTTTATATGTGTTTCTAATTATTTTATAATTATTCCATGCCATTTCAGTATTCTCTATTTTTGCAATCTGATATTTAAATACCTTTTCTCTTTTTAATCGCCTCAGTTCTTCACTAAACCATTTGTTTAAGTAACTTTTTTCACTTACTGTTTTCTTAATTGTGAATTTTTTGATGGTGTTTTCAATGGCTGAGTCAAGATGAACAACTTTTTTATTTAAATCATTGTCAGTGTTTGTTCTTAATATTGCACAAATGTTCCTGTTAAACAACGGTTTTTTGTATTTAAATACTTCAATTTGTTTTCTGTTGATATCTCGGTTGCCTGTAATATTGATTTTAATATCAATTGCTTCGTTATCTGTTATTTTATTTGAAATATTATTATCAACTGTTACATTTTCGTTGTTTGTTATGACATAGTCTATTATTGTTTTTGTGGTTGCCGTTACTCTAGTGTAATCGTTAACTATTTGTTTGAGTCCGTAATCATTAAAGGCACATTTCAGTCTGGTCTAATAGGTTCCTTCTTTGCTCCAGTCTATATTCAAGTCACCAGCGATTATTCACTACAAATTGGCGATCTATATCGTTACTATTATAAAATGATGGCTCCTGATTGTTACCTTGTATGCACTTATCCAATAGTTATACCTAGTCAGAAGTTTTTTCTCCAACTTTTATCACATTATAGTGTTTTTTAAAATATGCAACAACTCCGCCTGTCCTGCTTGAATTTGAGTATCATTGGAATGGTAAATAAAAGTACTATCTAACTAAAGTGAAATTAATAAAAAAAAAATGGAAGAAAAATAAATTTTTATTTTTATTCTGTGGCCGGCTATGCAGAAAATCTTTAGTAAGCGAAGCCGGTGATGGTTATACCATAGAGTAGCCGAAGGCCGGCTATGCAGAAAATCTTTAGTAAGCGAAGCCGGTGATGGTTATATCATAGAACAGCCGAAGGCCGGCTATGCAGAAAATCTTTAGTTAGCGAACCCGGTGTTGGTTATACCATAGAGGAAAAAATCCTTGCGAACGGCCGAAGGCCGGCTGTGTAGAAAATCTTTAGTTAGCGTAGCCTGTGTTGGTTATACTATAGAGGAGAAATTCCTCGCGCCCGGCCGAAGGCCGGCTATGTAGAAAATCTATACTATAGAGGAGAAAATCCTTGCGCCTGGCCCTCAAATGTAAATTCTACTTTGGATGAAATAAGAAGTTTAGCTCTGGAAAAAGAAATTGATGAAGTTTTAAGTGATTTTTGTGCGCACTCGAAATTTTTTTTATTTTTTTTTTTTATCACTGATTTTAATTTAGCTTGATAGTACATTTAATTAACATTCCAATGATACCCATATTGCCTCTTTCCGTCATAAAATTGTCGAGATAGATTATGTTTTACATAGAAAATTTGGGGGTCCGTAACTCCGAAACTAAGGGTCGCCCCCAATTTTTTCATTGTACATTTTTTGCTTAAAATTAAATTTTACACACAATAGGATCTTTTTTTTAATTTTTATGATGGGTCCGTAAACTAGATTTGTTCCTTTTTTCTTTATTAATTTCACTTTAGTTGGATAGTACTTTTAAATAACACTCCAATAATACCCATATTGCCTCATTACAAAATACTGGAGATATACATAGGTACCATTCTTTACATAGAAACTTCAAGGGTCCGTAACTCCGAAAGGGTCGCCCCCAACTTTTTCATTTTTTGCTTAAAATTTAAATTTACACACAATAAGCTACTTTTTTTTTGTTTTTTATGATGTCCGTCAACTAGATTTAAGCCATTGTGAAAAGTTCATAACTAGCAAAATATGGACGACCGCCAATTGTTAAACTTTATTTTTTTCTTATTTCTTGATTTTCCATCACCCTAAATACTGTTTTTTTTTATTGGAGAAAACTAGATTTAAACCAAATATTTTAATTGCTATTGGGCGAAAAAAGCTGTTAGCCGATGTATCTTGCCAAAACTTTAATTATCTAACTAACAAAAAATATAGTATAATGATCCACTTACTTTTGAGCAGTTTATTAGAAAAATTAAAAAAATTGGTACAATCCAAATTTTTTGTATTGCAATCATTTTATTTTTTTTTTTTATTTGTATCAACTTTTTCCTTTAACTTTTTCAACCATTAAAAAACCCAGAAGTATTGTCATAATAATGTGAAGTAAACAAATTTCAGCCACAAACGGTTATAACATCTGTGTAATCAATATACTATTTGTATTTGTGTGGTGAGTAATTTTGTTTACAGTGTTCGCAAGGCCAAGGCGAATTGAATGCAAATGGTGTCGAAAGACCAGCTGAAATTTGTATGTTTACATTTACATTTGTTAATATTTTTTTTACTGGAAAAGCTTCGCTAAACGTGATTTAAGTCAAATGTTTTAATGTGTCTCGCCAAAACTTTAATTATCTAACAAAAAATATATAATGATCCACTTACTTTTTAATATTTGTTAGAAAAATTGGTAAATCCAAATTGTTTGTATTGCAATATTTGTTTTTTTATTTGTATTAACTTTATCAACCATTAAAAAAAACCCAAAAGTATTGTCATAATAATGTGAGGTAAATTTCAGTCACAAACGATTATAACATTTATTTAATGAATATACTATTTTCATTTATGTTGTGAGTTAATTTGTTTACGGTGTCCGCAAACCCAAGCAAATGCTATTTCGCAACTAGTGCTGACTGATACTTGGATTACTTTGCAATGAAAACAACTAACTATTTTAACATTGCGATGTCCTAGGCCGGTAGTCAATTGTCCGACTCTGCATTACTTTGCAACTTTCAGTTAACACTCTGTAGCTAGCTGTAAACAAACTACTTTTCCGTTGGCTATAAGTGGGTTTTTTTTTAATTAACTATAAGTTAGATTTAAGTCAACTAAACGTTAATAGTTCAGAAGTTAGCTGAAATCTTTTTGTAGCTAGCTGCAACCTAACTATTATTTAGTTAGTTTTTTGTTTTTCAAAGTTAAAATTATTCAATAATTTTAAAATAAATTTTGAATAAATTTTGTTTTGAAAAACTAACTAAATAACTAGCGACAAAAGTAACATTTATTAAAAACATAAATATATAAAATATTTGATTATTTCAAAAAATTTAAAAACACAAAAATTTAATTTTTAAAAAGCCTTAAAGACCGGGGCACATAGAATCCGTCAAACATTATACGTCGTTTTTTTCAACTGACAAGTTGAAACACAAGTTTTGTTATGAGCGTTGTCACAATCAGTACGTCTCCGTCAACGCAAAGAACGAAAGTTGGGCAACTTTTAACTTTTGACGTACGTTAATTAGTTTGATAGCTATCAATTGATTTTTGAATCGCAGAAAAAATAAAACAAATACAATTAAATAAAGTAAAATTGAAAAAGAAAGCTTTTTAAGTGTTTAATTTCCTTAACAAAAGTCAAACTTAATATAAAAAAAATCATTTATAAAGCCTAGTACTCTGTTCGAATATGTGAAAAATGTTGAGCAACATTTATTATTTCACAGGGAAAATTTGACATTTAAAATCTGGTGTCTATCTCGTGATTTGAAAAAATTTTTCTATTTTATTGTTTTTAAGTATACCACATTGTTTTAGAAATGTTAACAAATGCCAGCGATCAGCTGTTGTTTGAAAAATTCCACATGAAATAATGCCCCCTTGGCTTTATTTCACAGCTTTGATAAAATGTTGCCAGAAACATTTCAATGTTTTTCCACAGCAAAAACAGAGTACTACCTCTGCAACATTTTTTTATGGCTTTTTTATAGAAATTTTTTGAAAAACTGAACAGAGTACCAGGCTTAATACTGGTTTGTTTTATATGAAGTTTGACTTTTGTTAAGACATGTTGATAGCAAATGAAGACGGGGTTTACTTTGATTTCAGATCAATACGTCAAATTATAGCGCATGACGGATTCTATGAGCCCGGCCACAACACCTCTCATGATTGTTCACAAATTCGAATAACATTCATAAATCAACAACACTTTCTTTATTATTTTACATAAATAATAACCTTTTTATTTTTAAACTTTAAATCTAATTTATTATTTATGAATAAATTTTTCAATTTTACCCGCAAGAATATTTACTAATAAAAACTTTAAGCTGTTAACTGAAGTAATAGTAACAAATTTAAAATAATTTTAATTTAGGAATTGAGTAGATTAAAACAAAAAAAAAAAAAAAGTACGTACATGAAAGTCTTAATTTCACAAAAATATTTAAGATACATATACATAGAATAAACTTTCCAACACTACGATTACTTTTACTTAATTATTTCGAGATTATTATAGGATATTATATAATTATTATATAGTTATTATCATATAATTCTCATATTATTATATAATTCTTATATTATTATATAATTTTTGTATTATTATATATCATTATATAATTATTATTAACTTGTAATATAAAATTAAAATGTGTACGTACGCAAGTGCACTTTATTCCGACGGCTTAGCCGACGTTATTTAGTAAATAAAGCCTTCGAGGCGTTTCAATGCTAATCATCTTTGACTTCTTTCAAAAGAAAAATAACAAGGCGAATTCATAACAGGTAAACTCGAGAGCTCAGCTGACTATTTTTTGTCTCCATCTTAGTGTCAAAATATACTAACATTTTTTGTTTTGACAGCCTAAAATGATTTATACAAAAACAAAATGTATGTATTTTTATTACAGAGTTGTATTTTTTTCGCCGCGAGTCTACCTTGTTTATTGTGCCATGAAAAATAAGCAAAATGGGAAAAAAACAACAACTAACCAAACACAAAAAATTTACTGTCCAGAATATACACTTAAGTTAACGGAAATTTTGCATTGCATATTAGTTGGCTTAAAATTAGTCCATAAAAGTTAACTTAAAGTTAGTGTTTTTTGTAGTCAGCTACTTATTGTTCGACAGGAAACAACATGTACATACCTACATATTTGTTTATTGGGGTGTTAGTAAGAATTTTTTAGACGTATTACACCAAAAGTACTGAACCGATTTAAATAAAATTAAGATTGTGCACATCTGTGAAGAAAATGCTTTAAAACCATATAAGTCTTTCGAAGATCGGTGCGGTATTACGTGCGGGATTGCAAATAACGTGTTTGCCTATTAATTATATAGATTATCAAAACATATTAGGTTTGTTCTATAATTAAAAATAGTTAATATACAGACACAAATTCCGTTCGGAATTGAAATAATTCCGTAGTTTTCATTCCGATTGAAATGGTTTTAGCTCCTATATATTCCATTCGTTTTTATTAAATAAAAAAATAATACAAAACCACTTTTAGGATCCTACTTTATTTATAATGAATGTTCGAATTGCAGTTTTAATATGCGGCCACTATTTAATTTCATAATAGAATTAAAGTTGAAATGTTTGCAACAATCAGTATGGCGCTATGAAAGATTGTGATGAATTTTGCAACGACTTATAAAATGTATGTTTATGTGTTTATATTATTAGTTTGGAAAATTTTTAAATTTGTTTATCACTTATTTATATGTAAGAATCTACTATGCACATACATATGTACATAAAAAACTTCGTGATCATACTTATTTAACGCAACAATTGATTTTTATCTTAAATCTACACACAAAGTGATAAAACATTCTATCAAAATTTAAAATGCATATATTTAGTAATTTGTTATTAATTACCAATAAAAGAATCTAGTGGTGTTTAATTCAATGTGTTTTATTTAAATTAAAGAACTTATACAAAAACTAAAATAATATGAAATTATAAAAAATACTAAGCGAGTGCCGAGATTGAGTGTACACAAATCGACAGATATAAAAGGAATGAGAATATAAAGTATATGTAATAAGTAAAAGCGGGTTTTCTATTAATGTTACAAAAGGAATAACGATTATCTAAAAGAAGTAACGAAACAAATAACTGATGACAGGTTGCCACAGTACTCCCCGCATAAGGGAAAGCTACCGGAACCTCACTGGGAGATTAACACGTCGACCACACTTGGTAGATTTCATCGGTAGTGGAGGGTTTTGCTGGACTGGAAGCGATTCATTTGTTTCATCAGAGTTAGCATCTTCTGTAGGTTCAGGTTGTTGACAATCAATTTCATCTCCATTGGAATCTGGTTGGAAAACCTGTGGTTCTTCTTGAGGGTGATTCTGTTTTTCAATGATATGTGTCTCTTCGTACTCAATAAACGCAGGCTTGAGTCTGTCAATACCGATGTTAGTGTGACGTCCTGTTATATCGATGGTAAAATACTTTGGAGTTTTCGAAACAACGCGATATGAGCCATCGTATGGATGTGATAATGACGGGCGTATTGAATCATTTCGTACGAAGACATGAGAAGTCGAATTCAGTCAAGGACTTACGAACGTTCTGGTGTTGTATGATGCGTTGTGTCGGTTGGACGAAGCTTTTGCATTGCTGCACGGAATTGTTCAACGACTTCACTTGTTGCTACAGTAGGGTTGGAGTTGATGAAAAATTCGCCAGGTATTCTTAAATTTGTCCTATACACAAGTTCACATGGCGAAGCGTTAATATCAGGCTTGAATACGACACGTAGTCCAAGCAAAATACAAGGTCGGCTATGAATCCATTTGGCCTGATCGCTGCAGAGGATTGCGGTTTTGAAAACACGGTGCCACCTCTCTTTTATGCCGTTCGATTCAGGATGGTACGGAGTTGTACGAAGGTGGGTACTACCAATAAGGGTTGTCAACTCAGTAAAAACTGAAGATTTGAACTGCCTTCCTCTGTCAGAAGTTATCTTGGCTGGAACACCAAATCTTGCAATCCAGTTGTGCACAATTGCTTCCGCCACGGTTTCAGCCGTCATATCAGGTATTGGCACGGCCTCGGGCCATCTCGTAAAACGATCGATCATCGTCAAACAATAGCGTTGACCTTCGCACAACGGAAAGGGACCCACGATGTCGATGTGGATGTGCGAAAAGCGTTCGTTTGGCGGTGTGTATCTGATAGGCTGGGATTTTGTGTGGCGTTGTATTTTCGAGCGCTGGCAAGCGATGCAGTTGCGAACAAATTTTGCAGCATCTTTTCGCATCGACGGCCAAACATAACATAACAGAAGACAAGACTTGCATACGGAATTCTTTCGGAATGTAAGGCCGGACATTGTTTGTTGTCGTATCACAAATCAAACTATGCTCAAATCCTGGAAGTATAAAAGAAGTTTAAGTGAATTAGATAGAGGTTATACCTGACTGCAAGTTTTTTAGCTCTTCGTCCTCTTTCTGCGAAATGGCAATTTTTCTGTAATCGATTGCCTCGTTAATAGACTGAATACCTGGTATGTGGCGAATGTCAGTGGTGAATTGCGCGATGAAGTCTAATTGTCGAGCCCTGCGTGGTGATGCTTTTTCAGACTTTTGACGGAACGCATACATATACTAAGGGATTGTGATCTGTTACAATGTAACATTTTCTACCCTCTAGCCTGGGCCGCCCAGAGGTTAGTAGGCGCCCGGGGCGAGATTGTGATCTGGCCCCCTACACATTTAATTGGTCTAAATCTTCTATTTATATAAAACAGGATGTGTGTATGTATGTAACGTATGGACTCCAAAACGGCTAGGCCGATTTTGATGAAATTTTCATGGAATTTTTAGAATATTCAGGCGGGTGAAACTGTAAAGTCTGATTTTTGATTTTCGGTCTGCGGGAGGAGGGGCGTGGCAAAATCCAATTTTCATATTGCATCACCAATGACATATACATACAAATATTTATTTTTTTTAAGCCGTTCTCATGTTTTTCAAAACGAGATATCAAACTCCTAAATCGGCTATGTAGTTCCGAAGATATTTACAAATAACCTATGTTAATTATTCCGTTCATTTTGAGGCATTTCCGCAATGACTTCCGACAACTGTGAGATAAAGCTTGGGTCTAAGACTGCCAATACCGTTGCTGTCTTTTGTTTATCGTTTGAAATTCCTGACGCAGTGAACCAGAAGTCCATTGTCGTGAAACATGATTCAATGTTAGAGCTGGCCATCTGCGGAAAAGGAAGACGAGCGTATACCACAGCAACATTTGCAACGGCTGGAGATTCCGGACGAGGTTGTCGCATATCGTTGTTCATCTCTGATATTGTTGTTGATTGAGTTCCACTGTCGTTTAATTCGGTCATTTTGTTTGAAGTTGAAAAATTGTAGAAATTTGTGTACCGTTACACTGTTATTTAAAGCACTTTGTTTTTGTATAAAACACATGCGTTGTTAAACTTTTTCTGTACCACTAGATCACGTCGGGGTCACCAATTTAGTAATTTTTTATTAATTACCAATAAAAGAATCTAGTGGTGTTTAATTCAATGTGTTTTATTTATATTAAAGAACTTATACAAAAACTAAAATAATATGAAATTATAAAAAATACTAAGCGAGTGCCGAGATTGAGTGTACACAAATCGACAGATATAAAAGGAATGAGAATATAAAGTATATGTAATAAGTAAAAGCGGGTTTTCTATTAATGTTACAAAAAGAATATAACGATTATCTAAAAGACGTAACGAAACAAATAACTGAAATATCTGACAGGTTGCCACATATATAAATGTAATAATCTCGAAAATCACTGCATAAAAATGTTTGTTGACAACATTGCTTATAAAGAAAAATAAAAATATAAAACAGCTGGAACGTAAATACGTAGTCCCGTTCCACACTTGCAATTTTTGTTTCTGAAACATTTTCTAAATTTTCTTTGGAAGTTGCATTTGTGTCCATACTTGAAAAATTGTATTTCTGATAGCTGTATACTTTTATACAGTCATTCTCATGTCGAAAAGAGGAATCAACAACAACAATAGAGAGTCGCAGCAGAGTTTCAAATACATGAAACATTGTACCACTGTCATTTTTATTTACTGTCCCAATAACAAATACATGTGTTGCAGAAACAAAAATTGCAAGTGTGGAACGGGACGTAGGATAAATCATATTTTTTAGGTTAGTGCGCAACGCAAAGTCAAGTTTACGCGAGAGTACCTATTTATACACAACTTAGGTAAGCAAAACGGAATAGCTTATGTAATAAGTATACGTTTAGGTAAGAGTAACTCTGCCTTAAGTCTTAAAATTTGGTATGTACTACTTTCAAAGCAAAATCGAACAAAGTATTGTCAGGACGCACACAACGTGTATAGGCACAGCAGGTATTACATACATATGTATGTAAATATATGTATATCAGTTTCAAGGCATATTTAATTTTTAATTATTTTTAATTATTTTTCGTTTCTTAAAAATTTTAAATTTTATTTTTAAAGATCGTGTCAGATCGTTAACAAAGTTTATGTAACCTCCCAAATTATTTATGAATAAGTTTCAATTTGCTTTATACCAATAATTCAAATTAACACGTCTTTTCTCAAGACTTTTTACAACACAATTGATGCACCGAAATATACATACGAGTACATATCAAATTCAAAATAATAATATAAGTTATTTTTTTTTTTTTTTTGGTTTTGAATAAATAACTAAATGGCATGTGCTGTTCGCAAATTTGCCAGGGTATCCCACACAAGAGATTAAAAATTAACTCGGGTAAAGTTGGGCATTTAAAAATGCCTACTTCTTAATATAACGCTTGAGTGACTAACGGTTGTATAATAATTAAAAACGATCTTGTATATTAGCTTCTTTAATGAAATTAACTAGTTGATAATATATACCAATATCATGGGAGTTAAGTAAATCAAAAAGGTTTGTAAAGTTACGAAATAACTGGTGTTTAATTCTAATGTTATTAAACTGAGAACAATGAAAAATAAGATGTTCTGAGTTGTCGATCATGTTACAAAAATCACACATATCAGATGGTATCCTACGAATCATGTGAAGATAGACACCACTATAGCAGTGTCCACATAAAAGTCTATTTAAAATTTTAATATCAACTGCATCCAATTTAACGTTTCTGTACCATGGCTTATCAGAGATCTCAGGAAAAAGGGAGAAGAAAAAGCGACCAACAAGTTGTGACCTTGTGTGATAAAATTCTTGCCATTCCTGTTTCAGAGCGTTCATAATCCTTCTGATTGCATCACCGTAAGGGAGACTGATATCCAAGGGTGCTCCAAGGTAAACGGCTTGTTTAGCCAAGAAGTCAACTCTTTCATTAAAACCGACTCCTACATGGGCAGGAACCCAAACAATATGCACTTCTAGCATTTGAGAATTTTTAATGGAATTAACAATATCAGAAATTAAATGATTTTTGGAATTAACACTTTGCAATAAAACACAGGAATTCCTGCTGTCAGTGTAAATGACGGGCCGAGAGACACCATCTTCAATGGCAGTATCAATAGCTCT
This sequence comes from Phasia obesa, assembly GCA_949628195.1. Taxonomy (NCBI): domain Eukaryota; kingdom Metazoa; phylum Arthropoda; class Insecta; order Diptera; family Tachinidae; genus Phasia; species Phasia obesa. The sequence continues at coordinate 105,949,652 of OX451217.1, forward strand.
CTTGATAGCAATTAGTTCTCCAGTCAAGGATGAAAATCTGAAAGGGACTCTGTTTAAGAAAAACCGACCAGTTTGAATATTAAAGACAGCACACCCCGTGCAAGAATCAGTTATTGAGGCATCTGTAGCAACTAAGGTGAAATTATTTGACCTGTAAAAGTATACAGAAGAACGATAATGAGCAACAAGGACTTCCCTTGAGATACCATGGTTCTTATTAAAAGAAGACTCAATAAAAACTTTAAGCTTGGGAGTGGGTTGACATTCGTGGAGTATTGGAATCGAGTCAAAAATATTTTTGTATTTCCTATAAACAAAGGAATAACTATTCGACAGATGGCTAGGCGCTGATTTTATTAAATCCATCAGAGATGGGTTGTAACATGCTACTTTCAAAAGCTCCTTAGATGCGAGATAAATTGATCTCAAGTGAGGAGGCAATTCATTCGCCAAAACATATATAGCCTGAGTTGGAGTTGAGGGACATAGACCAAGACATCGTCTAAGGCTGGAATTTTGGAAGGTCTGAATTTTCCTGTCAATATAGATTTAAGTTATTTTTTAATATTTAAGCAGCTGTTTTTTATTTAAGTAATTTATTTTTTTAATTACATACATATTTACATATTTAATTTTTATGTTTAACTTTATCTTGTCCTAAGTTTTAATGTATTTATTCGAACTTGTTCTTTTATTTATTTTTAAATATTATTTGTTCTTCTTGATATTTTTTGGCAGCTTATTGTTTTAGTTAAATTATTATTGTATTTAATAAGAAGTATATTTTTTTTTTAACATGAAACTATAAAAAACATTAAGACAGTATATTATTATTGTTTAATTTTTACCAAAATATTTATTCTTTCTGTATTTCAATAATTTGCATTTCCTATGAACAACGAAAAAAAAATTAACTATTTCATAAAACAATGATAATAAAAGTATAAATAGATATAAATTGTATTGTACTGTATTCAGTTTGTAGTGAAAATATTGTACGTTATTGCATACTATTACTTTTAGAAGTAAATAAATATTAAACAAGTATTAATTTAAATAAAATTATATATAAAATTGTTTTATTAATTTATTTTTGGCTAGCTGTACCCGCCACTTCGTCAACGTCCTTGCAATGTTTTGTTCGATATTAGTCCGCCTTAAGCTATGCTGCATATCAGTTTAAGTATTTTTTACTTTATATAAAATAGAGTATGCATATGTTACGTGGCAGTTTTATATGGACTTACATACATGTAGTATTAAATTTGGGACTGTATTTTTAGGGTTCCGTACACAAAGTGTAAAAACGTATCCCTATTGTTTTCGCTACAATGTATGTCCGTCTGTCCGTCTGTCAGCGCCTTTTATCTCTGGAACCGTAATAGCTAGACTCTTGAGAGGTGTTATTCACCCTACGTGTGTGAGACTGATTTATTTAAGTTTAATGTTTAATTTTTTTTATTTTATTTTAAATCTCTCTTTTAAATATTATTGGTGGTCCTGAAAAGGACCGATTGGTGCTTGTTTTTGATGTTTCGTCAGATGCAGTTTAATATGTGCATAACGCCTGGAATTTAATAAATATTTAATATTTAGTGCTATTATTAATATAACTTTACAAAACGAAATTTAAACATTACCTGAGGAAACTACAGCTTTACTTTTAGCAGTTTCTTGCAGCCTAATATACGCTGCTTAGATAATGCATAATGCTTTCTTGCTGCTGCATTTCATTAGTATGCATATTTTCTTGGTGCTGCACTATTGGTATAACCTTAGGCATTAAAAAAAACCGACTTCCCGCAGTTATTACATCGGCCTTGGAAAAGTGGTCAATGCATATCCGAGTGCTTTGGATAAACTTTTTTTTGCACACTTTACTCCACTGTTCTCTTCTTTTTGGGTCCTGTGGAACACTAAAAAATGTGCCACTTCCAGGGCCAAATTTCTTATCACATAAAAGACACCGCATATTTATCTTGTATAAATTTTTGGTTTCGACTAATTTTTAATTTTTTAATTTTTCTCTAAATTCTTAAATATTGTTTGGTTTTTATCTTTTAGTATTCTTTTCAAACCCAAATATTAAGAGATGGGTTCAAAAATAATTCTCATAATCGATCGAAATTCATCAAAGCCGATCGTTTTAAAATCGATCGTTTTCCATTTCAACATTTATTTCATTAATAATGAAAATTTTCATAAAACAAAAATAATTTTAATAATTTAAAAAAAGGCAAACTTGATTTCTCTCATTTAAATTTTGTAGCAACATTCTCCCCCGAAAAATGACAAACGGCAAAGTTGATGAACATTTATTTTTATATCTCCGTGAGATGTTTTGATTAAACAAGATCTCGTTATTCCATCTGCTCCATAGTAAAGCGTTTTAACTAAACCAATTGGCCAATGATATCTGGAAACATTTTCTTTTGGAATTACAACGATATTTCCTTCCTTCAAAGGCTTTGTAGATTGTGTCCACTTTGTCCTTAAGGGTATTGTAGGAAGGTATTCTATAAGCCATCTCTTCCAAAATCTATCAATGTGACTTTGAGCAGTTTGCCACATACGATGAAATCCGGACCCTTTTGAACCAATCGCAACTTTACCATTTTGACCAATCAGTATATTATTCGGAGTTAGTGATCGTTTTTCTGAATCGCTGCCCACGTATGCTTCATCAAAAATTGTTTGGAGTGTTTCTTCTTTAACTGAAGTTCCTCTTAGTATGATTTCAATACATCTTTTAAAACATCCAATTAGACGTTCCGAAGATCCACCCATATGAGGACTATAGGGAGGAACAAAAACCCCACTGATACCACGTTTGGTAAGAGTTTCTTTCATGTCAATTTAATTGATATCATCTTTAGCCCGCTGTAATTCCTTGTTGGTAGATGAAAAGTATCTTCCGTTATCAGACTAAATTTTTTTAACTTCGCCTCTTCTTTCAACTAAACGATAAATTGCTAAAAGACAAGAATCTGCGGTAAGAGAATGAACAATTTCTACGTGAATAGCTCTAGTTGTTAAACAAATAAATAAACAGCCATATGTATCTTTTTTCAACTCTACTACCAATTTTTACTAAAAATGGCCCAAAGTAGTCAACTCCAACAGCAGTAAAGGGTTTAAAGTTGATAAGTAAACGATCAGATGGCAAACAGCTCATCATAGGACAAATGGCTTTACACTTTATACGTTTGCAGGTAAAACACTTACATATAACAGATTTTACATTGGTTCGAATATTTGGAATGTAATATAACTTCCGAATATCATTAATTATTGCATCTGTTAGTTGATGATTGAATTTTTATATGGATGTTTTCCATCTAAACATATAGGGTCTTACAGTTTAACAAATGAGTTATCTTCGAATCGATTTTTAATGCGAAGAATACCTTTAGAATCAACATATGCAGGATGCTTATAAAGACGACCAGAGGTGTTACTACATTTTAGAACTGATATAACGTGAATATCATTTGGAAACATATTTATTTGTACAAGTTTTATCCAAACTTCCAAACACAGATATTATTATCTTCTAAATTGTCTCTTTTACAAGCTTTTATAAATTTCAAAACCCAAGCGGTTATTCTGAGGATTTTAATATATGAGTAATACCACTTTATTTCCATGAGTTGGGGATTAAGTTTTAAAACCATACAAATTTCGTTTTCGGAATTATTATTTTGTGGTTGTATTGGTATCTCAACGTTAAGTTTTTGTATAAGCTCAGGACCATGAAACCATATTTTATTTTGTGAAAGTAGAATTTTCAACTGACCTCTTGTACATAAATCTGCTACGTTACAGGTTGTTGGTAGCCAATACCAATCATTATTATTTGACAATTGAGATATTTCTAATACACGATTTGAAATAAAACTTGGTAATTTTTTATTGCTTTTGATCCAACCAATGACTGCAGAAGAATCAGTCCAAAAATAACACTTGCTTATGAACAGCTTAATATGTTTATTAACTTCATTAACCGAACACCTAAAACAGCAGTCATAAGTTCTAAAGTCATTATCGATACGATAATGACTTTAGAGGTGCCACCCTTGCTTTTGATGTAATTGAAACTGTTTTGTTGGATTATTTGACGTGTTTTTATCTAAATTATCGGTTTCAACATTCCATTTCATTCCTAAAACGGACTGGATTGTAATTTTTTTATCAAGATATTTTTGAGATACTAAATGTCTTGGAATATTCTTTATTATTTTTTTACTATTTGAACTGCAGTTTCTTAATTCGAAACCTCTAGCAGCAAAAATACTTATAACTTCATTGAATATTTTAATTGCATCGTTTTCCTCGGTTTTTCCATATATAAAATCATCTACATAAGTATATTTCTTAATTGCTTTTGTAGCTTCTGTAAAAGTTTCAGAAAATTGTTCAGCATTAAAGTTTTTGACATACTGGGAAATAAAAGGTGCTGAAGTTGTACCAAAAAGCATTGCTTGCATTCGAAAAACCTTTGGAATATCTGCAGTAGACCCACTAACCCATAAAAAACATTGTGCAAATGAATCGTTATATTCAATTTTAATCTGATTGAACATTTCCTTAACATCGCCAACAAAAGCGTATTTATAATTACGAAAATGAATCTTGGTGCCAAATATTGAAATCAATATATCGGGACCGCTGTGGAGATAATCATTTAGACACTTTCCTGATACTTTTGCGGATGCACAGAAAACCACCCTGGTTTTATCAGGTTTCTTTGGATTAATAACAGCAAAATATGGAAGATACAAAATCATTTTACCTTTCATTTCATTTTTATCAACTGGAAAGGCTGAAAATTGGATATTTAATACCTTCCATGGGAGCTTGACTTCATACTTATTGTTAACAAATCGTATGCTTTTTTTATTTGTTGAATGCAATCTTTTTCATCATCGGAAATTCTATCATAAGATTCATTTAAAATAAATGTATCGATTTGAAATTGATTTTCAACTATTTCATGTAAACTTTTATTACAAACCGTACACATGGTGGTTGAAACTGTTTTTGAACTAACTTTAAGTTTTGTTGATCCATGAATTGACCATCCCAGACGAGTTTTGGAAAGAATTAAAGAGTTTGGATGTGGTTGAATACATTGTAAAGTAACGATTAGTGCAGCATTATCTTGACCAATAAGAATTTTTGGATTATTGCAATTAATGTTTTGAAAATCAACATTAGAAGAGTAGGGAAACTGTTCAATTATTTCTTACCAATTTAGGTGTGACCCGGGAGATTGAGATTACTAACAGTTCTTACATTTTTCAAAGTAAATAATTCCGATTTTTCTTTTGATTTTGAAATAGTAATTGACATATTTTTAAAATTAGAATCGTACCTGTTTATTTCACCTGTCCAACTTAAACATAACGGTTTTAATGGGCCACCGAAACCAAGTTCGGCTGCTATGTTAGTATCTATTAATGACACATTGCTTCCTTCATCTAAAAGCGCTGTTACAATTTTGCAACCTTTTGGGCCCCATAGCTTTACCGGAACCATTTTTCAAAGAATAATTTCTCTTTGAGATTCTTTGTTGGTTATAGTTTGAGAAACTGCAATATTTGCTTGATTTCGAGTAAACCTTTTGTTTGCCAGTACATCTTGATCTATTGTCTTATGAAGCATTTGATGATGATAACGTGAGCAATTGTTTATACCACATTGTTTGCGTTCTTTACACTGACTTGAATGTTTCTATAAACAGCAAAAACACAGTTTAGCCTCTTTAGCTAAGTCCCATCGTACTGATACTGAGCTAGAAGTAAATGTTGGACAAGAAATTCAGCTATGCTTTTCTGAATTACAAATTTGGCATAATTTATTTTGGAAATGTTTAACATTTTCTTCCATTTTTTGTTGTACTCCAATCTCTGTAAAAATATTGGAAAGATTTCTCACCCAATCTTTAAATATTAAGAGATTGTTGCAGCTTGGAGATTGTAAGTTCTGACTTAATAGAAAAGATCCCCATTGAATAACTAGATGTTGAGGCAGTTTAGAAACTAGTATTTGCAGTATGTCACTTTCGCGACGGTGTTGTGTATCAATGCAATTTACAGCACTTATAATAAACGGTGATTTTTTTGAGGTTAAGATTTTCATGCATTAGTATTTGACAGATCACGTGAGATTTCAGACATGGTGCCAAAGAGAAAGATGCTCAGTATGCTTTGACATTTCATCATGAATAGACTTACTAACGAGCAACGCTTGCAAATCTTTGAATTTTATTACCAAAATCAGTGTTCGGTTCGAAATGTTCAAATGTGACAAATTTTGTTCAGCGATGAGGCTCATTTCTGGTTGAATGGCTACGTAAATAAGCAAAATTGCCGCATTTGGAGTGAAGAGCAACCAGAAGCCGTTCAAGAACTGCCCATGCATCCCGAAAAATGCACTGTTTGGTGTGGTTTGTACGCTGGTGGAATCATTGGACCGTATTTTTTCAAAGATGCTGTTGGACGCAACGTTACGGTGAATGGCGATCGCTATCGTTCGATGCTAACAAACTTTTTGTTGCCAAAAATGGAACAACTGAACTTGGTTGACATGTGGTTTCAACAAGATGGCGCTACATGCCACACAGCTCGCGATTCTATGGCCATTTTGAGGGAAAACTTCGGAGAACAATTCATCTCAAGAAATGGACCGGTAAGTTGGCCACCAAGATCATGCGATTTGACGCCTTTAGACTATTTTTTGTGGGGCTACGTCAAGTCTAAAGTCTACAGAAATAAGCCAGCAACTATTCCAGCTTTGGAAGACAACATTTCCGAAGAAATTCGGGCTATTCCGGCCGAAATGCTCGAAAAAGTTGCCCAAAATTGGACTTTCCGAATGGACCACCTAAGACGCAGCCGCGGTCAACATTTAAATGAAATTATCTTCAAAAAGTAAATGTCATGGACCAATCTAACGTTTCAAATAAAGAACCGATGAGATTTTGCAAATTTTATGCTTTTTTTTTTAAAAAAAATTTCTCAAGCTCTTAAAAAATCACTCGTTATTTCGTGCGTTGATTTCAAATTCTTGAAATGAACTGCATTCAGTAAATGATTTAATTTGTTTATATTGTTAGTTTGAAAGTTTGACAAAGAATGAAAAAATTTATTTTCAGTAATAACATAAAATACAAATTATATAAAACATAAAATACAAAGTATATTAAATCGAGTATTTAATATTGGTGTTCACTCTTATTCTTCAACACCCCCACTAGATTGAGCACCTATACACATAAGACCACAGCAATGGGAATGCTTAAAATGTTAGGATGTCTGCAACCATTTCCTCAGTGTTAATATATTCAATTATGATTTTGTTTTCTTCAATAAGTTCTCTTATAAAATGGTGGCGAATGTCAATATGTTTTGATCTGGAGTGATATGTACTATTTTGGCTTAAATGAATAGCACTTTTATTGTCACATTTAATTTTTACAGCTGACGCCTTTGTGAGTTCAGAAAATATTGATCTCAACCACAACCCTTCTTGACCTGCTGCTGCCAACGCCATATACTCTGCTTCTGTTGTAGAAAGTGCAGTTGTTTGTTGCTTTTTGCTATTCCATGATATGCAACCACCTTGAAACTTAAAAACGTAAGCTGAAGTTGACTTTCTATCATCAATGTCTCCCGCCCAATCAGCATCTGAGTATCCTTCAATGTATTCTTTTGAATCTTTTGCAAACTGTAGCTTATAATTTGTTGTACCTCTAAGATATCTCATAATGCGTTTTACTGATTGCCAATGAGCTTTACCAGGGTTATTACTATATCTAGCTAAGACACCTACAGCAAACGAAATGTCAGGTCGACTAACTTGTGCAGCATACATTAAACTTCCAATTGCCTCTTGGTATGGTATTAACTTCATCTCTTTTTCTTCCTCACCGGTTTCAGGACACATATCTTTAGACAATTTTTGGTTAACATCTAATGGTGTTAATACTGGTTTAGAATCAAGCATGTTAAACTTTTTCAATAAGTTGTTTATATAAAGTTTTTGATCCAACCACAATTATCCATTTTCACGGTCTCGGATAATTTTCATACCAGAATATAGTTCGCCTGCTTCATCTTAAAATTTTTAAATAAACAATTTTTTATGAATAATTTCGATTTAGAATTGTTTGTAAAAATTAATATGTCATCGACATAAATTGCAACGTATGTTTTTTCACAATCTTTTAACTTGTAGTAAATACAAGGCTCTGTTTTTGATTGAATTAGGCCCATCTGCTTTAAAGTCCTATCTAATTTCTTATTCCAAACTCTACTCGCTTGCTTTAGACCATATAGAGACTTCTGCAGTTTGCATACTTTTTTGCTATCTGCATTAAAACCTTCAGGAATATTCATGTAGATTTCCTCATCAAGTTCACTTTGCAGAAACGCAGTAAGGACGTCCATTTGGTCTATGTCCAAGTTATATTGCACTGCTAGACTTAGTAATAGACATATCGATGAGTATCTCACCACTGGAGAAAATGTTTCTTCATAATCTGTTCTGTATCGTTGCGAGTACCCTTTTACTACTAATCTTGCTTTATACCTTTCAATGTTACCATTTGAATCTCTTTTAATTTTGAAGCACCACTTACTTTCTATAGTTTTCTTTCCTTTAGGAAGACTTACAACGTCCCAAGTATCGTTTTCAACCAGGGCATTCAGTTCATCATCCATAGCATTTTTCCAATCATCTTTTTGTTCACTTTAAAGCGCTTGTTTAACAGTGGTAGGTTCTTGATCTGTACATACTACATTACACTCAAAACCATACCTTTCTACAGGCTTTCGACACCTAGATGATTTTCTTATGGATTGTGGTAATGTGATTCCAACATTATATTCAGTTTGTTGACTTTCAGTTTCAAATCCTTCGAAAGATGTAGCACTTGTTGCATCTGAAAAATAATCTTCTGATGATGATGATCCATCTACAAGAAGACTTTCAGTGCATCCTAGTGGATTAACTAAATTAATATTTTCAACAACGGGATTTAATTCAAGAACTTCTTTTAGCTGTAAATTATTAGCACCTTCTTTTTCCCCCACTGAATCACATTCCATGAACATATAAAAATTCGCATTGTTATCATCTACCTTGTTATGAAAGAACTCATTTTCTAAAAATTTTGCATCCCTACTTAAAGACACTTCATTACGAACTGGATCATAAAATCGATAAGTTTTCGAGTGAGTACAATAGCCAACAAAAATTGCTTCTTTCGCTTTAGAATCAAGCTTTCTTCTCTTCTCCTTTGGTATGTGGATTAGAGCTTTACATCCAAATACCTTTAAATATTTTAAACAAGGTTTTTTACCTGACCAAACTTCTTCCGGTGTAACATTATTAAGTGATTTGCATGGAGTACGATTAATTAAATACACAGCTGTATTGGCCGCTTCTGCCCAAAAGCTTTTTTGTAAGCCTGAATGAATTAAAAGACATCTTGCCTTTTCAATAATTGTTCTATTCATCCTCTCAGACATACCGTTTTGTTGCGGACTGTATGGAACTGTGGTTTGATGTTCGATTCCACTTTCAATCATTATATTCTTCATTTTTTTGTTGCAGTATTCGGTACCATTATCACTTCTTAAAGCTTTAATAGTCTTACCTGTTTGGTTTTCAATAAAGTTTTTAAATTCTAAAAACTTTTCAGGCACTTCATCTTTTGTTTTAATAAAAAACGGAAAAACTTTTCTGCTATAGTCATCTATAAAGGTAAGAATGTATCTTGAACCTTTGATGGATTTCACCTCCATTGGACCACATAGATCTGTGTGTATAAGACCTAATACTTCTGTAGCTCTACTTCCAAGGTCTTTAAATGGCAATCTGGACAATTTCCCTTTCAAACATGTTGTACAGTCTTCTTTATTAATTTCACATTTTACTCCTATGAGGGATCCTGCATTCATATTTCTTAAAACTTCACTGTTAGCATGACCAATAAGTTTATGCCATAACTCAGCCTAGTTAGTTTTAATTTTAGATACATATGCATTATCATTTCCCTTATTCATTCGAAACATGCCGTTTACAAGATTACCTGTCACGATAATTTCACCATTAGCATTCAAAACTTTGCAACCTTTTTATTTGAATTCAACTTTGTAGCCATTCTCAACAATTTTTGAAACTGAGAGTAAATTGATGTATAAGTCAGGAATGTGCAAAACTTCACGAAATTTAACTTCTTCTTTGATATTTTTATTCGAATGTACGACTATATCAACATCTCCAACTCCTTTGACATTCATTACAGAATTATTGGCAATTGTTACCTCAGAATTTAGATTTTCATAATTGCTTTTGAAATATGTGATATTCGAGCACATATAAGCTGTAGCACCAGAGTCAAAGAACCAATCATCTTGATTTAATTGACGAACTGTAAAAACCCCCATAGCATTACCATTTTTCTTGAAGATTGTTTTTGTAGACTTGCTTGGGCACTTAGCTGCAATATGTCCATACTTATTACAATTAAAACACTTTGGTACTCTATTCTTGAATACTTTTTTATTAGTGGCTAAGGCTAAATCTTGTGAATCAGTCTTAACATCTTGAAGTAACTTTAGCTTAATAGCATCACCAGTAATTCTAATACCTGAGCTTTGAATTCCCATAATCATTGGTTTATATTTTTCTGAAAGACCAGCAAGCATCATCGAACCAACCCATTCTTCATCCATTTCCAAACCTGCAGCTCTTAGCTTGTGTGCTGTTGTCAAAATTTCATTAACGTATTCTTCAACGTTTTTGCAGTCGTTCAGTTTTGTAGAGCAAAATTTTTGAATTAAGCCAACTCGTCTTACCAAACCGCTGTCTTCAAAAATTTGACACAATGTAGACCAGATTTCATGTGCACTTTTGCATTCCCGAATATGTGGATAAATTAATTTGTCAACAGATAAGATAAGTTCTGCCTTTGCCTGAACCTTCTTTTCATCTTTATCTTCTGTATCTTGAACCGCGTTCCACAAACCCTTCATCTGGAAATAAGCTTGAATCGAAAACTTCCAGTCTTCAAAATTTTCATTTCCTCTAAGTTTTTCAATCTGCAAACTTGATGTCATTTTCTTTATCTTTATAGCCCACAAATTTAAACTGATAATTAAAATTTTATTTTACGGATAGGCCCATAACCTATTCTTAGTTTAAAAGTTTGACAAAGAATGAAAAAATTTATTTTCAGTAATAACATAAAATACAAATTATATAAAACATAAAATACAAAGTATATTAGATCGAGTATTTAATATTGGTGTTCACTCTTATTCTTCAACAGTTTTGCTTTTAAAACCAATTCTATTGCAATTTCATCTTGTTTTCCATATACACTATATAATATATCTATGTCAGCGGGATTTTTTTAAGTTTTTAATAACATTTTAAAGTATTGACGAGCTTTCCCTTTTAAGCTATTATTAAGCCGCAAAATGTTTTCTTCATTACTAAATTGGCAAAGGTTATTTTATAAATTGCATAAGAGAGCTTCCAATGCTTTGTCTTAAAAGCATTTTCCTAATGTCAGTTGCAAGTTGGTTATGATTTGCGTTATCTGCAACTAGAGCAGAAATATTAATAGGTTCATATTGAGCGCAAAGTGTTGCACTTTGTTTCAAATCCATTAAGCTTTGTTCTCGTTTTATTTTAATTTTGATAAATTTTATTTTAAGTTGATTTTCTGGTTCAAGAAGTTCAATTCCTTCAAGTTCACTGGTAAGTTCTAATATTCTCTTTTTGTTTTCAAAAATTTCAGCTTTGTTCAGATTTTGGTTTGAGGTTGAAGTTTGATTATTTAATGTTGACCTCGATGCTTGATGAACATAAACTGATGTATACCTCTGAAGGTTAGAGGTTGACGGGTGTTCTATCAAGTTAATTTCTGAGTTGGTTTCAATATTTATTTCATTTTCTACGACATCTTCGGCAATTATGGTTAAATAACCAATAACAATAACAGCTTTTTTAAAAGCTGTTCTACAGGGTCTTCATGGACTAAAATTTCTTTGAAATGGATAATATTTCCATTACCTCGGATGAAGTGATTTCTCTTTTTATTTGTTCGGCTCTTCTCATAAATCGATCAGAATTAACTTCAAATGGAAAGCCTTTGAACTCTAAAATGTTTCTTTTCAACATGTGCATGTTTTCTCTGGATTTGCTACCAAATAATACAAAATGAAGATTTTGCACTGCTTCAATGGTTGATTTATCCACAAAACTTTTCAACATTTTTCGCTGTTGTTTATAAATAAATAATAATATTTTTATCTTTTTTATAAAATTTTATTAAAATTTGATGTATTTATTTCAACATTTATTTGATTAATAATGAAAATTTTCATAAAACAAAAATATTTTTAATAATTTAAAACAAAGGCAAACTTGATTGGTTTTATTTAAGTTTTGTAGCAACACCCACATTCTAAGAAATAAGTCTAAATACACCCTTTATATGTGGAATTTTAAAGAACTTGTGAAGATAATGAGAAAAACTGTAATGCTAATATTTAAAACTGAAGCAACAACAAATATAAGGTGATAAATGTTAAAATATTAAACTAGAGGGAAGCTTAAGTTCGCCAACTGTCGATTGATGATTGAATACAGTTTTTCTCGTATTCCTTTATCTGAGTTTGGTTGGTTATATAGATGATGCTTACAACTAAACACTACCCAAAGTAGATAGATACGAAGAGTGCTGATGACGGACGTACCTATCTAGAAAATGCATTCCATTCCGCTGGTGTCTAAAATTAAATTTTCCCAATTTTTCTTTAATATTAATCACCTAGTTTTTTATTTAAATTTTTCTTTCTTAAGGCCAGTACGCAGCTCACCTGAATTTCAGTTTCCCATAAGAAGTATGTGTAAAAAAAAACAGCCTGAATTTCAGATTTGAAAATTTGCCGGCAACTTTCCGTTTGGCAGTACGCAGCTAAAAAGAAAACTGCACGGAATTTTCGATATTAAAGGGATGTTCTAAAAAGTGTAGATTTTTTTCTTCAGCTGAAACAAAAATTAATGTTCGGGCAATTGATTGGTAAAAATTATTAAAGGTTTTTTTTTTTTTTATTAATTAAGCGTTAATCCAAGAGCCGTGGATCAATAGCGACAAAATATGTGGACTTAACGCACGAGGCTACAAATTGATGTATACAACAACAGCAGGTAACAATAACAAAAATATTAGGGCCTGTATTTTAGCAAAAGAACACCTCAATATCTTCATTTTATCTGATTACAGTGATGAAGATACGGTGACTGCAGTATGGGAGGATGCAAAATTAGCAGTGTGGATATCATCCATGTATATGCCACACGACCAACCAGAATCCCCACCCAGAAGCCTGGTTAGCAAAATGGCCAGAGCAGCAAAGGCGTTCCTTTAATAATGGGCGCTGACGCAAATGCGCATCACCAAATCTGGGGTAGCTCCGACACAAACTACAGAGGTGAGTGTATCTTTGATTTTATACTTAAAAACAATCTAGAAATTGCGAATAGGGGGTCGGAACCTACCTTTGTTGTATCAAACAGACAGGAGGTTTTGGACATCACGCTAGTTAGCACACATAATCGGTCCAGCGCGTTAATCGGAAACCACCATGGTGGTCTAAAGAAATAGCCGAATCCCGCAAGATTTGCCGCAGGCTTTTCAATGAAGCAAAGAGGACAGGAAACTGTTCACTCTACAAATCTTCGATGAATAAGTTAAAAAATCAGGTCAGAAACGCTAAACGTAAGTCATGGAAAGATTTTTGTAGTGGCATTGAAAATTTTTCTGATACTAACAGACTGCGTAAAATACTGGCCAAACAAGCGCCTATTCCTGGATATATCCAAAAAGCAGACGGCACATGGGCAACCAGTGCACAAGAATCACTGGAAGCCCTTATGGAAACCCATTTTCCAGGATGTTAATCCATTACGGAACGGCAACACAATTCCGTCCAATCTAGCCTTGTACCTCATACCGTAATCATTGATGCGGATAGGTTGCAATGGGCTATTAAAAGTTTCCATCCCTATAAGGCTCCAGGGCCGGATGGCATAATTCCCGCTGATCTTCAGAATAATCTGGATCTGGTAACACCATGGCTTTTAGCTATATATAAAGCCTGTCTATCCTGGTCTTACATTCCAGACCAATGGACAAAGTGTAATGTGATATTTATTCCCAAGGGAGGAAAAGTGTCACATGCGAGAGCAAAGGATTTCAGACCAATAAGTCTAACATCCTTTCTTCTCAAAACACTAGAAAGACTTATCGAAATCCACATAAGAATGACAATCGATAAGAATCTCCTTTCCCCGTCCCAACATGCTTACACAAAGGGCAAATCTGTTGAGACGGCGCTGCACTCGCTCGTGGGCTACATAGAGAAGTCCTTGGAGCATAAAAAAACACTATGGTGGCCTTCATGGATATTGAAGGAGCATTTAATAATATTAATCCGCTGGCAATAACTCAATCTCTCACGGAGGTTGGGGTTGACCATTCAATCATCAGGTTTATAACAAATCTGTTAGGTTATAGGGAAATATCATCCTCATTTGGTTTAGCTAAAACCACCAAGATAGCAATAAGAGGCACCCTCAAGGAGGGGTACTGTCTCCGTTGCTTTGGAATATAGCAATTAATAAGCTATTAATAAAATTGGATTCCATGTACTTCAAGACAATTGCATACGCAGATGATGTGGCGGTTGCAATTGCTGGAGCTCATGTTGATACAATGACACAAAGATTGGAAAAAGCATTCAGAGCAATCTGTTCCTGAGGGGATCAGAACGGGCTGGGTGTGAATCCATCTAAAACGGAGCTTGTATTATTCTCAAGGAAATACAAGGTTCCAACCTTCAGACTACCTATATTAAATGGGGTAACACTAAATCTATCTGATAGCGCGAAATATCTAGGCATAATATTAGATAGTAAACTTTCCTGGAAAATGAATGTTCAGGCTAGAGCGTCCAAAGCTATGACGGCAATATATGTATGTAAGAAAGCCATTGGCACGACCTGGGGGATGAGCCCAAGGAATATAAATTGGCTGCTTGAAGCAATAATCAAACCAATATTATTTTATGGTGCAACTGTCTGGTGGAGAGCTCTAGATTTTAGGACAAACGTCTCTATTATAGAAAGGGTGTTGCGCACTATGGCGATCCTTATAACTGGAGCCATCAAGTCAACACCAACGAAGGCTCTTTTTGCAATACTTAACTGGTAACCGGTAGATTTACTGGCCAGGTAT
Organism: Phasia obesa; assembly: GCA_949628195.1. NCBI lineage: Eukaryota > Metazoa > Arthropoda > Insecta > Diptera > Tachinidae > Phasia > Phasia obesa. Next base: position 105,964,968 of record OX451217.1, read on the forward strand.
GTGGCACTAAGGACAGCACCCCGTCACCCTTCTTCACACGAAGATTTCACTTTGATTTGACGGAGGGATACTCTCTAACTCCCCGAACTCTACTGGTTTACACAGATGGTTCCAAAAGGGGAACGAGAGTGGGAAGTGGAGTCTATATAGAGGAGTTTGGAATTAGGATATGTTTCAGACTTCCGAATGACTGCAATGTCATACAAGCAGAAATATCTGCTATTAAAAAGGCGGCTAACTGGCTAAAGTACCACAGGATATCAGACAGAGATATCTGGATTTGTACTGATAGTAAAGCCGCTATCATGTCCCTTATAGGTGTGTATAGCACATCAAATCTTGTCCTTGAATGCCGGACATCCTTAAATGAGATGGCGGATAATTCGACAGTCACCCTTAAATGGGTGAGGGGACATGGGACTAATCAAGGCAACTGTGCTGCCGATGAACTAGCCAAGAAAGGAACACTATTGCACGATGATGCCATAGACATCTATTGTGGCATTCCCCTCTCAGCCTGTTTACACCACATCAACTTTGCCCTTCACAACATAGCTCAGGCCAGATGGTCCAATGAGTCGACTTGCTCGATCGCAAGGATCGATGGACCAAAAGAAAACGGTCTCGCTATTTCGGCTGCAGAAAATGCAGATACGCGACTTAATAGCAATAGTCACTGGGCATTGCTTATTTGGAGCCCATGCAAGCAGGATGGGTATCCCCTATAATGACTTCTGTAGAAGTTGCCAGGATGAAGAAGAGGAGGAAACGGTTGAACACCTTCTCTGTCATTGCCCTGCATTAGAACTCTGTCGCCTACAATACTTGGGACGACGATGTTTTGAAAGCCTCTCGTGTGTTTCATCTCTGGAACCAATCAGGATTAACTCCTTTTTAAGGAACTGTGGTTGGTTTTCTAACCCTCTCCCAACTGAAGTGACATAGTTGATCATCAACATATGTCACGTCTAATAGTGCCTTCACGGCTAGCACCTTCCCACCTTCTACCCACTTCTTTCTCTAATTTCTCACTTCTTTCTCCAATTTCTCAGTCTAATTTTGTTTTCTATTTTCTCTGTCTATCCCTCCTCTTATCTGCAGGTATCACAAAGGGACCAACATAATGGACCCAAGTGCGCTATTTCATTCTCTTTCTCCTCCTCTATACAAGCTGCCTGCTTAACCTAACCTTTTATTAATTAAGGAGGTGTTTGATATCATACTGAAATTCAATACAACTACTAATTGACTGAATTAATAATTTAATTGAACAAAAACAAAAAAGGCATAAATTCTTAATTAATATTTTACTTGATTTTTATTATTCAATATTGATTATAGTGGTAACTTATTCAATAAATTTGTTAATTTCTATTTTTATACTTTTCAAATGAATTGACTGTTATGATGTATGTATGTACATATATATTTTTTGATTAAGAAAATATAAAATCAATATTGAAAAAAAAGTTTATTTGTTGTGCAAATAAAGCTATGTGTGCGTAAAAAAGCGGTTTGAAAAATGAAATAATAGTTTATCTATACAAGTACATAACAAATTAAGAAGTTAAGTACATAGTTTGTTGCAAATTAAAAAGGTAAGTTTCATAAAAATCTAATTAATTTCTTGTAATTTCATATTTTTTTTTGTTTTAGAGAATTCAAATTTTTATACATACATACAGTATGGTAACTCCACAAAGTGAGTTGAATATTTAGAACAAAGGTGAAAAACAACCGTTATTTTTTATTGTAATTAATTATAAAAGCACTATACATACTCATTTTAGTTTCCAAAGTGAAGTGAAAAAAGAAATTTTGTGATTTTAACCTTGAAAATGGAAGGTAGAAAACTATTTTTTTCATAATGGATCAAGAGAGAAACGCTATTTATTTATCAGTTTCTGCTTTGGTAAGTGCGGACGCGATTTTTTAAGCTCGCAATTAAAAAAAACTTACATTGTGTGAATAATTTCAAACAAAAGCAAAAACACAAACATGTTTTAATACAACAACAAAGTTGTCTGTAATTTTTTTTCGTTCTTTTTTTACTTTATTATTTTATTATTAATAATAGATTTATTATTTACATATTTGGTACATTTACAATAACATGTTTAATATTTAAATCTATATATAGCGTAACATATTTGTTGTAAGCCAGATTGGCACTATTTTTAAGCTTAATTTAAGCTTATATTTACATCAAAAATTAAAAAACAAATTCATTTAAGATAAATCTTCTATTCTTTAAACAAACTTCTATGTATTTATACAGGGAGAAAAAGTTTAAGCGCACGAAAAATCAACAAAGAAACCATATGTGTTAATGTTGTTAGCTTTATTTAAATACACGATATTAACGAGGTTGAAAATGTTGTCGACGGTTGAATAATTTTTCCTAAACCCGGGTTGGAATTCATTCAAAATCATGTTACGATCAATCCATTCAGTTAAACGATTTAGTATAATGGTGTTAAATATTTTGCATAGGGAGTTTATCAGCGATAACCCACGATAGATGGACAATTGGGATCGCATTTTTTGTAAAGAGGTAACATAATTGATTTTGGGAAACTGTATGGAATTTGTTCATGTAGAAAAATTTTGATTAAGACAGACAATATTTCGATAATAAAAGAATTAGGCGCATTTTTATAAAATTCATAACCGATTCCATCTTCCCCAGGTGACTTGTTATCTTTAAGTGATTTTAAAACGGAAACAATTCCACAGATTTCCATGGGAGAGTCTAGAAAGGCATCAGTATAGTATGGCACAGAATAGCTGATAGCCTGGAAATCATCATTTATTAGCAGTAACGAACTAAAATAGGAACGAAAATCATCGGAATTTAATGACCCTTTTACTGAATATGAACGCGATTTCATAGAGTTAGATAGCTTCCACCAATCACTACAACATTTCACCCTGTTTAATTGCTCTATATTCTTATTATACAAATCTAGTTTATTTTCGTTACAAATCTTTAGAAAGCACGCTCTGGATGCGAAATATCGAGATTTGTTTACAGTATTGTGTTTTTTCTATAGCGCCTAAGCAACATTAGCATACGTTTTCAAACCATTTCTGCTTGGGCTCAAAAAATATTTTTTTTAATTTAGTAACATTAGCTAATTTTATTTTGTTACTCATTTGTACAACCATTTGTACAACAACATTACTGGCAACTAAAGATAGATTTTCTTTGTATTTCGCAGAAAATCTACTATCCCAACGTCTTTGAGTTGAATTATTTACATTAGTATAAGCAGCACGACAAGAAGATTTAAGTTTTAAGCATAGTGGCATGTGTACGGCTTAGATGCAATAAAGAAATCATCAACATATTGTAGAAAGTTAAGTGAACAAATACAATAATCAATAACAGAACTACCCATAACCCCACAAAAGCTGTATTCCCCTATAGCATCATTACCAGATCTAAGTAAAATCCCCCCGACATTTTCTATTAAATTAATCAATTGTTTGTTTTAGTTCTTTGTCTTTTGAGGATCTAGATTTATTAATGTGAGGTAGATCTTTCAAAAAAAAAAATACCACCTAAAATTTGTTCATCTGCAATTCTCGCATTTAGATCACCCACAATACAGAAATTTTCTGGATTAAGTTCTTGTAGAAATTCTTCAAATTTTTTAAATTCATTCTTCCAATTAGAGCAGTTAAAATAACTTGGGATAAATTGAAACACATTACCTTAAAATTTGGCGCTTAGTACCGTATTATTGAATATATTTAAAAATTTGAAAGCATACACATTTTTAAGAATTTTTTTTGAAACCGTATAAACAGCCACCACTTGCACGCCCAGCTTTATTCGTTTTCGTAGCTGCAATCCAATATAAACAATAATTATTAAAATAAGACGAAAACAAGTGTTGTCTATCAGCTGAAACATGGGTTTCAAAAAGAAATAATACATCAAAATTATTGATATATGTTATAAATTTACTAAATTTTAATGAATTTTCAAGATTTGCTACATTATATGAGACTAGATGGCAGAAATTAAATTGCTATTGAGAACTAGAAATATTGACATTTTAAACACTAGAATCTACTTTATTCATCCTGTCTTTAACGCAAACATCAATCAGGACCTTACATTCTGACAAAAGATTTTTTAAGTATCAGCTTCATTAATGGAATCCGCAACATTTCCACTGGACCAAAGAGAACCCAAGAGGTGAAACGGCGTATAAACAGGACGGCAAAAAATACTAATTCAACCCGTCTCTTTCACACGTTGATTAGTTTTCTTTTGTGTTATTTCGTAAACATTTTTTGTGCTATTTTCTTATTAATTATTTCCTTTTATTGTAAATGTGCGTAACTTTCATTTAATATATTTCTCAAGCTTATTTCACACCACCAAAGAGTTTTGATTGTTTGTTTTAATTATACTTTATTGTTTAATTAATATTTTAATGTACAAGGTAACTTTTAAAGTACAAAGTTTTAAACAACGAACACGCTTTAAAGGAAATTTTTCAAAATTTTTAGTTTTTGTTTTGTTTTGTTTATTTTTCCGATGTTCGTAAAAATTTGGTACTATATTTGTCTCTTTCTTGACAAGCTTAGGAAAGTCTGATTGTGGCCATTTTCATCAATCACTATTTACATCTCTGTGTACTTTGTGACTGGACCACTAATATTTGTTGTTATTAACGTATATGCAAAATTCACCAAATCTGACCTTAACAGCAGCATTAGCTTTTGAAATGTTTTTAATTAATTATCTCAGGTTATATCGCACGTTTTGTTCATCATCAGTGTAATCTCTTTGTATGAACACCTTTTGACCTTTCAGTTTACGCTTAGCAGAAACTACTTTGTAAGCTTGCGAACTCGATCCTAAGCTGAACATAAATGATCTTCTTGAGGAAAACATGCGAGTTGACACCACATCAGCATTTACTTCTAGTACATCACTACATAGCTTTGTAAATTTTTCTCTGGCTGTTTTTACAGCTCAAACCAGCAACAACAACAACATTTGATGAACGCGATCTACGGCCAATATATTCAAGCCGAGATGTGAGCTCTTTTATGTCCTTATTTAGTCTTGAGTTCTCTTCTCTCAATGCCTTGGTATCTGATTGGATTGCAACTAGATCTGTTTTTCTAACAACATCCTTCAGTTTATCATCTAGTAAATCGCTAAACTTACCCAACGAAAAAACGTCTTGCGAGGCTGTTTGATTGTTATCCGTCATGTTTAGGCAAGGCAAATGTTTTTTACAATTATTATTTACAGTGTAGTCAGGCGATGTAATTTCTAGTGTACGTTTGTTATTCATCGGTTTTTTGAATTACACAATTAGGCATATTCCATAAAAAATGTAAATCAGACAACACCTTGTAAATACTTAAAACAACTGTTTGTTAGCGGAGTGCCAATTTTAAGCAAAAACAAACATGAAGAAAATAATGTGTACATATGTATTAAGGTTTCTTAATGCAAAACACCAAAACAATTGTAATTATGTACATCACAATAAGACTAAAGAAAATTATTGTTTGTCTTCTATAGATTCTCTAGTTATCAGGAACAAAGTTGATAAATATAAAGATGATTACAGCCGACGAAAACCAGTGTAGATTGTAGGAAAAGTTAAACAAAGACACAACACAACAAGTCTTGCTGTAGTAACCCACCAGATTGACACATTACTTAATAAATTATTTGCTTAAAAAGCAATTTGACTTTGCAAAATACGTATTTTTCGGTTAATTGACCCTACGGTTAATTGGTTTCCACGCTTAATTGAACCACATGATCGGCAAAAAAATATTGCATACGAAAACACATGTAAATTTCCTCGGATAATTGAACCGGGTTATTGATTTTCCCGCTTAATTGGTTCAAAATTCATGTCATCAAAAATAAATTTCCTCTTACTTTTACCCGGTTAATTGCATTATGTATTATTGAAAAATAATCTGGCATTTTTGCACATACATATTTGACATCATTTGTGAAAAACACTGGGTGGCATCTCTACTAAATGAAAACATATGTTTATTGCTAAGGAAAAACCGTGAGAAAGTGTAAGTGTTTAATTTTGTATTTGACAATAACATTGGAAATTAATTTTATCTTACTGTTAATTTTTTAAGACTATGAGTGGAAAACGATACGTAACCCTTACACTTTTAATTCATTAATATGTATGTATGTAGTTCCAATTATGCGTGATTTCTGTAATTGAACAAACTGTTCAATTAAACGGGTATCGGCTAATTGGTTCCCCGGTTAATTGAACAAAACGTTGTGCAAATTTTGATGTGCAATTACCCGAAAAATACTGTATATTTTAACTTTAATTTTTGTATAAATTTTGGACATAATAGGGAGCAAGGGGTAGTTACGTACTCACAAAGAACTGGGGGCAAGGGGTAATTTCCCAAAATTTTCAAACGCTCTACATACCGTACCGTATGACATATTAAAACAAAATTTAGTATGTGCCTTTGGTATATGGAGATGTAGATTTGTGTAATTTTAAGCATAATCGGGAAGGGGCAAGGCGTAGTTTACTAAACACCCCAAACCGAAAATGCTTAATTTTTCGATTCGAATATACTTTGAACTTATATTATTTATGTAATATACATATGTAAGTATCTATAAAAATATCTGCTTCCATTACGTATGGTAAAGTTGAGTGTAGGCCACTCCAGATTTTTTACAACGGCATTATTGCTTTGCTACTTTGAAAATAAAAAAGTGAAAAAATGTGGTCAATATTAAACTAGGTAAAAAAACAAAAAAACTAGTCACAATTTGTGTATAAATGCCACGCCAGTTATTTGTGCCCAATTTTACTCATCGAATTTGTTAAATGATGATAATAAAATAACTACAAACAAGTCGCCTTCTGAACAGAGTACATATAATTAAAACTACTATGAATAGTGTAAAAATACCCAAGACCAGTGTTGTCAGATTAGGGGATTTATCCCCAAATCAGAGATTTTTATTTACTTATGGGGATAAAAAATTCGGTTTTAGGGATTTTTTGGGGAATTTTATTTTGATTTCGTTTACTGTTTAGATTATTGTAATTTTATTGTTATTTCAAAAATTCCTTTTTTAATTTTCCTAATGTGGTAACAAAAACGTTGTTTAAAACTTTTGTATGACAAAAACAAGATACAAAACCGCAGCGAAAGTAATTGAAAATAAAATTGCAATTACTCTTAGATATTATTGATCTTGGTGCCGATTCGAAGCACGAACTGCTTACTTATAGTATAACGAAGCTACTCGTATTATAGAGAGTTAAAAATTAGAAAACAAAATAGGTACATAAATGTCGGTCCCCGTTATTTTCCGAGTTATCGACCTCTGAACTTTACATCAGCAGTATATAATAATGTTTTAAGAGACATTTATAAATTACAATTATGAAAAATGACAATAAAAACGTCAAAGCAACTTAGGCGTATTTTGGGCAATATTTTTTAAATATCAAGGTGACGCTGAAACGACCTTGTTTCTAGAACTGGAAAAGTTGATTTACATACCTACTTGCAATGCTTATGCAATCATTTTTTTCGGCAAAGGAATCAATAAAATCTTAAAGAAGAAATATATTTCATATTTAATATGTATTTTGGAAAAATCAAATAAAAGGCAAGACAACATTTAAAACAAATTACCGCATACAACTGTGGGGAACAGTTTATATCAAACAAAGCTATTTATGATGACTTATCAATTCTAATGGTTAAGGATAAAATTAGAAATTTTAGCAAAACTACTTGGAGAGACTAAGTAATCACAACAACTTATTGGCAATAACTTTGCCAAAGAAACCATATAAAAGCCTTTTCGTATTTAATATGATTTACTTTTAGGTATATATATACTTCAAATTTAATTTTTGTAAATATGTATGTTTATGAATAAGAAACATATTTTTTTTTTGTTAATTTAATTGATATTAAAATGCTCGCATATACATAGTTTTCTATAATATGCAAAATTATAAATAATATGCGAAATAATAAAATAAATTTATTTCGTTGTTCTCACAGGAGTTCAACAATTAATATTTTTCTAAAATTCATCAAATTTACTTATTATCTTTGATAGATTGTAAATAAATAAATGAGAAAAAAATAATTTTTATATTTTCTTACATTATTACTACATTGGCTGCGTTATTCCAGCTCTAGTTGTAGTTGTAAGAAGTAAAAATTTCTTTAAAAAAGCAACAATGTTATAATTTTGCTTTCAAAAGAAAACAAAAAAAAATATTTAGTACAGCAAAGTTGCCTAAGAATGGGTATAATAGCACATAAATAATTTAATTGCCAAAAATCATCATGAAATTTGTTTTAACTCTTTTAATTCATCCCCAGAAAGAGTGAGGTAAAACCTCAATCAACTTAGTTTGTTAAATAACACCCAAAAAAGTATACACTATATTTTTTTAAATGAAGTTAAATAGAGTGCAAATAAAGTATTCGTGTATTAATTTCAATGAAAACAGTATACTTTTTAGTGGGGAATTTTGGGAATGTTAAAATATTTTTTGGGGATTTTCGGGGATGAAAATTTTCAAATTGGGGATGGGACTCGAAAAATATCTGGGAACCCTGCCCAAGACGCAAGTGGGAATAGACAGATACATAACTGTATTAAATAGAGGTCGAAGCCCTAAATCTTCGCAGTTTGTACCACTGTCTAAAGAACATAAAGATAAGTACTCCAAAGAAATAAATTCCCAAATTGTTTTGCTATCTTAAGGCCCAACTATAATATGCATAAGCTGGCTTAAGCTAATGTCAAAAAATGGACGAAAAGTCTGTCAAATGCTTAAGCAACTTATTGAAGACTTTTAGGTGGCTACAATGTACTTACATGAATCTAAAAATTATTATGACACAGTTTCACATTTGTTTCATTCGTGCTTTTGAAAAATAATAATTTTTTTCTTAATAAATTTAATTTGTTAACAAAAAGGGTTTAAATAAACATATTTTATATACCTAATGCCACTCATATACAAATTAATAATTATTTTTAATAGTTTTAAGAAAATTTCGAAAGAAACATTTAAAATTTTTTGCTGTTTTGGTAATTTTGGCCAAAAGTACTAAAAAATACAGCGGTGTGCATCACTCAACCCATAAACAATAAAATGCTCTTTCTTTTTAATTACAATTATTAAAAAATGCCTCCCTTTTTTCTTATAGAAACTTCTTTTTTAAACATTTTATATTAAATTTAGATATAATTTGTTCACTTTCGTCCTCCATTGCAATTTTTTATGAATGTACATTTATATGTAATACACAAAGCACAAACAGCTGTTTCCGTACGGAATGTGCGATCGGTTTCGGACTTTGCTTAAGCAAATGACATTCGACGAATCTCAACGAAAAGTGTTGTTAAGCATATTATAGTTTGCCACATATGATTTACATGTAATTGTACAGTTGCTTATGCATATTATAGTTGGGCCTTTATATAATAGCGAAACAATTGAAGCTAAAACTGCACCCAAGTCGTTCAAATCACCTCCAATTTATTTAAGGGAGAACTTAATAAAGAAGTTAGTTTCAGTTATTGGCGAGAACTCATTTTATGTAATTCCAATCATGCGTGGTAACATTGATGCGACAAACATACAATTTATTGATAAAAGCTCCGAGTTCGAAAAAAGAACTTTTTTACCTATCAGCTGAAGAGTAGCAAAGGTCTACAGGTAGCTATTGAAGGTGTATACTCATATGTTGATCCAGCTGAAGTAAGAGTTGGCCTCCAAAGATAAAAAGTGTAGATAATCTCAGAAATCGAGAACGTATCCCCCAACCTGGAACCTGGAGATATCAGATTGAAGAAAAACGAAACGCCCCCTATTTAAAATTACTTTATTTTTGTATTTATTACTCATTTTCAACTCATTTATTATTCTTAGTTTGCACTGGGCAGTTCAAGGAGGATGACTTATCACGATTTCTTTTTTTTACGTAAAATATCAGAATCGTCTTCAAAAAATAAATCTCTACTTATATCCGTATAAATTATTTTATTTGTAGTAAAACACATAAAACACTTTTGTCTTATTTTCAAATTTTCATATAAAGTGGATTTTCTTCTGTCAAATTTGATACTTTAATTTGGTAACGCCATAACAATTTCAACCAAAAAGCAGTTATATAATACTAAAGGAGTTTAGTTGTGCGAAAGTTGAGTTGTCTCTCAGTTAACCAAACTGACTTGAGTGGGTTCACTTTGCGAATATATCACCGTGACACCTCTTGGGTTCTCTTTGCGTGAGTTGTAAACCATAATAGGGGTATAATTCTACTCCAAAATTGCACCCAGAACCTAAAGAACAAACACCATCTGGTAAATATAATCGTCTCAAAACAAGCATAGAGACATTAGTGCATTCGTTAAACAGTTTTATGAGCTCAATGAGTAGCATGATACAAGAAACGGTACACATGCAATCTATGATGTTGCAGGCGATACTTAGCAAACCACGAACTTTTTAAAAGTGTTGCTCCAAACGGCTTACTCCAACACAAAAATTAAATCGAAGTAAACATTATTTACCGTGTGATTTTTGTGAGGACTCCTTCAAGCAACAAACAAATTGAAGAAAATCATCAAAACTTCGTTATTTTTTCGATTTTTTCACCTCCTAGATTTCAAATATCAGAGAGCCAATATAGCGACTTCTACAAATCACTAGTTTTCATAGCATCAGGAGACTACAACTTTTTGAGGATCAAGAATAATATTCAAAAGTTCGTGTTTTATTTGACACAATTTCAAAAATGCGTTTGAATGTGATCGAGTGGACAACCCAGCAAGAAATACCGAATGGTATTGATTTTAGCGTGATTAAGGGTATTCCGAAAGAAGTTATTAAAGATGAAGCGTCATTTGAATTATCCTCAGATCATTCACCCTCTATTGTCTATATATGGAACCAGCAAAATATCGTGTTACAAACAAATAGCACAAGCGTTAACTGGTTGAAATATAGGAAGTATATCAGTACTAAATTGTGCGGAAAACATACCGCTGAGAACACCAGAACACGTGGATCAGAGTCTAATTAATTTTAATCAAAACCTTAAATCAGCTGCCCAACATGCAACAGTAACCCGACAACCAGCTAGATACAATCAAATTTAATCTGTAGATGTCAGCGGCTCTTGGCTAAAAAAATAAAAATTCGAAAAGAGAGTGACAATCACACAGATCAACTCAAATCTAGACATAAAGATTGCACGAAACGGCTAAGACAGCTACTAGAACCTGGAAGAGTAGCATCTCTGAAAAATTACTTGGACGACCTCAACGCAAGTACACAATCAGATTATTCCTTTTGGCGTGCTTGTAGAAACCTTAAAAGACCGGTCGTACGTAAGCCTCCCTTGCGAACTTCTTGTGGAACTGGGCAAGGAATGATACCGCAAAAGGTAATTTACTTGTTGGACATTTGAAAAAGGTTTTCGCTACACATATATGTACTGATATAACTGAGTTGCCACCAGTAGAGACTAGTGCCAAAGTACACCTAAGATTTGAATTTAACACCAAAAAACTCCCCGGCGTTGATAAAACATGTATCAAGATGTTATTTGAGTGTCCCCGTATAACTCGCAAAATTATTCTTATCGATTTTAATGTCAGCTTACGTCTTGATTACTTTCCCACAGAGTGGAAGGCCTGTATGATTACTATGTTTCCTAAGCCAGGAAAAACCACATAAAAGTAGAATTATACAGGCCTATAAGCCTTTCATAAAACATATTAAAGCTGCTTGAGAGAATATTAATAACTAAGCTGAATCCAATTCTTAGCGGCTTCAGAAAACAACATACATATTACGATCCAACAAACACACAGATTAGTAAATTTAATTAAGAAGACCTTTGAAGAAAGAAAATATTATTCTGCGCTTTTTATCGACGTTTGGATAAGGTTTGGCATGAAGGCCTAGTATATATGTAAGTTAAAACTGAACTTGCCCGAAAACTTCTATAAGCTCTTAAAAAATTATTTAACCAATCGAAAGTTTTTACCGAAAGAAGGTGGTTTTTAAGCTCGCCTTAGCTCATCGAAGGCGGAGTTGCCCAAGGTAGTATTTTGGGACGAATTTTATTTTTACTGTTACAATTACTTTTTACAATTTGGAAAAATGGTTGTAAAATGGAGAGAAAAGGTGAATGAACAAAAATGCACTCATATAACTTTCACACTGCATAGTGAATCATGCTCTCCTATTCGCATAAATAACCAAATGATACCGCAGCTTTCAGACGTTAAATACCTGGGTATACATCTTGACCGTCGGCTTACTTGGAAAAGCCACATAGATTTCAAGTTAACACAAATTAAATCAAAAGCAGTACAACTAAATTGGCTGCATGTTGATGGCTAATCAAGACGGGATTATAAAGCGAAAAGAAACTAGCTTATGTTTGCTTAGAACAACGTGTAAATACGCTTTGAGTTAAATAAAAATCGTTATTATTAACCAAAGCGAATTCATGGAAAGCGCGTTCTACGCGTACGTGCTTTGTATACTTTTCATACTTTATACGCGTTCTATACTTTTTTTGTTTTAATCAGCTGTAGTGTAAATGAAATAAAAACAATTTTTGCTAAAATAGAGAGTGAAATAGGAATTTTAAAATAATTTTTGGAATTCACTAAGTTTATGTACATAATATTTTGTGCAAAAATCATTAATTGGCTTCTGAATTACAGTTGTACAATAAAATGATTTAATTAAATAAACATAACAGAGATGAGACTAAGTACATAAAAGTAATCGACAAATAAAATTAAAATTTTTTTGATGAAAGAATTGTTGTAAAAATTTATTTTAATGAATTTTATACTTATAAATATTTGTAAACTTTATTAAAAAATGCTTTTAGTAGTGCTCTCCCCTTGTATCAATTTGCCTTGTTGTTAAAGCCCAGTGCGCAGCTCTACGGAATTTCAGGTTTGATTTTTTTAGCCTTTATTTCTACAAAACTAAAATTCATCATGTGGTCATTTGTAGAAATAAAAATCATGTGGTCGTATTTATAACATTTTATTGCGTATTGTACATAATAACATTACATCAACACAAAAATTAACAAAAAATATTTTAAAAGTATACCAAACATGAAATGTCATAAATTCCGTTACCAAACAATTGCCTGAACATTAATTTTTGTTTTAGCTGCAGAAAAAAAAGTCTACACTTTTTGTTAGAACATCCCTGTAATAGTCAAAAATTCCGTTTAGATTTCTTTTTAGCTGCGTACTGCCAATCGGAAAGTTGTGAATATTATCAAACCTGAAATTCAGGCTGTTTTTTTTACACATACTTCTTATGGGAAACTGAAATTCCGAGGTGCGTACTGGGCTTAAGTTGGTAAATTTAGTCTTTTTTTTAGTTTTTTGTATCGCCCTGTTGAAAAAATTAAATCAACCGTAAAGGCCAGTACGCAGCACAGTGGTTTATCGTCAGAGTAGAAATGGAAAAAAATAGAAGGAGTCATCGTAGGTCATCCAAATTTTTTACAGATGCTTTTTTTATCATCATTAGGAAATGTATGAAAAATAAAATATGTCCGCCCACTTTTACGCTCACTCCCCATACAAGTGAAATATATAAATGGCAATATTTTCATTTGAATTTATGCTATTTCAACCGAATTCGGTATATATATGAATTTTCGACTATTACAGGGATGTTCTAACAAAAAGTGTAGACTTTTTTTTTCAGCTGAAACAAAAATTAATGTTCAGGCTATTGTTTGGTAACGGAATTTATGACATTTCATGTTTTTTATACATTTAAAATATTTTTTGTTAATTTCTGTGTTGATATAATGTTATTGTGTACAATAAACAATAAAATTTAAAAAACACGACTACATGATTTTTATTTCTACAAACGACCACATGATGAATTTTACTTTTGTAGAAATAAAGGCAAAGAAATCAAACCTGAAATTCCGTAGAGCTGCGTACTGGGCTTTAAGGCCAGTACGCAGCTCTCCTGAATTTCAGTTTCCCATAAGTATCTGTAAAAAAACAGCCTAAGATTCAGGTTTGAAAATTTTCAGGCAACTTTCCGTTTGGTAGTACGCAGCTAAAAAGAAAAGTACACGGAATTTTTAATTATTACAGGGACGTTCTAACAAAAAGTGTATACTTTTGTTCTTCAATAGAAACAAAAATTAATGTTTGGGCAATTGCTTTGTAACGGAATTTTTGAAATTTCATTTTTTTTTATTTATTATTTAAAAATTTTATCTTTTTTAATCTGAAAAATGGATCACCAGCAAGAGGAATATTCTATAGATTATTTGGAAGAGGATATTTTTTTGTAAATGAAACTAATGGAAGGTATGTTTTTATAAATTTGAAATTATAATTTGACTTTCAAGAGGTTTGTTTTAGTTTTTAGGATTCAGAACATTTCTCTGAAATCGTACCAGTACGCGTTACGGACACTGCATCCAAATATTCAAGGTAAGAGGTTTATTATATTTGTATACATTTGATTAACATTTTTTTAGGAAAGTCACAGCGTCGAAGCAACAAATAAAACATAATTACTGCTGAAAAGCATATACTGGCTGCCGAAGTTTAAAAAAGGGAAGTTATTTGGGATATTGGAAATGCATTGCATTGCAAATCTGATGCGGTAATTGCAGCATGGAAGGAAATAAGTTCTATTATTGGAAAATCAGGTACATATATATGTTTTCAAAGTATATAGAAATGACCTTTTATTAATTTGTTAGTGCATGGGTATCGCTTCGCGATATACAAGGCGTAAACAGAAATCGGCGACTTTCAAAAAGTCGATTTTGTTAGTTACACCCTTTTATAATTTAACTAACGATATGTATTTCTTTCTTACAGAATAGAAAGTCATCATCTTCACAAAAAGCAAAAGATAGCAGTGGGGAAAAAATTGCTAACTCAATTTTAAATTAGTTAATAATTTCATCAAATCTGATTAAACTCTGAAGTTCCATGCAGTTTATGCCTATTGGGATAGGATGTTGAAAAAACTATCAAATGACAACCTTGACGATACAACACAAGAAATTTCCACTTTGATTTATTTATAACAAAGTGAAGAACGCAAAAAATTGAGCTGTTTTTTAAATTTTAATAAATAATTTATTATTTATAAAAGGAATGAAAAGAAATAAATCATTGTCAACAAAAAAAATTATTTTTTTAAATAAGCAGACGAACGCTGCCAAGGTACAGCTCCAACTGCTTAATTCACATATTTTGTAAGCTTAAAGTATCTGCAGGAAAGTCTAGCTTATCGCTTATGACGTTTTGGCCAAAACTTGAGGAAGAAAAGATTTGTATCCCCTTCACTTCCGTAAGTTCCAATATCAACGTAGGTAAACATGTAGTTAGCATCATCAGCTACTGCCATTAAAACTAAGAAGAAATTAGTATTTATGTACATATATACACTCAAAATATTATGTAAGTTAAAATAACTGAAAATGCAAATTAAAATAAATGAAAACTCAGTTAAAAACCGGTCTACTCATTATTCATTTAAATCAAATGAAATGTTTTGTTAATTTTAAATACTCAAAAATTAACTGATAAAATCCATAAAAACAAATGTTTTTTTCTTTTATTTTAACAACATAAAAATTTACTGAATATTCAGTAAAAGTAAATGATATTTCCGTTGATTTTGTTTTTTTAACTGCAATAAAATTAAACTTAAAATTCAGTAAAAATAAACGATTATTCCGTTGTTTCTGTTTTTTTAACTTCAAAAAAATAAACTAAAAATTAATGATATATCCTTTAAACAAATGTTATATCCTTTATTTTTACTATTTTTTATTTTACAAATTTCTTAATCTTAGGGCTATGTATATTTTTTTAACAAAGTTACATACATAAGTAAATATAATGTAATTATATATATATATATATATATATATATATATATATATATATATATATATATATATATATATATATATATATATATATATATATATATATAGATAATATATATATTTCAAGTAAAATATATTTTTACCAGCATTCATCATCAACTAAAGAACCAAAAACCACAATCAGGAGGTTAACTAAAAAGAGGAAATTATAAAAAATATATAACAAATAATCAAATAATTGATGAATTGTAAACCACTTACCTTTCTCTTGAAGTACCGAACCGAATTGTAAGGATTTTTAAGAGGTTTTTAAGATACATATACCTAAAGGGAATAATTAAGAAGGTATAATTAAAAATATAATACAGTTTCAAAATATCCTAGCTATCACTGAAAAACAGTTATGCATAAAGAACCATCTTAACAATGTTTTGCAACTAGTAAAGAAGAATCCGAAGTTCTGCTTCTAGGAACGAAAAAATTAAATGACGTTATTTTAAGTATATCCTTTAATACTATAACCTCTAATACACAACTATTCCAAAAGGCATAAAGCTGAAAGTCCATACAACCCGTTCTACGCCTACGCGCTTAGTATACTTTTCATACTTTATACGCGTTCTATACTTTTCAAACTTCAAGTTACATGCAACGCTTGTTTGAGCAGCTGTAGTGTCAATGAAATAAAAACAATTTTTGCTATAATAGAGTGAAATAGGAATTTTAAAATAATTTTTGGAATTCACTAAGTTTATGCACATAATATTTGGTGCAAAAATCATTAATTAACTTTTGAATTACAGTTGTTTAATAAATTGATTTAATTAAATAAACATAACAGACATGAGACTAAGTACGCAAAAGTAATCGACAACTAAAATGACATTTTTTTTATTAAAGAATTGTTGTAAAAATTTAATGAATTTTATACATTAAAATATTTGTAAACTTTATTACAAAACGCTGTTTTTTAGGAAAAAAACCTTTTTAATAGAATACATAAAAAAGTAATCAATGACACAAACATGTTTATTGATAGCATTGTAAATAGAATATAATTTACCATCGTTGGCTATGAAAGCAGCTGACATTTTTTCATGGCGCTTGCGAGGCGTAGAAAGTAAACCTACTTCATGCGTTCTATGCGACTTAAGCATTCTATGCGATGTGCTTGTAACTTGTCTCATACAATTACACTGATCTTACGTGTGTAAAGCGTGTGCGCATAGAACGCGTGGTATGGACTTTCAGCTTAAAAGAATGGAATCTAGTCGAAAATTGTTGCACTTGACTTTTTGCTGATATTAAAGTGTTTTTGATGAATCATGTGGAAAATAATCAGAAGATCGTCAGATTCAAAACGTTCCAAATTCTGTGACCGACATTATAAAGGAAAATGTTTACGATAATGGCAGAAGAAAAAAAATTAATGTTAAAGGTATTCTAAGAGAAAAACTAGGAATATGGGTAATATATTTAATATTTTTTTTTTTTTTAAATTTTTATTATTATTAGTCGAACTGTTTTTATGTATTACATACAATGAAATTCATAATCAAGCTTAAGTTCGTTTTTATTCTCTCTAAGAAAGAATTAATTAAATTACAAATTAGGTGATAATATTAAAGAAAAATTGGGAAAATTTAATTTTTTTTAGATACCAGAACGAGTGGAATGCACATTTTCTAGACAGCCACGTCCGTCATCAGCACTACTTGTATCTAATCTACTTAGGGTGTGTATTAGTTGTAATCATCATCTATTTAACCAACCAAATCCAGATAAAGGAATACGAGAAAACCTGTATTCAATTATCAATCGTCAATTGGTGAGAACTACCTTAATCTTCCCTCTTGTTGAATATTTTTACTTTTAATATTTACCACCTATATTTTGTTGTTCCTTCAGCGAACCTTCGGTTAGCAATGAAGTTACTTTTTGTTACAAACTTAGTTTAATTATTTTCGATATAACCGAATTTTCAACTTAAAATAAATGAAAATATTAACTAAAAATGTGGGGCTGATGATGATGGCTTCCAAACGACTATCTTCACCAAAAAGGAACCACAAGCATTAGTCACAAGAAACTTTGGCAATAAAAAGAAAACACATTAAGTTTAATTTTTTCCAATACAAAAAAAAGGCGAAGTTACAAATTAACTTTCCTTTAGTTTATTTAAAAGCACAGCAAGGTTAACAAAATAATCGAAAAAAAAAATACAATTTAATTTGAAGTTTATAAAATTACAAGGTTTAAAGGCGCGAACAACAACGATCCGAAAGCAATAAAAAACGAACTTGAGCAACTTCAATTTAAATTAATGCCAACGATATGGCGCAAAGAATTATAATAAAGTTAATCAAATTTGGCGCAAATTATTATTCAAATTATATTATATTATATATTATGCAAATTATTATTCAAAAAATAATTAACACAAAAAGTTCCACTACGATAAAAAAGTATGTAAAGCCAAAGGATGAAGAAAAAGCGGCAATTGATGATAGACGTCAAAAACTTCCACTAGCTTTGGCATCACTCTCAACCATGAACCAGGAATGGGAAATCATCATTGTTCAGACGTGAACATTAACTGTAACGGAAAATCAGTATTTATTTTCAGTTTTTTTAGAAATGAATGTTGGAATCAGTAGAAAAATAAAATGTTTTGAATTTTAAATGTTCTCCACAAGAAGTTCGCCAGGGAAGCTTACGTACGACCGGTCTTTTAAGGTTCCTACATGCACGCCATAATGAATGATCTGATTGTGCAGTTGCGTCGAGGTCTTCCAAGTAATTTTTCAGAGATGCTACTCTTCGAGATTCTAGCAGCTGTCTTAGCCGTTTCGTGCAATCTTTAAGTCTAGATTTGAGTTGAGGAGATCTGTGTGCTTGCCGCTCTCTTCTAATTTTTCTTTTTTCTGCCAAGAGCCGCTCGACATATACAAAATAAATTTGATTGTATCTAGCTGGTTGTCTGGTTTCTGTCGCATGTTGGGCAGCTGATTTAAGGTTTTGATCAAAATAAATTAGACTATGGTCCACATCTTCTGGTGTTCTTAGCGGTATGTTTTCCGAACAATGAGTACTGAGATACTTTCTATATTTCAACTAATTAATGATTGTGCAAGTTGTTGGCGACACGATATTTTGCTGATTCCATATATAGACAATAGTGGGTGAAGGATATGAGGATAATTCGAGTGACGCTTCAACCTTAATCATTTCTCTCGAAATACCTTTAGTCACGCCAAAATCAATAACATCAGGTATTTTTTGTCGATCAGTAGGCCAATAGGTGGGTTGTCCACTTGATATCACATTCAGACGCATTTTTGAAATTGTATCAAACAAAACACGACCTTTTGGAGTTATTAGGCGTGATCCCCAAAACGTATGTTTAGCGTTGTAGTCGCCTGATGCTATGAAACAGGGACCTAGTGATTTGTAAAAGTCGATATATTGACTCTCTGATATTTGAAATCTAGGAGGTGAATAAATCGAAGAAATGACAAAGTTTTGATGATATTCTTCAATACAGATGTTTGTTGCTTGAAGGTAGTCCCCGCAAAAATCACACAGTAAATGATGTTTAATTCGAGCCCTTATTAGTATTGCTGAACCACCACATGCTCTGCCACGGGGGTCTTTAGTGTCATATAATATATAGCCATTGATTTTAAAAAAGCTATTTGTTGTTAAATGAGTCTCTGAAACCATCATGACATCAATTTGTTGGTTCTTCAAGAAGTACTCGAGTTCATTTTTGTGTTGGCGTAAGCCGTTTGCGTTCCAGAAACATATTTTTAAACAGTTCATGGTTTGTTAAGTACCGCCTGCAACATCTTAGATGGCATGCGAACCATTTCTTGCATCATGCTGCTCATAGAGCTCATAAAACTGTTTAACGAATGCACTAATGTCTCGATACTTGCTTCGAGACGATTGTAGTTACCAGATGGTATTTGTTCTTTAGCTTCTGGATGCATATTTGGGGTAGAATTGGTTGTAGGTGTCGCTTGGTGTGCTAAAACATGATTGGATTTTAACATATCCGCGTATGAAACATGTTTGGTTGTGGGTTGAGCTAACTGAGGGTAATGAGAATTTGCTTGGTATTGTGGCTGCCTAGCAAGAGTATTTAATTTCTGAGTTGACTTCCTTACCACAGAAAAAACTGGACAGCCTCTGTAGTTAGCAGTGTGATTTCCACCGCAATTGCTACATTTTTTAACCTTCGAGTCATCCTTTGGTTTGTCGCATTGGGCGGAACAATGAAGCTCTCCACACACAACGCAAACCGGAGGCAACTTGCAGTAAGCCCTTGTATGGCCGTATTCTTGGCAATTTAAACACTGAACGGGTCCTGACCGCTCTCGATTTCTGAGATTGTCAACGCTTTTGACTTTAAATCCTGCTTTTTGGAGGCCAGCTTTTATTTCCACTGGAATAACATATGAGGCTACACCTTTGATGACTACCTGTAGGCCTTTGCTACTCTTCAGCTGGTAGGTATAAAAGTTTTTTTTGCAGCTTTCAAACTCCTTTACTGCTTTACGATAACTACTTTCGTCTATAAATTGAATTTTAGTTTCATCAATGTTACCACGCTTGATAGGAATTACATAGAATGAATTTTCTCCGATAACTGAGATTAACTTATTTATTAATTCATTTGAATTTTTTTCCCTTAAAAAAATTGGTGGTGGTTTAAACGACTTGGGTGCCGTTTTTGTTTCGTTTGTTTCGCTATTTAAAATAGCAAAACGATTATGGGAATTTATTCCGTTTGAGTCCTTGTCTTTTTGTACTTTAGCCATTGGTGCAATCTGCGAAGATTTAGGGCTTCGACCTCTTTTCAATACAGTAATGTATCTGTCCATTCGCACTTGCGTCTTGGTTTTTCTACACTATCCATATTATCTTTGGCAACACTGTGTTCAGAAGGCGATTTGTTTGTAGTAATTTTATTGTCATCGCTTAGTAAAAGTGAAGAACAAAATTGGGCACGTATGACTGGCGTAGCATTAATACACAAATTATTTTCAGTTATTTTGTTTTTATTTAATTCAGCACTGTCAACATTTTTGTTGCTTAAATTAAACAGGCTCATTAGCCTTTATTGTTTTTATTTTATTTTAAAAGTAGCAATTCAATATACCGTTGTAAAAAATAAAGAAAAGGAAAAAGAAAAAGAAAAAAAAAATATTTTACAAACAACTTTGTTGTTGTATTAAAACAGGTTTGTTTTTGTTTTAAATTGTTCCCACAAGGTATGTTTTGTTTTTTGTTAATGCGAGCTTAAAAAAAATTGCGGCCGCACTTATCAACGCCAAAAACAGAATTATTATAAAGGGAAATCCCATAAAGAAGTTGGGGAAATGTTTTCCTTCAACTTAGGACAGCTTCTAACTTTATTACTTGTTCTAAAAATTAAGATAGATTTGATTAAACCTGAAACAGGCATAATAAAAAAGGATTCACGGTGTATTGAAAATAAAATACTAAAAACTATTCATGATAGAGAACATATACATAACTGTGGAGTAAATGTATTACACGGAACTGTAGAAACTTTGAATTGTGTTTTTGTATAAATAAAATATTACATACATTACACAGGGCAACAGCAAAAATATGCTCGAGTAACTACTATATACATTTGATGTATCATGGCTACCTTAGTACAAAAATGGTAAAATTTTTAAATTCTATGGATAGATTTTTTTTTAAAAATTTTTTTTAAATTGAAATTTTTTTGAGACGTTTCTTCAAATAATTAATGATAACTCAAAAACTACTAGTCCGATATTATTAAAATAAATTCAGAAAAATTAAGATTTGCATAGCCTTTAATTCGTCTATATATCGCGTTTCAATCGGATCAATAGTATCGGAGTTATAATAAAAAACTTAAGAAAAAAATATATTTTTTACGTAAAAATGGCAAAAATTTTCGTTTTAAAAAAATCATAAAAAATCGAAAACGGCAAAAAACTTCCAGATTCATTTTTTTATCGCATAGCGACATATAATAGCAACAAAATGAGATATCGACCATAAAAATCGATTGATTTTTTTCGAATTTATTCACATTTTAGTGAATTCGCTCATTTTCACAAAATTTTAGTTTTTTGCTTGATATACGCATTATAGCGGGTTTTCAAATGTGTGAAAAACATAAATTTTCCAATTTCAAGGGGTGCATGTCGGATTAATGTTAGATTTGATGAGAAACTTCCACCCACAAAATTTTAGTCGAATTCGACAACGTTAACACGTAGCGCATAGGCCCCAAATCTGAAAAAAAGCGTTTAAATCGAAAATAATTGACAAATTTTCAGTTTTTGCAAAATTAACGCTATTTATTTCCCCTTTTGCAAAAAAGTGGATCCTGGTCCTTAGGGCAAACACAATGAGATTTACAATAAGCTACATGTCTTTAAGTTTTCGAGTTATTACAATTTTCACTGGCCATTATATGTCCTTGAGAACTTGCCGAAGACAATTTACAAAAACATTTTACTTTTAAAATTTTTTATTTTTTTCTTTTTTAACAATAAAATATAAAATTTCGCTAAAATTGACTGATATCTTCCTATTACACAACGCAACAAAATAAAAAAAATTAGATGCTTTTGAAACCACTATACAATATCCAGGTACTGCCAAAGTGTTTTGGATGAATGAGAAATGTATGGCAAAACAAGTACGCGAAATACTGTTTTGGGCAAAACACGTATTTCTGTGGGACACGTGTTACTGTGGAAATACAGTATTGAATGTAGAAAATTGTTTGGAACAGATCTTTATGGCATTTTTATGATTTTCAGAATTAAAAAAAGTAAGCAATAAAGGAAAAGTTTTTTAATTTTTACGATTTCAGTAGAAATCTGATAATCTTGGGAATAGGTAAAAAATAGGACCATATTAAGGGTTGTTCGAAATTTTAGTATCATTATTTATAAGAGCTCCTTGAGCCATTTCTATTCATTCAACAAGTGTTTGCGATAACAGAAGCATAATTTTCAATCAGCCATGAGCAAGAAAACTAGAACATTTTTATGTAAAAACAATCCGGACTCATTTTGTTATGTGTGCGGCCAATATATTAACGAAAAAAAACGGAAATGCTTCTCAGCTTCATTTCAAAAGTCATATGAAGATTGCTTTAATATAAATCCGAAGAATTTTAACGAACATTGGACGCCGAGTACTATATGTACTTCATGTCGATTCAATTTAACTCTAAGCTCATCTAACAAAAAGTAAGTATAGGTTAATACATTTGGAATATTTTATAAAATTTTTAATTTTCTGTTATAAAAATTTTTCAGACCACACTGGGGAATTTCGAAGCCTATGCTATGGAGAGAAACAACGAATCATGAATCTGATTGCTATTTTTGTTTAACTACAAAAACCGGCTTTGGAAAGCATTTGCGATGGTCTTATCCTACGAGGTCTGCTGATGGGTTTCAACTTGCAGTTCTACATTCACAGGAAATTATGGATGCACAAGATCAGGGACCAAGCTGTAGTCAAGTGCTTTCATCTTCACAAGGACACTCAACCTCAAGCATGTGTTCTCAATCAGGAAGTTCAGATCCAGAACTACCTATATCTGAAAATGACGAGTTCATCCCACACAAAAATATCTCACCGAGACCATGGAATCAAGACCAGCTAAATGATGTAATAAGAGAACTTGGATTGTCAAAAGCATCTTCGGAATTACTTGCATCCCGGATGAAGGAATCAAATCTCATAACGGAGGAAACTAAAGTTTCGTATTACCGTACCCGAGAAAAAGGCTTACTTCACTATTTTGCAGAAGAGGACGATTTTGTCTGCTGCACGGATATTCCTGGTTTGATGACTGCCATGGGCTTACATAGATATGATTTAAGCGAATGGGTTTTATTTATTGACTCATCAAAACGCAGCTTGAAGTGTGTCCTTTTGCACAATGGAAATAAATTTCACTCCTTGCCAATCGCACATTCAACCAAGGTAAAAGAAGAATACTCTGTAATTGCATTGGTCATGAAGAAGATAAAGTATAATGAACATAACTGGGTAATTTGTGTTGATATTAAGATGGTAAATTTCCTATTAGGTCAACAAAGTGGCTATACCAAATACCCTTGTTTTTTATGTTTATGGGACAGCAGAGCTAAGTCAGAACACTGGAAGAGAAAACAATGGCCTTATAGGGAAACACTGGACCCAGGTATGAGGAATGTTATAAATGTACCTCTGGTGCCCCGAGATCGCATCATATTACCCCCTCTTCACATTAAACTTGGTCTGATGAAACAATTTGTTAAAGCACTTAACAAAGATGGTGAATGTTTCCAGTATATTTCAAGGAAGTTTAAAAGTTTGAGTATGGAAAAGCTGAGAGCAGGAATATTTGACGGCCCACAAATTCGCAAATTGGTCAAAGATACCGATTTTCTCAGTTCAATGTCAGAAATTGAGAAAAATGCATGGGATTCGTTTGTATGGGTTATTCAACATTTCTTAGGAAATAACAAGGATGATGATTATGTTGCGCACGTTGAAGAGATGTTAACTCACTTCCAGAATCTTGGATGCAACATGAGCATCAAGTTACATTACCTTCACAGTCACTTAGATCGTTTTCCTGAAAATCTAGGAGACTTAAGTGAGGAACAGGGCGAACGATTTCACCAAGATATTCGGACAATGGAGGAAAGATACCAGGGTCGCTGGGATGCACACATGATGGCAGATTTTTGCTGGAGTATTTAGAGCAACACTTCGTTATTCAATAATAGAAAATGTCATAAAAGAAAATTCCAAAGTTTGTAGTTTATAATATTTATTTATTTATTTCCTTATTTTATATGTTGTAATAAATTTAAATAATAAAATATAAAATAAAAGAAAATACATGAATAAAACAATGAAATGCATTTTCGATCTATTCCATCGATTTGACTTAGTTACATTTTTTTGTCAATTGCCTTCGGCAAGTAACTTGAAAACTGTTTAACCGATTTAAAAGATATGTAGCTTATTGTAAATCTCATTGTGTTTGCCCTAAGGACCAGGATCCACTTTTTTGCAAAAGGGGAAATAAATAGCGTTAATTTTGCAAAAACTGAAAATTTGTCAATTATTTTCGATTTAAACGCTTTTTTTCAAATTTGGGGCCTATGCGCTACGTGTTAACGTTGTCGAATTCGACTAAAATTTTGTGGGTGGAAGTTTCTCATCAAATCTAACATTAATCCGACATGCACCCCTTGAAATTGGAAAATTTATGTTTTTCACACATTTGAAAACCCGCTATAATGCGTATATCAAGCAAAAAACTAAAATTTTGTGAAAATGAGCGAATTCACTAAAATGTGAATAAATTCGAAAAAAATCAATCGATTTTTATGGTCGATATCTCATTTTGTTGCTATTATATGTCGCTATGCGATAAAAAAATGAATCTGGAAGTTTTTTGCCGTTTTCGATTTTTTATGATTTTTTTAAAACGAAAATTTTTGCCATTTTTACGTAAAAAATATATTTTTTTCTTAAGTTTTTTATTTTAACTCCGATACTATTGATCCGATTGAAACGCGATATATAGACGAATTAAAGGCTATGCAAATCTTAATTTTTCTGAATTTATTTTAATAATATCGGACTAGTAGTTTTTGAGTTATCATTAATTATTTGAAGAAACGTCTCAAAAAAATTGCAATTTTAAAAAAAAATTTTTTAAAAAAAAATCTATCCATAGAATTTAAAAATTTTACCATTTTTGTACAAAGGTAGTCATGATACATCAAAATTATATAGTGGTTTTAAGAGCACATGAAATTTTTTTTATTTTGTTGTGCTGTGTTATTATATTTTCCTATTCCTTCACACAGTACTAAGAAATTCAATATTGCCGAAAGGTGTTCTTTCCCAAAAATAATATAAAGATTTGTATTTTTTCAATATTTTTTTTAAATAATTGATTAGAAACTGAAGAATAAATAAAAAATATAGTCATGATGCCGTTGTTTATAATTTCATTGTCCAAATTCATTTCGTACTCTTTTTTGATTGTCGTCTTCCTATAATTCATCAATTAATAAAGCAGCAGCTAAATCATGCGCCATCTTAAGTAACAACCTCACTGCTCAGTGTCTGTTTTATAATGATGTTTGACAATCTTCGTTTGATCATGTAAATGCTAAACACTCTCTCTCATGACGCCACGCTGACAAGCTGCGATTGCCCGTCTAAATGCCGCTTAAGTGTGTACATTTCTGCTGAAGAGAGGACGTATTTTTTATACTTGCATTATTGTACGTGTGTGTATGTGCAATTTGTTTATGAATGCTTGCATATAGCTTATTTCTAGAGAGGTCGACAACAACAAATAATGCTTGCTTCAAGCTATACAGATAATGTAAACCTCTTGAACATAACATATGTTATTTTCCTATGTGCAATAACATGTGTTAGTTTTTTATTTAGAGCACGCTCTATAGGCCGGGGCACATAGAATCCGTCATACGTTATACTTCAACGTTCTCAAATGAAAACAAAGTATCAACGGAAGAGGTTGTCATAATGAGTACTTTGTTGACGGATATTAAATCAGAAAAGAAAACACGAGAAAAG
Source organism: Phasia obesa (assembly GCA_949628195.1). Taxonomy (NCBI): domain Eukaryota; kingdom Metazoa; phylum Arthropoda; class Insecta; order Diptera; family Tachinidae; genus Phasia; species Phasia obesa. Next base: position 105,991,563 of record OX451217.1, read on the forward strand.
CTTTTTTCTCCATTTTACTCTATTAAATAAAATTATTTTGTTGTATTTTGTTTTATTTTTGCTTCCACTCAACACAAAAATTTAATTTTGAGAGAGAGCTTTCAATTTTTAGAGAGTTGATCTTTTAACGTACGTCAAAAGTTAAAAGTTGACCAACTTTCATACTTTGCGTTGACGGATACATACTGATTGTGACAACACTCATTAGAAAAGCTGTATTTCAACTTTCTTGTGCGTTGAAAAAGTCGACGTATAACGTATGAAGGATTCTATGTGCCCCGGCCTTATTTGATGTGTAAAACTAAATGACAACAGCTGTTTTCAGTGATGTTCACTTTTATTTTCAAAAATTCCGCTCATACATTTTTATCATGAATTTAAGGAGTTAAAAATTAACCAATATCTTTATTCTAACTTTTGTTAGTAATTTAATGTTCGCAGATTTATATCGATACCTCATAGATGATATTAATATTAAAGTTATGTAATCTAATATACATACATACATATATTATATGTATATCTATTTGCAAGTTTGATTATCTGTACGTCAATCACGGCTAAATCAAATTTAATGATTTTAAAACATAGATAGAACTTTATTTTTTGTGAGTCCAATGGAATATGTCTGTTTTCAAAACTAGGGCAAGGTCATTTTTATACGAATGACGCAATTTTAATACAAATTTAATACAAGGCGAAAATTCAAAATGTATGTATATGTGTTTGAAATGGAAAACTTAACAATCAATATTACGTCTTGAGTACTTTCCCACAGAGTGGAAGGTCTCATTGATTACCATGATTCCTAAGCCAGGAAAAGACCACACAAAAGTAGAATCATACAGACCTATAAGCCTTTTATCAAACGTGTCAAAGTTATTTGAGAGAATATTAATAACTAAGCTGAATCCAATTCTTAGTGCGAAAGGATGCATTCCGAACCATCAATTCGGCTTCAGAAAACAACATAGTACGATCCAACAAACACACAGATTAGTAAATGTAATTAAAACGACCTTTGAAGAAAAAAAATACTGTTCTGCGCTCTTTATCGACGTTTCTCAAGCATTCGATAAGGTTTGGCACGAAGGCTAAGCCCGAGAACTTGTATAAGCTCTTAAAAGATTACTTAACGAATCGCAAGTTTTTACTAAAAGAAGGTGACTTTTTAAGCTCGCCACAGCTCATTGAAGCCGGAGTTCCCCAAGGTAGTATTTTGGGACCAATTTTATATTTACTGTACACATCAGATATGCCAATTAGCACCCTAGTCCATACATCAACTTTTGTAGATGACACAGTTTTTTTAAGTATTCATGAAAGTGCCCAAAAAGCATCACAACTTTTACAAGACCACATATTCAATTTGGAAAAATGACTAGAAAAATGGAGAATAAAAGTGAATGAACAAAAATAACTTTCACACTGCGTAGGGACTCATGCCCTCCTATTCGCATAAATAACCAAATGATACCACAGCTTTCAGACGTTAAATACCTGGGTATACATCTTGACCGTCGCCGTACTTGGAAAAGCCACATTGACTTCAAGTTAACACAAATGAAACTAAAAGCAGTAGAACTAAATTGGCTTATTGGCAGAAACTCCACCCTGAGCTTAGATTGTAAACTTCTACTGTACAAGTCGATCCTCAAACCAATTTGGTGTTATGGGATTCAGTTATGGGGCACTGCCTCAGCTAGTAATGTAGAAAAAATTCAAAGCCGCCAAAATAAGATTTTACGTATTATTACATCTGCTCCCTGGTATATAAAAAATTCGAACATCCACAAAGACCTAAACATGCCATCAGTTAAAGCAGAAATAGCGAAACATGCAGTCACATATCTAAAGAGGCTTGAATCTCATCCAAACCCTTTGGGGCATAACATGCTGAATGAACCTGGTTATATACGACTAAAAAGAAGAGATACTGCTTTTCTTGGCCGTACATTAGAGGGATGACCCGCAAATGATTGCAAAATCCGTGAAACAAACATTCACCCCTATCGCGAATAATTGTTCCCATGAAAAAACTCCCAAATTTGTCTATCGTGAATGATTCCAATAACAATTTACTAGTATTTTACGATAGAAATCATTCACTATAGAAGTTTTGGGAGTTTTTTCATGGGAATAAATATTCGCGATAGGGGTGATTATTTTTGTCTAGCACTGGCTGGACTTAAAAAGAATATTTTATTTTAGACTTAAGATACGAGTAATTATTGTTAGTTCAAAAATATTGAAGATACAATAAATAAATTATGAAAAAAAAAATAAAAATTGAAAAATACCAATTAAATAATATTTTTGCTAACTCGTGTACCTGCCATTTTTTAACTTGAATTTTGGCAATCAATATTTCCATATAAACACACACACAATAACTACATAAATGAAATATTTTAAAAATAAACTGTAATAAAAACGCTTTACATACAATACCAAACATAAAAACTAACCCACATGCAAAAACAATAAATTCTCTTAAAAACAAGCCCTCTAGCCGAGACATCTTTACTGCTCGCTTACAAAAATACAAATGAAATTTACACTGTGGATGACAAACATGCATTAGACGAGCTTGATGGCGTGACGGCAAACACAAAATATCAAAAATTTTTGATTTTCATCCAGCAAACACAAACACGAATTTTGGTCGTTTACACGAGCTTGTTTACAAGCCGCGATTGACCGTCTAAATGCCGCTTTATAAGCAGAGGGCGAAACCGACATGACGACCGGCGGCGGCTAAAAAGAATATACTCGGTGGCGGCTAAGCAAATATAACCGTCTAAGGCAGAAACTAACTTACAAATTTTTCAATTTTTTTTTCAAACATATCACTACTTTAATCTTACCCTGTCATTGCAATCTACCGTTTAACTCCTTTGAGGGAATATGGGGGAAACACACTTCGGGGTTCCTAAAACCTGTGTTATTTTTTGCTCGTGTGTGATTTTTCTTGAAAATTTAATTTTTCCTTTAAATCGCTCCCAATATGGCTAGCCAGAAGCGAGATTACTTTGGGAATGGTCCTAAATTTAAGACGATAAGGATTGATCCTGGCCCTAGTAACAGGTTTCATTTGCTAGCAAATGAAGAAGAAGAAGAGGCAAGAGCAGTCAAAGAAAGGGTTCGACCAATAGTGGTAGACTCGTGTCACAGTTTCTCAAAAGTTTGGGAAATACTTGGTGAGGAGTACTTCTTCAAGAGAATGACAATTGGAACTAAGGTTACATGCAATACAATGGTCCTGTATGAAGCTGCGTTAAAAAAGCTGAGTGAACTGAAGTACAGTTTTTATACACACGAAGTTAAAGACGTAAAGTACTTTAAGTTAGTGTTATTTGGTTTGCCAAGAACAGACGCAAAGCTTTTAAAGGAGGAATTGGTTAAAATGCACAACATAAACCCAGTAAGTGTCAAAGAAATCGTAACCAAAAGGACTACAGCTGATGACGCTATATACTTGATTGAGTTTAACAAACAAGAAGTGTCAAAAAATGATATTATGAAAATAAAGTACTTTTGCAATATTGCTGTTTACTGGAGAAGACCTCTTAAAGGGAATAAAGGGCCTACGCAATGTACGAAGTGCTCTATGTACGGACATGGAGCTAAAAGCTGCAATAGAGTTATCGTCTGCGCAGTTTGTGCTGGCAATCACGACCAGACTGAGTGTGTATTGGCCAAAAACACTCAAGGGAGTAATGTTGTTTATAAATGCCACAACTGTAGCCAAAAGAACTTAAGAAACTCGAATCACAGGTCCGACGATCCTAAATGCCCTTGCCGTAAAGATTATTTAGAAATGCGCCTACGATTAACTTCTAAGTCTAGACCTAATTTCAACAAGTCGAGAATTAATCATGTGTATGATGAGACTGAGTTCCCACACCTGTCAAGTCAGAGTCAACCAACTGATTTACGAGAGCACACCTTCCAAAGGAAAAGTTTGTACTCTGAAGTTTCGAAAAACAGACCCCGCGACAGCAACAACGATGATGACTTATCTAACGAGAGATTGTTAGAAATCTTCTTTAGTGCTGTGGATGCACTAGAAAAATGTCGAAATAAATTTGACAAATTAAGAGTGCTTGGCATGATGCTCAAGCATGCTATATAAAATCATGGGTAGTCAAAATGTATACGTTATGCACTGGAATGCTCAAGGCATAACAACTGAGTCAGCAGCTGAACAGCTCGAAAAAGTTCTTCATGAGAAAAATATTGATATTCTACTTCTTAACGAAACGTTCCTGAAGCCGTATCATAGGTTAAAATTTGGAGGCTACAAAATATACAGAGAAGACCGTCAAACACATGGTGGGGGTGTGCTTATAGCGGTTAAAAATTACATAGATCATAAGTTGTTACCAAAGATTAAAACAATAACCATAGAAAATATCTCTGTGGAAGTTAAAATAAGTGGACGTCCCGTAAGTTTTATCTCTGCTTATAATCCAGTTTACACTTCTAATTTTAAAACTGACTTAGAACTTCTTACCAATTCGTTTAGTGACTATTTTATTTTTGGTGATTTGAATGCACAACATGTGAGTTGGAATTGTATTTCAAACAATTCAGCTGGCAAAGAACTGTACAGAAATGTCTGTACAGTTCTAGTTATTATGTATATCATCCGGATACACATACTAGATTCGGCCAAAATATAATTCCAGTCCAACCATCCACGGTTGATATTTTACTTACTAACTCTAATATTTCATTTTCGCAGTTACAGTCACATCCAAATATTTTACAGTCTGATTACACCCCAATATCTTGTTACATTTTTGGAACACCACAAAATCACTTTGTTACAGTTCCGTTGTATAATCAGGCTGATTGGCCAGCAATTAAATACTGGGTCGAGAATGAAATTAAGAATCATAATATCGGACAAATAGAGCTTAACAATATAAACCTAGATTCGTCATTAAATAAATTAGTTAGTATAGTTAAAGAAGCCTTTTCCAAGATTCCAATTGGCCAGAAAAATCCTTGGCAGAGGGAAATTTCAAATACGTCTAAAATGCTGATTACTCAGAGGAACAAGTATAACCGTAAACTTAAAAGATGTAGAGATCCTAGTTACAGAACTCAACTAATCAGCATTTTAAACCAGTTGAATCACTTAATTGATTTTCAGTGACAATTTTGAATTCACCGATGCAGTAGAGGTAAAGACATTTGTTTTTTCTTTAAAAAATAACAAAGCCCCAGGTTTAGACGGAATTAACAGTATTATTTTAAAAAATATGCCCGATTACTTTTTTGAAACTTTGAGCAAACTATTTAATTACTGCTTGAGAAATGGTCATTTCCCCATGATATTTAAAAAGGCCAGGGTTATACCTATTTTCAAAACTGGAAAAGATCCAAAATTGCCTTACAGCTATAGGCCAATAAGCATTTTGAGCTTGTTGGATAAAGTCTTTGAAAAAATAATCCACAAGAGAATCGTAGAGTTCTCAGAACAGAATAACATTATACATCAGCAGCAGTTTGGATTCCGAAGAGAGCACTCTACGGTACATCAAATCAAACGAGTGGTTAATATTATTGAGAATAATAAAAGAAATCGTAGAAGTACAGGTATTATATTTCTTGACATTGAAAAGGCTTTCGATACAGTATGGCATAATGGCCTATTGTATAAACTTAACTCTTTTAGTTTTCCTTTATATTTACAAAAAATCATACAAAGCTTTTTAGACCAACGTTCATTTGTAGTTTTCGTGGAGCGCATCTCATCAGATGAAAAACATATACTCGCAGGTCTACCGCAAGGTTCCGTTTTGTCACCTACGCTTTATTCGTTATACACGTCAGATATCACTCTACGCAGGAATCAGGAAGCAGCATTTTATGCAGACGATAGTGCTTTCATTTGCAGCGGTAAGCTATCTAATTCATTAGTTAGGAAAATGCAAGAGAGCTTAAATTCAAGCCAAAAATATTTTAATAAATGGAAAATAAAGGTCAATGATGATAAAACACAGGCCATTATTTTTCCATATAATAAGTCGCCAAAACGTATACCTTCTCAATCTATGTTGTGCCGTGGGAATGTTATACCTATAAAGTCAGAAATCAAGAATTTGGACATTATAATGGATAAAAAACTAACATTTAAGCAACATGTCAACCAAATTTGTGAAAAAGCTATAAAGTGTGATCGGGCATTGTTTCCCATACTCAACAGAAGATCTAAATTTAATATGAAAAACAAAATATTGTTATATAAAATGTGCATTCGACCAATTATGAGTTACAGCTGTCAAGTATGGTTTCATAAAACTGCGAAAACTCATACCAAAAAGCTTCAGATTATACAAAAAAAGAATTTGAAAATAATTCATAATCTTCCTCGCAGGTATCCGACAAATTTACTTCACAGTAACTTTGGACACAAGATGATAAACGATTTCACTAGAGAACTGACACTGACATTTAATGAAAAATACAGACTGTCAAACTTTGAATCAATAAGGAATTTGCAAGGTAATCACTAAGATTCGTTCGTTAAGAATGAATGTATTAGTGATTATCCAAACAAATTTATAACTTCCATAGAGATCAAAAAGGTTTTTGTGAGCTATTTTCCTTAAGGCTATATATTTATTGTTATTAGTTTTGTAAATTTAATTATAAGATTCTTATTGTTGTAGTACTTATAGTAAAATCTCATACCTCTGTACCTTTTATATTTTAAACTTGTAAATAAAGACTTTTATTAAAAAAAAAAAAAGTTGTTTTTGAGATGTTTTCCCATACATTGACGTGTTTTGAAAACACTTCAAAATGAGGTGTTTAAGATTTAAACACTTCGCAAAACCCTTCAAAGTCAGAGTTCGGATATAATCTTGAGGTGCGTTTACTTATTTTTGCATTTTTCTGTTAACTAAACATGTTTCATAATGGCGGCGAACATAAATTAAACGTCATGTCAAAAAGCGTAAACAAAGTGAATAGATAAGCGAGTTTTTTTATATAAATATATTTTTGAACATTTTTATTGACACAATGTTTTCCCATATTTTAAACCGTTGAAATGTTCTACCAACACTAATAAGAGTTGCAGTTGCTCCATTCTCAAACCTGAAATATTTTTAATTAAGGCAGAACGCCGCCTGTTATAATATCTTTTTTCTTGTCTAAATAGTTCATCAATGTTTACTACTGCATCGTTTAAATAATTTAAATAATATCCCATTAATTCCAGTACTGGTTTTTTATCCATTTTTTTAAGTACGATACTTTATTTTCTGTACCATCTGTGTGATCAGCTGAATAAATGTCAAACTAAAGCATGATAATTGTAGTGTGAACAATTTGGTTAAGTTTTTTAAACAACTCGCTTAAACACCTTAAATTTTAGTAGTGTGAACGCCATGTTAAACACCACAGATTACTAACCAGATTACCCACTTGTGACGTTTAAAAAAGTACATTATCATACGTACTAACAGCTTTCGATAGAGTGAATAAAAAAATAACCAATAATATTCATCGCAATGAGTTAACAGAAACAGCTATACATAGCCATTTCTAACATATGTTATCGATGAAGTAAACAAAAAAATTTAAAATGAACTGTAGCAAAAATTGTATTTTTGTAAAAAAAGTTAAAGGTATATAAATTTCCGTGAAGTAAATAACTTAAAATTTATAAAAATATATTGCGGTGGTTCCAAAGTGCTATTAAAAGCTAAAAAATACAACATGTGCATAAGGTTGTCACACAAATTGGCAATCAAAATTTTCCTAGTGGTACTTGTTCAAGAAGTCTCAATTGAACTGAATTCAGGAACAAATTGAACACAAATGCTGTTGGAAATGAAGAAGTCCTAGCTAAATTATTAGAGGTCTTATGATAAACAACTTTAAATATGTATGGGACTTCGTAAGAATTCTGCAATATATGTAGATGCTTATATGCGTTTCATGAATGGTTGTCCGGCGAAGTGCACATTAGCTTCATGTACAAAGTTGCAAAGAAATGTTTTTGCATATTATGGTGGAAACTTAATAGATAATATATACATGTATATATTTTACAAATATATAAATAAATATATTTATCTAGTGAATTTGGATGCATTCGTATCGATTTAACAATTGCTCGTTTCAGTTAATGGACTCGGTGAAAAGTTTTAATATATACGTGAGCCAAGCAATGATCCACATGCTTTTATCGAGTACTCATTGCTCTTATTAATCAGCCGCGATTGCCTTATGATATAAATGCGTATTTCTCGATAAAAATTAAGGTAAGCAAAACAATTTCAATACCCTGTGATTGAAATTCACAGGCTAATAAATTGCATTTTCATTGAAGGTAAATTGGGCCGCTAGTATTATCGCATTGTACGCAACCTATGAAATCAAAACGATACGTTCTTTTGTGAAAAAGCCAGAAACGAAAACGAATTGCAAGCAATAAATGGCAAATGGATCGGTTGACGTTTCAATCGCTCCAATGGGTTGTCATGTTGCACCACTTGAAAATACTACGCCTATGAAGCCCAAGTTAAAATCTTAATCATAATTATTAAATATCTTCAAGTAAAAAAAAAACATTTTTACTTTATTTGAATTTAAATAAAAGAATTTATTTTCGGTTTGAATATTTATTTGTTAAAGTTTTTATTTCACGTTTTATATAAAGTCATTCTTATAGATACATAAATTTAGATATTTTTGTCTGACTCAAAATATTTATAAGTTCTTTATACATATGTATGTACCTACAAAGTATAATATTAAATTGAAATCTTTGTTTTAATATTTTTCTTGTACTATTTTTTTTAATTGATTTATTAAATTTTTTAATTTAAATTTTTTTTTTTGTTTTTGTTTGTTTTGTATTTATAAAATGCAGAGCTAATTTTAATTGTAAGGTAGTTCGGTAATAAATAAATAAATAAATTGTTTGTTCTTACTTAAATAATTATTTTAATTAATTTAATTTCAAGTATCGTTAAAACATACAACTCCGGGTGGTTTTTCTTCAAATATTATTTTAGGGACAAATTATTTTAAAACATAAAACTATTTATAAAACAATTAATTTTTCACACTAATTAAAATTTTCCAACAATTTCACAAATTGTTTTGTAAACAATAAAATGTCAAATTGCAGCTATAACCAGAAAGAGATAGTAATATAAAATAAGCTTTAACTCTTGCAATCCCTTTCCAACGAAAGCTGTGATCTGGCAACACTACAATTTTCGTGTCTTATCTGGTCTGATTTGTGTTAAACACTTCAAAACTGCTTAAACACCTAAGTTTGAACGCCATATAAGAGTTCAGTTGTCGTGTTTAAATAGTCTCTGTGTTTTTAACAGTGGTGTCAACAGAGGTTATTTAAAGCTGAATACAAAGCGAATTGAATACTAGGTAATCGCAATGTGACAACAAAAACAACCACAGGCAATTTTGTTTGTGTAAAAACACCCACAGTTGTCAAAAACCCAAAGAAAAATTCAAAACAAAAAAAAAAACAAAAGTTTTGTTTGTTTTTGCAAAATATATTATATTATATATAATATTATATAATATTTAAAGTAAAAAGTGAAAAAACGTGAAAATAATAATAAAAGAACATAATCTTAGAGTGAAATAAATTTTTCTTTTAAAATTTTATTTATTAAAATTTGTCGCAAAAAAATTAAAACAAATTTTGACATTACAGGGTATAAAACACATATATAAGAATATGTTCACCTGGACTATCTGTTTTACCTAGAATTCAATTTGCTTTGGCTGAATAAATAAAGTGTTTTGCACAAGGCGAATTCATACCAGGTGTGAGCAGTAGGACAACAACTACAACAAAACAACAACTTTGACATTAGATTAGCAGATAGGAAACAATGTATTTTTTGACAAAACATTAGCAAAAACACGAGAGCAAAAAACAATCAGCTGGGCTCCACCTGGTATGAATTCGCCTTGGTTTTACAGTAAAATAAAAATCGGTCTGGTTTATTTTACTATTGAAAGAACGCAACGTAAAGTAAAAACGTAACAATATACTCGTAGATACATAAATGATTACAAAAAGATAAAAAGCTATATTTATAATATACGTTTTTTTTAATTTTACAATTAACATTTTTATTCAGTTATGTTTTATGCATATAATAACAATACAAATATACATATAATAAATAATACCATCAATAGTAGTTTTCTAAAACGAATGGAGCACTGTTGTAATATTTAAAAAAACTTTTGGCGAAAAAGGGTCTCCTAATATTATTTCGTCAGTTTCAAACAGTGATTCAAAATCCAAAAATTTAATTTTTAAATTCCGGAATGGAGGGAAGTAAAAAATGATGCCAGGAGGTAATCGGAAAATTGTAAAAAAACTATCACGTGCAGGGGTACAATTGAAAGTGCTACAAAAAACTTTTATGGACAATAGTGTATGCAACATATCAAAGATGGCGAATGAAAATGGCGTTGCTATGAATGCTCAATTTGATAACGAATGTTCTAGCAGCAACAACGATTTCAACAACAACGAGTTCAACAATGTTACCTCGGTAAGGAGATTTACGTGAAAAATCAACAACGATCAGAATCGCTCTTTCTCGACTTTGCCATCGCTGTCAGTGAAAATTGGGTTTGATGGCAACATTATGAATGAAGTCACTCTAAACTATACCCTTCTAAAGATGGAATTTTTCTACCCTCAGGTCAGACAATGCCATAATTGTGGCAGGATCGGTCATTTACAAAAAAGCTGCAAGTCAAGAAAAAGATGTTTAAAGTGTGGTAACGCAGGTATGTGCGACAACGGCTGTCAAGCAAAAAAATGCATTTTATATGGCAGTTTGGAACACAGCGCCAAAGACAAACGTAGATGCAGTGCCTGGGCAAAGGAAGAAGACATCGTGAAAATCATAACTGTCAATCAAATGACTAAAAATGAGGTAGTTGACACTTATGTTACAGGAAGAAATAACAAATTTGATATTCTTGCTGACAATGAGCAATTTCCCCCACTTGTTGATCACGCTACCAGGCACAAGGATGGAGAAAAGGAAGTAAACCGTTTACTAACTCCCATGAACTACAGCAGTATTGTTAAAACCAGAAAACCAATAATTTTAAAACCACATTTTGCGCAGCCGGAAAGGATGTTTGGGGATTCGCAACCTTCTAGACCTGTTTTTGAAAGCCCTACCTACAAAAAAAGATGGATGAGCTTAAGAAACTTACTAATGAAATTTTAATGTTTATGGAGGATTTCTTTACCAGCATTTCAAACCAAACAGGTCTGCAAGCGATTGATCACTTCATTGCTAGAGTTAACAAACTTGCTATTGGGATTGATCACGAGGTGATCACCCACTCAATATCAGGCCATCATAATATAATTGCAAATCCCTAGTTTCTAACTTGAACAGTCTCAATTTCCTTTTTTAATAAATACGAATTTGACATTATCTATTTAAGCGAAGTCCTTTCAAGAAACAGTCAATTCAACAAACTTTACAATTATAATCTCATTGAAAAACTTAGACCAAATGGCTACGGTGGGGTGGCCATTGGTCTTAGAAAGTACATTAAATATCAACAAATACAATACCCATCACCTGATGCTATTGTTATTATCAAGACCCTAAACCTTAAAAGAAATTTTATTACATGTATGTGCGGTATATCTACCACCATCTTTGGATGTTTTTCAATTTTTGACAGCTATGAGCAATCTTTTCCTATTTCTTGAACCGTTTAACGATGTGCTGATTTTGGGTGATTTTAATGCCATGGGTACCATCTGGGGTGACACAGTGTCGCTGCCCAAAGGTAAATGGCTTCGGTATAATTTTAACCTCTACAATTTCAGAATTTTGAACGATGGCACACACACCTTTTTTAGATCGCTGAGGGATAGTATGGATTCAGTTCCTGATCTATCTTTTACAAATACCAATGCGGCATGCACATGGGAGGTGCTTCAACTGTTCCCAGGCGGAAGCCATCTCAAACCCATTGTTATTAATTTTCCGGATGTTACAGTATCTCAAGGCAACTTCATAGCCAAGGGCAAACTTCTTAAAAGTTTAAAATGTATTGATCTAAGTGGTGACGTTACTGAAATTGGGAACATATTTCACAAGGAGATTACACATACAAAATCAAAGACAGAGCTCCAAAATACTGGTGGGATGATGGTTTGAAGTAGCTCTGGATATTTAGCTACTTCTTAGTTCACATTACCATACTGTTTACACACTTTTAAGCCAAACGCGTTCCTATTAAAACACTTGCTTGAAAGTTCACTTTTATTATGGCAGCACAAGTCTCCGGTATGGTATCATACGTTTTCTTTTTAACCTGGCAATATATCTTTTTAGACAGCCATCTTACTTCCTTCTTCAAAGCCCAAAAAAAAAAGAATTAATACTTCAAACTAAGGAAATTATTAAAATTTCATATAAAAAAATTATTGTTTTAAAACAAAGGATTAAAGGATCATAATATTTTTAAACACTTTTAAATTAAATCTTCTTAGAATTTGGCTAGACAACTTCACGTAAAAACGAAGACAATTAGTTATTTTCTCACTTTCTTCACAATCATTAAGTTTTATTTTTGAAATAATTTTTTATTATATGTATATTCATTCCTGCATAAATCCATTATTATACAAGCATTTTGATAGTTCCCTATAGGTATTTAATTTTATCCTGTCACTTTTACTCAAATTTAGATTCATAAAATTGCTAATTACTGTCTAAAAGTGCTTTTACATGGCGTGTATTTGTCATATGACTTGTCACTTTTCCATGTGTAAATTCTAAACACATCATGTAAACCTTTTGAAACATAACATGTGTATTTCCCATGTGTACAATACATATGACATTTTTCATTTAGAGTGGTTTTACATGACGTGTGTTTTTTCATATGACTTATCAGTTTGATAACCCAAATGTAATTTCATGTGTTTGTCAAAATAGGCATTTTACATACGTTTTATAATTTTTGCTTTTAAACGTACATGTGTAATTACATATGACATAACCTATAATATATAATTTTTTCGCCACACAGTTTTGTATTTCCAACCACAGCTGATGCAAATATGCAAACATTGTACTTTTGCCACGCTTCTAGTGCTTTTGGTGCCACAAAAAACCTAAAATAGCAAAATATCAAGTTGGCATTACAGGATGTCAGATGCTTTGTCACATCAAAATAGAACACGTTCTAAATGAAAAATGTAATATGTATTGTACACATTGAAAATACACATGTTATGTTTGGAAGGGTTCACACGACGTGTTTAGAATTTACACATGGAAAAGTGATAAGTCACATGACAAATACACGTCGTGTAAAACCACTTTTAGAATGTGTACTATTTTGATGTGACAAAGCATCTGACATCCTGTAATGCCTACTTGATATTTTGCTATTTTAGGTTTTTTGTGGTACCAAAAGCACTAATAGCGTGGCAAAAGCACAACTTTTCCATCTTTGCATAATTATAAATAAATAAATAAAAAATAAATTATGTCAGATGTAATTACACATGTACGTTTGAAAGCAAAAATTATAAACCGTATGTAAAATGTCTATTTTGACAAACACATGAAATTACATATGGGTTATCAAACTGACAAGTCATATGACAAACACACGCCGTGTAAAACCATTTTAAATATTCCTTCAGTTTAAAGGATATGATTTATACTATTGACAATATGTTTCGGGGTGTTATCAATACTTTCAAGACTGGAAAACAAGGAATAATAAATGTTTAAACAATTGTACACATAATATGTAAAAGAACATAACAATAATATTGTTTCTTCTGAAGAGGGAATTTTTGAGATATTTGCATTAGGAACACAATGCCTAGGTCTACTTTAAACAAGCCCAGCAACTTGGTATTTTATTTTTGGCATTGTATAAAATCGTCACATTTTCATAAAAAATCGTCGAATCGGAAATGAACTGTTTTTGTGCAAAAATCGTCAAAATGTCGATAATTCGTCAAATCAGGCAGCCGTGGTATCAGCTGGTATGTTTAAGATTTAACACTTGATTTTTCCTGCTTTCTTTAATGAATGTTTTTGTTTTGAACATGGAATATTTGCGTCCTTTATGGAACTGTTTTAAAACATTTTGTAGCTGTTTACACTGTTCGGAGGAGTTGAACCATCAGGTATAAAAATATAAAAAATAGGACTGTAGATAAAGTTATCTATTTATAGGGGTATGAACCCAGTGAACGAACACATTTGTTAGTCGATCCAATCAACAACAGCCCAGCTTTACGAAGAACAAATTCTGATAATATAAGCAATGACTACGTCCATTCGCTTCCAAAAAAAGATGACCAAAATGCTCTATGTCGTTTAGTACAAAATACTGCTGTGTAAGATGAAATATAAGTTAAAAAAATATGTAACTAAAAATAAAACTTTATAGCAATATGATTGATGTTGGTGCAATGGACTCTCATAATTTGGAACACCAAGAGTGTGATGATAGAATAAAATTATACTCGCAACGTTTACAACAGCAATGGAGCAATGTGCAGCATCCATCAAATACACATACTGGTAAGAACTTAGATTACAAAACAAGATAATAGATGCTAATTATAGTACTCATGTTTAGAAATAATATCGTTGTCGTAGTCGTACTTCTGCAACATTAATATTATAATGCATTCAAGAAAATCTGAATTTTCTGTAATCTATTGTGAATGTGTTGAATTTGATGAGCGTAACGACTACCGTAATAATGCTTTTAATCTTGTATAAAGCTATACGGAATAAGCCTCGTATTTAGAGAAAGTAGATCAAGAATAAAATTATAACGTACCTATTTATTTACATATCATTTCCATACAAATGTTATGCCTTATTTATTGGTTCACCATTGTTTCCTTTAATACCTAATATATTTATTATAAACTAGCTGAGCCCGCCATAGCTCAGCTTTCAATCAATAAAAATATTGTCAGGCGTTCTAACAATATTTTTATTGATTTGCTTTTAAAGTAATCCATACCAAATTTTAAGACTTGCTTTTATAGTGCTTTGTTATGGTATATGTATTTTCTTTGTATAGAGGTACCCCTCATTGTATATAATTCTAAAATTTATAGGTATACATTTTTAAAATTAATTAAGAGTTCTGTAAATTTTAAAATATCCCGCTGACAATAATAAAAGGCAGCACTAGTTTGTAATACCTTTAAATCCGTAAATTTGAATTTAAAAAAAATTTAAAAATCCAGTAGTTTTTACCATAGATTACATAGATGGTCAACTCTCCAAATGTCAGAAACGTGGCTATAAATGTCTTCACACATACGGGTACGGTGTAAATTCAACACGCATAGGGGAGTAAAATTTTTACTTACATAAGGCACTATTACGCGATATATTCTTGGACTTTCCAATTATGTAATCAATTTTTGCATTAAGAACTTATTCACAGTTTAATGTATTTTTGATTTTTTAACAAAAAATATATTTCATTTTGTTGACATTTGTTAGGTGAAATTTATTTTTTCACGGTATTGTATTGTTTTGTCTTTTAAGGGATAAAAATTTTCAAT
The DNA here is from genome assembly GCA_949628195.1 of Phasia obesa. Lineage (NCBI taxonomy): Eukaryota > Metazoa > Arthropoda > Insecta > Diptera > Tachinidae > Phasia > Phasia obesa. Next base: position 106,007,176 of record OX451217.1, read on the forward strand.
ACAAAATAATTTTTTTAAATTAATATTTAATATAACGTTTTTCGCACATATAAATATATTAGCAAAAATTCAAAATTATATTTTTATTTAAAAATAAGAAAAATGTTTAATTTTAGCATCTAAAATTGAATGTAAAACAAGATATGTTTTTTTACAAAACATTTTATACAAGTATGTGCAGTTTAGGTGCTGTGGGAAAATTTTTTTAAAAAACTAACACATACAATTTTGCCTACCAATACATTCTTAGACTTAGGTTTTTTGACAAGAGACTTAGGTTTTTAACGTTTCAGTTGACTATATATGTGTTATCTATGGTTTTTACGTGATGCGAACGCAGACAGAGAGACCGACAGCCAGACAAAAATTTTAAAAATTGCTGTTTTGTATTCCATTTCGATTACTAACTGCATCAGAAACTTTGGGGGCCCGTAACTCCGAAACTAATGGTCGCCCCCAATTTTTTCATTTATCATTTTTTGCTTAAAATTAAATTTTACACACAATAGGCTACTTTTTTCCAATTTTTATGATGTGTCCGTAAACTAGATTTGTTCCCTTATTTCTTCATGCACCCCCCCAATTTTCAATATCTGCTAAATGAAAAGTATTACAACAATTTTATTTTGCAAAAATGATTTAATTACACACTGTGTACCACTACGTGATAAAAGACCTGTCTCCCAGTTTTGCCCAAAGTCCTCCAGGTTTTTTTTATGGGCTCTCAAAGATGTGGGGCCTCGATGTCATTTTTGCAAAAACTCAAGCTCATATTTTGCAAACCGTTTGAAATTTTGATATACTCTCTGAGGCAAAGTTGTAGCTCTTGTCATAAAGAACAAAAATTGTGAACATATAACATCAAAAAAACTTCATCTTCAAGGTCAAAATCGCAAGAAACTTTAAAAAATTTAATTTTTTTTACCTTTTTTCCCCTGTTCAGGTCCATAGGTAGCAAACCGTTCAAAATTTAAGGAAACAATCAACTACAAAAATGAACCTAAGATCTCAATAAACAACTTTCTAAAACATATGAACTTCCTAGGAATGATTCTTAACACTGTTTAGGTAGCGCTTAGGTAGCCGCAAAAGTAAAAAATTTGGGGCCAAGAAAGATAATCCTCTTCAAACGTGTCAACGTCGCAATGTGGTAACGGTAAATTGTGACCTGAAACATCAGAACTGCACGGATTTGGCACTTGGAAACTACTACATTCAATTTCTAAATCAAATTATCGCTTCTTTTCATTTACTTTTCTGTGATACTTTGCCGTTATAACATCACCCTGATACAATTCACTATCTTTAAAAGTTTTCAAAAAAATATAAACACTCCTCCTGAGCCGTCTTAAATTTAACCCACAAAAGTTTTAACTCTTCGCAATGAAGCTTTAATGTGTCGACTGTATGTTCTTCGTCTTTTATTTCATTAAAGAAAGCCTTAAATTCTATAAGAAGCTCTAATAAATCTATCAAGTGCTGTAACACACTTTATTTATTTCTTTTTATGTATGTATTTTTGTGTAAAGATTTGGTGGCTTGTTAAAATGAAGATGTAGGTAGATATTTAAGTACAAAAAACAAGCATGATTATTCTCCAATAGAAAACTTTCCAAGATCCGGCTGAAATGGATCAAATGTTTGAGTGTAAGGAAAATATAGGATAAATAAAAAACAAAGTTTTAACATTTTATATTAATTGCTTTATTTATTTGAATATTACCTCTTTTCAACCATATATGTTTTTCTCGTTCTAATTGCTCAAAACGAATAACAAAAAAAATTGAAGATGGCGATACAAGTTTAATTGAACCGTTAGCGGTTTTACTCGTAAGAATCTAAATAAAAACTCCGAAAATACAAAGTAATAGTATATCTTAACAGAATAATAAAATCACACACTTAAAGCGTGTTTACATTGTGTATGCAAGTCATATGGAATGTCAGATTTTCCATATGTAAACTACACACATAGTGTAAACCACTTGAAACAACATATGTTATTTACTTATGTGCAGTAACATGTGCTAGTTTTTTTAATCACGCTCTATTTAATCTGTAAAACTATCTATACTATATTTTTATCATGTTGAGGAGTTTAAAATTAACCAATATCTTTATTCTAACTTTTGTTAGTAATTTTATGGTCGCAGATTTATATCGATACCTTATAAGTAGGTGATATTAATAATAAAGTTATGTTTGATTATTTGAAATTTAAAACATACAGGGCTGTCACAGAATCCAAGTCGGTTTATGCTTTTTATCGGTTTTGCAAACCAATATTGGATTAGTTTGGTGTCATAAAACCAAGTCGGTTTGGTTACTTGCGAATGGAAATAAAACCGATATTCGAATCAGCTGTTGTTTGTCACTTGAACATTTAATCAAAATATATTTAAATGTTAAATAAATTTACTTGACAAACAATGCTAAATGGACATCTATCACGGTAAAATTTTAATTCATATTAGTGAGCTTTTAATGCACATTAAATTTGTCGTCTGTATACGCTATAAGTTAGCTTTAAACGTGACTTCTTATATTTTCGCTTGATTGTTTTTAACAAAAATATTAAAAAAAAAATTTTTAAAAAGTAAATTTTCAGTTGTCCTATTTTTTGACGAATTTCTAAGGCAAAAAGACGATATTTTTATTTTTTGTCAATTAACAATTTTTTCTTAAACGATATGTAGTATCTGTAAGTAAAACCAAATGTGTGTGTTTGTATGCAATTTCATTTTTCTTATTGCTTTTAAAAGTCAATAAAAATAATTAAATATGTACATATGTACGAGTATGTATCAGAGAATGACAAAAGTATCATTTTTAGTACTTATTAAGTATTTGAGGCGAAACATCTACATATAAATGTGTATTGCTACTGCTCAAACGACATATCATACACACATACTCATATCAATTTCCACTTAAAAAACTACAAGTATAGGCAGAGAATAAGTGTTCGCATACTTGTTCATTATTTTTCGCAATACAACTAACTATAAGTAAAAGTAGGATAAAGTATTGGCTATACCCATACTTGTAAATACAGAGTAGGAATAAGTACAAGTATGTAAATACTCTAAGTATACTTAGAGTATTTTATAAATATATGTAACTATATGTATTAATTATTTTACAATTTAAAAATACGTTTATTCATTCCTTCATCCTAATATAAAAATTATTTTGGTTCTCCATACTTAACCAATGTTCGGTTATAAACAAAATATTGCCAAACATCATCCACCTTTTTATACACACAATTCCTAAAAGAAGTAGTTTTACTTATAAGTATACTTAGAGTATTATAAGTACTTTTCCATACTTGTAAGTATTAGGTAGTTATAAGTATGGGTATGACAGATACAACCAGTTGTACTCATACATGCATTACTTATACATTTTTAAGTTCGTTGTGTATAAATAATGTTTGTTATAAGTATTGAGTACACCCATACTTATTTCACTGCAAATATTTATGTGTAGGTATTTTCTGTGTTATAAGTATAGGTATAAATAATACCCAAAAATATGTGTAAATACTTGACTACATTTATTTTATAAGTACTTTTTCTCAGTCTCTGGCATGTATGCTCACAAGTGTAAGAATGACAAAAACAAGTCACGAATTATAATTATATGATTTGCCTTTTTATCAATGCGAGAAATTTGAAAACAATTTTTCTATTTGTTTTCGTTTGTAGGTGTTTTGTTTTTGTAAATGCAATTTTGCTGACTGGTCGTTATGTAGGATCTACCGAAGCTGCTTGGCGTAAATTTGATTTTGAAATTCACTATCAGTCTCACCAAATTTACAGGTTAGATATACAGTGGCTCAAAGTTATAATGGAACAGCTTGGATGTTTAAATTTCGACCCTGATACCAAATTAACTACACCTATTAACAAAAAAGTTTTTTGTTCTTAGAAGATTTTGCAATAAACATTTATTATTAAAAAATTTTAAATATTTACATGAAGTAATAAAATTATTAAAAGTTGAATAAAAATGTCAATTTAGCCTCAAAGTTATAATGGAATACGTCATGAATTCATAAGAAGTTTTTGGGCCATGCTAACTTATTTCATATTTAATACTCAGTTGTGAGCCATTTTTGTTTTATTATTGCCTTCAAGCGATTTGGCATTGATTCAACTAATTTAGAAGAGAAGGAAACCGATATTTTATTCCACTCTTCTTTTAGAGCTACCACCAACTCTATTTATGCGGTGATTTTTTAATTTTTGCTCCAAGTAATTCCAAATGTGCTCGATAGCATTTAGATCAGGGATAATTGGAGAATAACCAACTGCGCACAACATGAGCCTTATGTTTTCAGTCATTGTTCTGATAAAAAATAAAACTGCTTTCTATTCCGAGCTTTCGAGCGCTCTCTTTTACATTTGATTGTAGAAGGTTTAAATAATATATTTTGTCCATATTTCCATCGATGGCATGTAAATTACCTGTCCTAGCAGCTGATATTGTACCCCATACCATTACTGAACCTAAACCGTGCTTAACTGTAGGACGGAGTTTTGCGCTATTTAACTCTTTATTAGCTCTGCGCCACACGTATGATTGTCCATCTGATCGAAAAATATTTAATTTAGTCTCCTCAGTAAATAAAACATTTTTCCAAAATGAAAGATCTTTACTAATCATGTTTTTCGCAAACACCAGTCGCTTTTGTTGATTTGCCTTACTAACAAAAGGCTTTTTCCTAGCGACACATCCATGGTATTGATGTTTTCTAAGCACATTCCTAACTGTTTCAGTGTTGGCTCTTTTTCCAAGATACTTCTCTGCCTCTGATGTTAGTTTTGGAGCATTTGTATGAGCGATTTTCTTGAAGGTTTATAGTAACCAACGTTCATCTGCTCTGAAAAAGTTTTGCGCCTACTTGGTTTTGGCTTATTTTCAAAGCTTGTGACATTTTTGTAACGCTTAACGATGTTAAAAATAGTTGTTGGTGCTCGATTAACAATTTCACTAATTACACGGATAGTTTTACCCTCTTTAGATAGTCGAATAATGATTTCCCTCTGCTCAACCGATGTATGCTTACTTCTTGGAGCCATTGCTCCTTTTGCCGCTCAAAAAAACCAAATGATGTTGCAAAACTTTTTTAAAATCTAACGCCACAAATTGATAATCAAATGAAATTGGACGCGGTTGTAGTAATGAAGTTGCCATACTTTTGAAAAGTGTTCCATTATTACTTTGAGGGTAACACATGTGTATTTTTCTTTAATTTAAAAAAATATTTCTGGTTCGTTTGGTATTAGGGGTCGAAATTTAAAAATTCAAAAATTAACCTGGAAACATTTAAATTCATTTCATTGCGTTAGTTTGAAACAAAATTAAAGATTGTTTTACTCGGTATGTCACGTCATAAACTACGGTTGCAAATTAATTCATTAGTAATGCTTACTTCTAACTTAAATAGCGCACAAGCTTTAGTTAATGGAAGAGGAATGAGAGTTTAATTGCACACAGATTACAAATCCCCATAATACCAACATTTGCAATGACTATAAAAAATCACAAGGTCACACTTTTGCAAAAAAACTGATTTATTATTGCGACGTTCTGCGTTTTCACATGCACATTTATATGTTGCTGCAAGTAGAGTCCATTCATATGATGTCTTAAAATTTTATAAAACTAATGGTAATGATCAAAGAGACTAATGGACGTTTTAAGTACAATTTGATTCGAATTACGCAGAACTCAGTTAAATTTTATAAACCAAAACACAAATCAAAATCGAAAGAAAAGATGTATTAATAACTAAATGTAAATAATCGGCCCTATTCCCGTTGGCGTTTTAATTTTAATAGTCGTTTCTATGTCGTTTTTATCGTCGTTTCGTTCCTAAATTCGTATTCTTGAAATATATTGAAACGATGAAGAAACGTTATCGAAAACAAAAAGAAGAATTAATAAAGTGTGGTAACACTGCAATGTTTTGTGTTGTTATTTATGACATTTTTGTAAATTTCTGAAAAGTTTGTTATTTATTTGTAAGTTTTAACAAGATATGGCGAGTACTGAATTTTATTTTTTAAGTTCAAGTGATGATGATGACATAATGGATATAAATATATATTGGAAGATGTTACGACAGAACGTTAACATTTTTGCCATCCCAGATTCTAAGTACGAAACTTAATTAATAGCGATCTAACTTCTTCATGGTCGGCGAATACCACTATATTTCCTTTCGGGTTAATTTGTTTTTCAAATTTTAATAGGTTTGACACCGCTTCCTCCAATGGAGACAATCGCACCTGTATCAGAGCTTTCTTTTTATCTTGATTTATTTTAATATAAAAAACATTTTAATGCATATGCTATGTTTTTCCATTTAAGAAACTAAAATTTCGAATTTGTACTTTTTTCTTTATTTAAATATTTTTCTCTTGTAGTCGTTTGAATTTCGTTGCCTACAATGATGACGGCAGAGAACGAATGTTGTATTGTTGTTTCTATCTTCGTTTCAAAATAGTGTCGTTAACGCCAACGGTAATGCCAAATTGTCGTTTTTATTTCGTTTTCAAACTACAACGCCAACGGAAATGGTGATAATAAGTTGTCATTTGCTATTGTAAGGTCAATTGTAAAGTTTGAAGATGATTGGAGTATGGTAAAAGGTGCCGTATATTTTTAAACATGAAAAAAAAAAAATAAAGGTTATAAAACGACAACAAATGTTTGAGTTCTGTATTATTTAAGCGTAGTTTTTTTAAATCAATAAGTATAACTTTATAAGATGCTGCGGTACCTTAAGATCTGGTTCTATCACTTTACAACTTTGTAGAATAACTTATAAAAATAATAAGTACGTATAAGATTTTTACAATTTTGTTTCCCATTTTATTTAATGAGTTTCTTGAATTTTGTTTATTTGAAAAAGATGAAAACATGAATGTTTACAAAAATAAATTTGGCGAATTTTAACCAGAGGCGGAACTCTAGTATAAATAAATTCACATAAGGTTCCCCACCAAAACAATATCATCGCGAAATTATAAAATTCAAAAGTGTTTAAATATAAAAAACAAAAAGTGCCCCTGCTAGAGGTACAAATAAAAAAGAGAAACGCTATAAAGAAAGAAAGATATCTTATCACTTATGTATATTATATATGTTAACCAATAAAGTTTGTATGCCCTCCTTACTACAAGTTTTAATTCGTGTTTTCTTACATACTCTGTAAGCAAAAAAATTATTTTCTTTTCTGTTTTGTCTTTTAAAATATCTACTTTTGAGTGTTCATTTTACCACAAATTATTTGAAGTTCCGTTAGATTTAAAAGTACATGTTTTCCAAAATGTACTGAAATTATGTGAATAAAGTTTGTATGCAAATTATACAAGTCCTTGCATTCTGTGTGTTTATTCCTTTAAACTATTCTAGTGATATTTTTTTGTTTAAATATCATTGTTTAACTTCTCCATTTTATAATTTCGCACTCTAAATATTAAATAAGGTATACGGGAACATTGCACCCCGAGGAAAATAATGAAGCCGATACCTGAGGGAACCAAAATCAAACCGTCCACGCTTGTTTACTGAAAAAGAATAGCGACTTATTACTCGAAAGGTGCAGAAAGATCTAAAAAATCGGTTCCGGAAATTGAAGCAGAAATCTAAAATTAAACCAGTAAAGTAATTGATCCCGAAACTATTCGGAAAACTCTTTGAACAGCTAGATACCATGGTCGATATTTTAAAGAACCATTTTCATCAAAGTGTTGCCAAATCAGAAAACACCAAATAAGGACGTCTTAAACAGAGCCGTTCTAGAAGAGTCGGAAAAAATACCAGCCAGCGAAAAACTGAAACTAGTAATATCAATGAATACCAGTATGGAGGCTGTCATTAAACGAAATGGCTACCCCACACAATACTAAGAATGTGTTGTTTCCAAAAATCTTTCAAAATATAAATATTGTAATAATGTTTCAGTTTTGCATACATTTACCACTTAACGTGTAAAGTTCTATTAATTCATATAATTCAAAAAAATTAATTATTTTTTGTTAAAATGTTTTAGAATTCAAGTTTTGTTTTTTTTTTTTTTTTAATTTTAATTATTATTAGTCGAACTGTTTATGTATTACATAGAATGAAATTTATAATCAAGCTTAAGTTCGTTTTGTTGAATTAATTTGTCTTTATATTTTTGAGGTATTTAAGCAAAGCTCATAGCTGCATACTTTATTGACTGACTGTATGTTTGTTCTTGTGTATTTAAATTTTTTAAGTGCAAAAAACACGTCAACATTTGTCACGTAGCTTGCTTGTGTGAAGTTTCTTGATTTGTTTCCTAGCCAACAGAGACCTTAGGTTTACAGGCTCGGGCATCACAGCATATCCTTCATTGCAGGTAATACTATGACTCTTCGAACATAAGCTGAGCAGTTGCCCAGTTATTTTGCTCATTGAAAAGTTTCCGAGAAGCTCTGTGAGCCTCCGCTATGTCAGAATTCCACCAGAGTTGCTTACTTCTTTACGGTATTTATTCTGCAAGATTCCGATGCCTGTATCTCGAATCCGTTAGTTAGAACGTCCACTACCAGCTCAATACTCTGCCGATTATTAATAACCAGTGGATTCAAAAGAAAATCTGAGAGGATAGAGTTGCATAAATTCATAGTGCTGAATAGTGTTATAATCCTCTATTCTATTTAATATAACAAAAGTGTGTTTGAAATGAAAGTTGGAATCCCAGCTACCCCATACGACATTATATGCGTTGATGTCCAAGCGACTGATAACCCGCAGACTGAGATTAGTTGCCAGGCAGCATATCTTCATCACTCAAATTAGAGAGAATGAAGATAATTAAGTTGCTTTTAGTCAATTTACACCTGTCCATTCACGTGTTGTAGCCTTAATAGATCAGGCGCCATCTTCTGTAATCCTCGTAGCTAAAGCTATCTCTAAAATTCTAAAAATGCACATAAAAATTAAGTGTATTTTTATATAGTTTTAAATGCTCAATGTCAAAATATGTAAAAAATACATGTAGTTTTTACATGCATTTTTTAAATTTTTTAAATATGGTACCAGTGCTCTTCGGTTAATACAAGCTTGCATCACATTCACCATCGCAAGTGGCAGGTACAATAGTGACGAAGTCCTATTGGACTCGGACCACGTTTTCGTCAACTACCTTGTCTATCCTCTTAAAGAATTCACCCACAAACTTGTGAGTTTGAAAGGGTGTAGTATTCCTCTTCCGGAGTAGGATCACCTTCCTCAGCCTAATCCCTCTTAAAGTAACCTGTGTAAACATATAGGAAGATCGTTTCAAAACCATAAAAACTTCTCCCGAAGCGGCGACAGTGATTCCTGATTCAGAAAGACGTTAATCTGTCTGGATAAACCGTGAGGTTCGGAAACTTTGGGTACCTTCTGAACATTGGCTAGTACTGGGTAGTGTTACTGTGTCATCAATTAACCCATAATTTTTTATCAGTGGCATATGAAAATTCCTTTGCCCTAACGGTTCTCTGCATCCGAAAAAGTGTTTATTCATAAGAAAAAGCAGGTCTAAGGGCATGATACCTTCCAGGAGCCATCCGCCCTCAGAATATATCCAGGGTAGTTGCTAACTATTGCGATGCGAAAGCAATTTCGATGCAAAAACTAAATGCGATAAGAGCACAATGCAGTGCTCTCTATGGCAACACTGACATTACGAAATGTGTAAACAAATATGATAAAAATGGAAAGTAATGCCGGTTGTATGTGTTTTTGATTAACAATAAAATATTGATGGCAGTCGTAAAGTTTTCAGGATGGTTAAAAAACGCTCGCGTGCCATTGTCATTTTCACTTTAGAGCAGACAGGCGTCCTTTCCGCCTTCCAGTGATTTAAGCATCATTATAGCATTTTCTGATTGGTCTGCCTCGAATAGATGCACTGCAATTTGTTTTATTTTCGTCTATAGCCAAAAAAAAAAAATAAATAAATTAAAAGCCGTATACTGGTGAGCACCATTAAAAAGTCAAATTCAATAGAAGCTGAATTTGGGATTTCTGACTGCCTATACGAAGGTGTAGGTCAGGCCCTGAAGGAGGCGAATACTGAAAAATGAACTGTATATGAAATAGCATTAGCATGTGTCCGGTGAGTTGACTCAGATGAGTTTGGAGGAATGTTTATGTTTTACGTTTTAATTTTATAAGTACGGTTTTGAACTCAATATCCGAAAAAAACATAATTTAAAGGGACCTTAGAAGTGAGAGAGCTGGCTACTCCAATTAGAACACATCCTCCTTTTACATTGATGCCACATCACATCAAATTTCAATAATATCAATGATACTGTAGCTAAAAGGGTAACTCTGATTAAATAACTATATTTATTTTGAGGTATAGCTCTAAGTGGCTTCGGAGCAAAGCTATTATTATTCAAACCCGGAATAGAAGACATTTGAGTTTTGTTTATAGTTGACGTAGTTGGAGTTGAGATAGTTGAAGTGTTAATATTTGTTGTGCTTCGACTACTAGTAATATAAAAATTGGTTTTAATAATAGGACTAGTACTTCCATTTATCGTTCTTAGCGAATTTGATAATCTATTTGGAATGCACAAGAGTGGACTTACATCAGTTACAATCGTGATTATTGGATTGCTAACCATGAAGCGCGATTACAAACTTATCTAAATTAGGATAATTTAAATATAGTTCACCAAATTTAGCCAGTTGGTGTTCACGAACTTGTGTCGACGTGTTTGGAATATTCTCCAAATCTGCTGCCAAGGAAATAAGCTCATCTAGCGTTGCAAAATCCTTTCTCCATATATACCATTGGTGGTCAGCGTGGGCATTGCGAAATAGTATTTCCAATTTCTTCACTGTACTTCAGTGTGTATGCCGCATCATGTCTCAAAGGGAAAGCATATAATCTTTAAATGGTTCACGTGACCGTTAGACTCTCTTCCGAAATCGCCATCGAGGGTTTTAAAATAGCGTGGATGCAAACAAAACGGAAACTCCTACCACTCCAACAACAAGTTGCTCTAAGCTCTTCCACTGGTAATGCGTCCAACGCCAGTGGCTGATGTGTCCAAGGACTAATATTGTTTTTTCCGTAGCACCCCCAGGGGTGGTTCCAGGGGGTGTGCCACTGGTATGGGTGTGTAGGCCCTCCAAAGTTAGTGGGGGTCCGTCATACATTTGGACTCGATTGGGGCACTCTAAATGGGTCAAAGTGGGATTCAAAATTTGGCCCTTCGGGTCAAATTCCGGGACATCAAAATTCATTTTAGAGGTATGGTTCCTTCGGCGAAGTTTCTTATTTTGATCCCTAGAATACGATTTTCCTTGTATGATTTTTAAATTGATTTTTAAATCGACCCACCCTACCATAACATACTAAATGAACCTGGTTACAGTTGACTAAAAAGAAGGGATATTGCTTCCACATCATCTTCGAAGCATTTATAAAAATCCCCTCGTACAGGATATTCTGCCGAAAACGAGCGCAGTAACAATAAAGTCCGTTGGCCTTGGGGCTATGACTATGGTGAAATGGCCCCATTAAGCCTGACCTCTTGCAGGATTATTGTCCTATATAACTTGACTTCATCAACCTTGATTCATAAAGTCTAAACAAAATTATTGCCGTCATCTTGACTACAAAGTCCTTAACAGGGCGTCCACTCCTGATATCGTGATAATTGTCAAATTTATATCATAATGAAAATTCATCTCGTGTAGACTTCATTTATTAGCATTATATCTGCGTTATGATATAATCATCGGAGCTCATGTACAGATAATTATGTATATTATAACGTCATTTTAATTGTATTTTTTACACTGACGGGTGTTGTTTTTTATTGCAAAAAAGGGGGCAAGTAAAAACTATAGTTTTTAATTTCTTTTAAAATTTTTTTAAATAAATACCAATTAATATTGTGTGGCAACCAAAAAAAAAGTAGATTTTTGGTTTCTTTTACTAGTTCTAAACATGTATTTAAGTTCGTCACAACGGGATCAAAGGGACCCAAGTGAGTCGCTTTTCCCCCCTACACGGAGCCGGCGACCCGTGCAACCTAAGGTTGATTTAATCACCCCTATCGCGAATAATTATTCCCATGAAAAAACTCCCGAATTTTCGATCGTGAATGATTCCAATAACAAATTTACTTGTAATTTATGGTAGAAGTCATACACGATAGTGGTGAAAAACTAAAAATGATTCATCTAAATATAAATGCATTAGCGTCTTCTCCAAAGTATTGATATTAACAAAAAATTGACAGTAGCTCTGCCGACGTTCATCACGTATGGACATCGAGTTATGGGAAGTAGGTGCACAATGATCTCCAATGCTGCCTGCGGTATACTACTCCATGTACCTGTGATGCCGAAGATTTGGCAGAGATTTCCCTATTAAACTCTGTTCTCAATGTCTCCCACCAGGCAGCACATCCATTCGTAGCATACAAGCGATGTATAAATCCAATTCCACTTTTGGTCGCAGTTTTACTAAAGGACATTCTCCTGATTGTACTTAATTCAAGCAATTTGCTATCAAAACAGACTATTCTACAAATACTACGTAGCGTATTAGAAATTTGTACCGCTTTTTTGAAAAATAAATTGACACTTCGAAAACCTAACGGAATAACGTTTTGGATATCACAAAGATAGCGGCGGAAGTCCTGTCGGATTTGTTAAAGATGGAATCTTGGAAAAGTATCCGATGCTTATGTTGACTGGACAGGTGATATGTCATCCAAAACTGTATGGTCAGCAGCTCACTATTTTATTTTTCCTATATTATCTTGGTCTTCTCATGTAGGTGATCTACATTGGTCATCTTAACTCACCCAGATACTATTCAAAGAGCATTGTTTTGAATTGTTTGTAGTCACCATTGGGTATCACTTTGAAAAACGACTCAAACTAGGGCAGCAAAAATAATGAGAAAGAGACGAATTGCCTTAGGCTAATGTCAGAGTGCGCGATACAAGCAAAGCTATAATAATACGCTACAACACACTATAAACCAATGCATGTGTTTTCCTTATGTTTTCGCACAAAATATGTCAAAGAGAGAGAAAGAGCAAAGTTTGATGCGAGTTCGTGCTACAAAGCAAGTTGTGTAATGGTTTGTAGCACGTTGTAGCTTTTTCCGTTTGTTTATTTTTTAGAATGCTTTAAGAACTTTTTTGTATGTATGTATGCATTTTTAATACGGTTTTTGGCATTTTGTCTGTGAAAAAAAAAATTAAAATATGTGTAATCGAAAGTACCTATTGACATTCTTGCACAATTAAATAATTTTTCAGGATAATCCCTCAGTTCACTGTAGAAATTGTAGAACTCACAATTTTCTAATCGCCTTCTTATTCGATGTATTTCTTTCTTCTTTACAAAAAACACATTTAAAGTATTAATCGAACAAAATACCGAAAATTATTATAAACCAAAAAATCGCTCTGCTCAGTATAGCATTTACTCATTCATTCGCTTCTAGCGCGCCCTCCGACATAACCCTTACATGTATGCTTCTATAATAATTGTTTCTTTTATTGAAGATGCTGTTTGAAAGCCAGCCTTCTGTTTATTTATTAGTTTTCCCGTCTGTACTTGTTATGTAATATTAATTAAAAAACTCCTGCTTATTAAAATTTTTAATCTGAAACTAATATTTTAATTATTTTTTAGGTATTTTGAAGGATATTGCAAACCCTGAAAAGTTGTTATCTTTACCATTTCTCTTCGAAGACATTATTCAGGTAATTTTTGCATTGTTGATCACAGAGTAAGTATTTGCTCACCACTTTTAATCGTTTTCACTCGTTCTTGTTCATTGCACATGAGAGAGCATGGGCTTTGCTTTTATTATTTTTTATTTTTTCACCGCTCATGTGTGAATATGTATGCTTTTTTCATTTTCATGAAATTATTACCCCTGGGTAATTCCAAGTCAAATCAACAAAAAAAAATTTTTTTTCAAATATACCACTCCCGGATTTATTGAAACTTTTTTTATTTATATTCGTTGACTCCCTGAATCCAAATATGATTTTAAAAAAATTCTATATCTTACAGTTTTTTCGCTACACAGTTATCAAAATTGAAAAATGTCGCTTTTTTGCATATGCGCTCGAGGATTAAATATATTCTAAATCCAGTTCTATAAGTCCTAGAAAGTTGAGTAATAGCTCATTTTAAAGGGTATTTCATACGCTTTAATTTGGTATCAATCATGAATCATGAAATTTTTTAACAATTTTTTTTCTGATATTTAAAAAAAAGTTTTAAATAAAATCTTTGAGTGTCTTTTAATTTTTTTTTTTAAATTTACATATTTTTTTAACGTGGCTTAATGAGTATGCCGTAAAAATTTCAAAGTGGGACCATTGGGGGGTCAAAAGTTATATTTTTCAATTTTGATACTGTGTAGCGAAAAAAGAGATAGAATTTTTTAAAAATCATATTTGGATTCAGGGAGTCAAGGAATATAAATAAAAAAGTTTCAATAAAATCTGAAGTAGTCATTTTTAGTGTCTTGTTGATTTGACGTGGAATTACCCCGTTTACGGTTTACAACTCAACTCAGTTTGGTTAACTGAGGGACAACTCAACATTCGCACAACCAAAGTCTTTTAAGTATTATGAAATACAACTGCTTTTTGGGTGAAATTGTTATTGCATAACCAAGGACCGGAAAAAGTTTATTTTTTCGTTTTGTAGAAAAATATTTATTTTTGAGGATGAAAAAAATTTTAAACTAGGAAAACAATATATAAAACATAAAAGATATTTAAATAAATATCCGTCAAGTTAAAAAAAATAAATTTTTCAAAATAAAAAGTTTTCTTAGGAAAAAAAATTTAATAAAACGTTTTTTGTGTTCCTTGTGATTGTGTTTCGGATTTTCATAAAATACTAAAAAAAAATTGAAATTTTAAATTTTTAAATAAAATGGGTGTTTTAAGCGATATAATATAGAATCCTATTTATCTCTCGCCACAACAGGTTCCGGAAAATGTTTGTTGTGCAATAGATTCCTTAAAGCACACCTGGGTAACGTGAAACGTCATTATTTAGTTCATAAAAAACATTTATTTGAAGAAGAAAGCGTTTCTTTAGAATTTGAAAAGTCACCTTTAAAAAAACCAAAAGTTTAAAGCGTTATATAAAACGTGGATATAGAAAAATAAAAAAAAAAAAAATGTATCGTAACAGAAATGCACATGCCACTCCGAATTTTTGATAACGATTCATTTCAGAACCTGTTACAATCATGGACAGATGCAATGCAGAATTTGCATTAGCAGTTCCTGCTAAAATTTTCTGTGGAACGATCTTTTAGCGTTTTACATATTGTTATGAGGAAGAACCACCGGAATTTAATACTGCTAAATCTTTAATTCTTCAATTAAAATACATTTTTCAATTGAAAGATTTAAAAAAAGAAATGTACATATAAAACGGTTTTTATTTTTTTCTTTTTTTTTCATGTACAAAATTATTTTGTACTTTAAAAATAATATTTTTTGAATTTTTATTGTGTTGTTTTTGAATTCAGTAGAAAAGTTTTAATATATTGTACGCATGTGTTTTTTATTTTTGTTTTGATGAAAACTTAAAATTTTAGGTTTTTAATTTCTGATGCCTGGGGTAACCAACTTAAAGTATTAAATTTTACAAAAGAAAAAAAAAACTATACGAAAATTTGAAAATAAGACAAAAGTGTTTAATGTGGTGTAAGTAGAGATTTATTTTTTGAAGACGATTCGGACGACTTATAAAAAAGACAATTTAAAGAAATCTATGCGTGTGGAAGCTATACCACCGATATTAAAATTGGGTGCTGAACTTAGATTTTTTGTTGATGGGAGTTATCAAAAGTGCACTGGCAACGATTTCAATATAGGACTAGCTCAATTTACAAGAAGAACAAATTTGCGGGATCGAAATTGCGGCTTGCCTCGTCAAGTACAGGGATGCCTTTCCATGAGTTCTAAAATTTTTCAAACTGTTGTTTTATTGTAACTTTTTATTTTTTTATAAATTTGTAAAAATCTGTGATTAATAAAGTACTTCAAGACAAATTAAAAAACTTTACTTACACGCTTTCAATATTTACTTGAAACAACGAGTTGTATTTTTTGATACTTTTGTTAACCGCACTACACTGGGTTGTAACACAATTTAAATTGAACCTACAAATTTTTGACAAGTTGAGTTGTAATTGATAATACCAAATTGTAAAATTTCAACTCAAGTAGACTTGAGTTTTAAACCGTAAAAGGGTCCTATATTTTTTTGATTATGCAGACACATAATTTCTCAGGAATAAAACTGCGTATTGCATGTTTTATTTTATATTTAAATTTCATGAAAATAAAAAAACACATGAGCGGCGAAAAAATAAAAAGCAACGCAGATACTCTCTCATGTGCAGTGAGAATGAGATAGTAAGCAAATACCTACCCTGGTTGATCGTTCGTTTATTAAGCCCTGAATTATAAAATTGTTTTCTTACAGATTCATAATGCTATTGAACAATTAAATATTGCATTGCAAGAGGTTAAAATAGAACACAAAGAATCAATTGTTGTTTCGTTTAGAATACCCTAATTTAGATATAAAATGAAATATATTTTGTATGTACAAAATTTTGGATAAGTTTAAATATGTAATACTGTCGTTCGTTTATAATAAAAACCTAACAAAACTATTTTCATCTGCAAGATGGGGCTGCTCGAAAATGAATCACTATGCCGCATCTGATGGGCATCTAAGTATATAATTAATAGGCAAACACGTTTTTTGTAATCCCTTTTACTGCACCTATTTTGGAAAGACTTATATGGTTTTAAAGCTTTATCTACACAGATGTGCACAATCTTAATTTTATTTAAATCGGTTCAGTACTTTAGGAGTAATACGACTATAAAGTTCTTACTAACACCAATAAACAAAAACATTCATATGTATGTACATGTTCTTCTCTTAAAGCGTGTTTACATTGCGTGTACAATTCATGTCAGATTTTCCATATGTAAAACTATACACATAGTGTAAACCTCTTGAAACATATGTTATTTACCTATGTGCAATAACATGTGTTAGTTTTTTATTTAAAGCACGCTCTATTTGATGTGTAAAACTATATGACAACAGCTGTTTTCAGTGATGTTCACTTTTAGCTTCAATAATTCTGCTTATTTATTTTTATCATGAATTTAAGGAGTTTAAAATTAATAAATTAATATCTTTATTCTAAATTTTGTTAGTAATTTCATGTTCGCAGTTTTATATCGATACCTCATAGGTGATATTAATAATAAAGTTACATATGTAATCTAATATACATATGTATATTATATATCTATTTGCAAGTTTGTTTAATTGTACGTCAATCACGGCTAAATCGAATTTAATGATATTTAAAACAGACAGATCTTTATTTTTTGTGGATCCAATGGGATATATCTGTTTTCAAAACTAGGGCCAGGAGTGTATATGGGACATTTTTATACGGATGACTCAATTTTAATACTTTTGTGTTTATCTATTTTTCCGTACTAAGACTGAATTAAATTAAAAAATTACTTTACTATAGTGAATTATTTTAAAATATTTTTTAAGATGGTAAGCAAACTGTGTAAACTGTAATATCACCTAATTAACAACTTTGGACCGGATGATAAAAAAATACTATTGTGAAAAAAAATGAATAAAACTTAAATCTTATTACAAATTACATAATTTTATGTTTGTAATCCATGTTGAAAAGTACTCTTTTTTATATTGCAATATATTAAGAAGCATTATCAATATTTAGCAATCATACTGCAACTAAGGTGAAAAATCTTCGCTATATAACCTAAGAAATATATGTAGGTATTGTAATTTATTTTTTTCTTTTTACACTTTTTATCCTTTAAATGAAATATATTAAATTAAACATAAGGAGAATGAAATGATATTGAAATAAAATATGTATGTAAATAAACTATTAAATTTTTCGGTATTATAATTACATTCCAGTAAACAAAAATCAACGTTTTCATCAAATCATTGCCTTTGAAAATGAGACAACTACATTGGCGCATACCAAAACCTTTTTTGCAGCTAAAATGGATAACTATTATTGCATATTAAACTTACATGCAATAAGACCACAAATAATATAAAATAAGTCTATTCCGGCTTGTGAATTTTTTAACACCATTCAAATGCAAATCATTAAATAAAATGAAATGGAGTTCTTTCATTTTCAAAAGCAACGGCTTTGTTGTTTTAAAGAAATTTAGTTAAATTTGTCATAAGTATTATGATAAAAAATATTTTATTCCTAATAAATAAGAGTGAAAATAAATTAACATTAACAAAATTAACAAAATTATTCATTCAATTGTTGCTGATATAGTTCAAATGATATTAATTAGTACTTATTGTATTATTTATTATAATTATTTTTTATTTTGATATAATTTCTTTCTTATAAATTGATTTCTGTACTGTTGTAGAAGCTCCCAAATGATAACACAAAACGGTAGTTCTTTGCATAGTTTACATCATATAGTTTCTTAGAAAATAAAATGGCGGCAAAAATATACAAAATTGCCTAATAACTTATTACAGCAAGTCTCAATAAAGCTATTATTATTAGTTTTATTATATAGTTATTTATATTGGTTATATCATATGTACGTAAAATGGGTACGTTTTAACACAAAAATTATAAACCATATGTAAAACACTGATTTTGACATACACATAAAATTCCATATGGATAGCAATTTTGACAGTACATATGACTTGTACACTCAATGTAAACACACCTTTAGCTGCAAGTCGAAAACACAAGTAAATTTTAAGAGAAACACGTCGTTTTCGTGTTTTAGCATGACGTCTAGTAAGTAATTAGTTTGTAATTGTGTTGCAAATCTGCTCATATTAATCATCTGATGCTAATGCGTACAAATTTTTTTGTTTACATTTTCAAAAGTATTAATACTTTCCCTTTTTAACCCTAGAATACTAACGCTATTTAATTCTACGTTAATTCTACCGCCACGTAAATTTTACGTACTGTGGGATTTTTTTAATTAATGTGGTTATTTCAGCAAATTTTTTTAATTTTAATGGTGGTTATTTATTAAATAATAAAAATTAACTAATAACTCATATTAAAGTAAAGAAAAACAATTTTAATGGCAAATAAAACTACATTTTTGCGATCAAATCATAGCTGAAATAAAATAAATGCTCATACATAGAATGAAATTTTATAATCAAGCTTAAGTTCGTTTTTATTCTCTCTAAGAAAGAATTAATTAAATTACAAATTAGGTTATAATATTAAAGAAAAATTGGGAAAATTTAATTTTTAGACACCAGCACGAGTAGAATGCACATTTTCTAGACAGCCACGTCCGTCATCAGCACTACTTGTATCTAATCTACTTAGGGTAGTGTTTTTTTTTAGTTGTAAGCATCATCTATTTAACCAACCAAACCCAGATAAAGGAATACGAGAAAACTTGTATTCAATAATCAATAGTCAGTTGGTGAGAACGAAGTCTCTACCACTACCTTAAGCTTCCCTCTTGTTGAATATTTTTTACTTTAATATTTTACCACCTATATTTTGTTGTTCCTTCCGCGAACCTTCGGTTAGCAATGAAGTTACTTTTTGTTTATTTTGTTTTACTTCCAACATTCGTTTTTAGTTAACACTAATCTAGTATCTAATATTAATTAAAATTTTCATAAATGCTCATATGTACTTATGTACATATGTAGGTATATAGTTATCATCAGTCCTGGTTAATGCAGTCTGTTATGTATTAGAATATAATTAATAAGTACTTATATGTTATCCACTTTATATAAAATCCACTGTACGAATATTCATGTTTCGTAAAGCTTTAAAGCTTGTCAAATAATAAACACATATTTTATTCGACATATTGTTTTACAATCAGTCGTTTTGTAACTACAAAGAGGTATTGTGTTTTATTTAAAGACATAATAAAATTTGGCGACGAGGATGGGATAAGTAACCATTGGAATAAGTGTAATTGTTTTTTTTTTACAAAACGACTGATTGTAAAACAATATGTCAACGTAACTGTCAATGGCGACCGTTATCGTGCCATGATAACCGACTATTTGATGCCTGAAATTGAAGCTCGTGATTTTGGCGACATTTGGTTTCAGCAAGACGGCGCAACTTCCCACACATCGCATCAATCAATGGATTTGAGAGAACATTTCGGTGAGCACACAATTTCACGTTTTGGGCCGGTCGATTGGCCACAAAGATCGTGTGATATCACACTGTTAAACTTTTTCCTGTGGGGATATGTAAAGCCTAAAGTTTATGTGTACAAACCCACTTCGATTCAGGCCTTGGAGGAAAACACTACGCGTGTCATTCGCCAGTTACCAGTTGAAATGCTCGAACGAGTCATCGAAAATTGGACTCAACGGATGGACCATCTGCGACGTAGCAACGGCCAACATTTGATAGACATAATCTTAAAAAATAAATGCCAAAGAATGTTCTTTCAAATGATAATCATTCTCCATTAAATTTGTATTGTCTGTTTTTTTCTTTAAAAAAGTAGGGAACCTCGAAATGGATCACCCCTTATATTAAATTTTTAGCATAAACTCCCAAATCAATTGATTTGATAAAATCTGCATTATTTGACCAAAATTGTCAATCGGCATTTCGTGACTTTTTAGATTAAAAATCGGCACTTTTGGTAGCCTTGTAAATAACGTATTTGAACGACCATTAACGCCAAGCATAGTTGACTAAATATTAATACATTTCAATTGCTCTAACAAGTAGAAATTGTTGTATGCACAAAAAGGAAATTCCTGCTCTAAGCTCAAACGATTTTGAATCGTGCTAAATGGAATAAAATCGTGTAAAAAAAATATTTTTTTTTATTTTCAAACCGTGTAAAAAAGACAGTGTAAAACCAGAAGTATATATATATATACATATATATATATATATATATATATATATATATATATATATATATATATATATATATATTCTCGTCAGCAAAAGTTGATGACGCAGTAAACAAGTAGTAAAGTAAATACTAGAGATCTGTATTAGTTCATTTGTGTTTTAAATCATAAAAACATGTTGGTTCTTTTTTTCAAACTAAAACATTGGAATGTTACTAACGGTTGTGTGTTAAAATTATCATTATGCCAATAGAATGAATGAAATAACAGCTTTCATTTGTATGCATAAAGACAAACTGAATCAGGAATCAGCAGGAACTCCGATGTACAGAACAGTCAGAAATAGAGACAGACATCGGATAGTCAAACAAACCATCTGACAGCCAGTGAGACCATCGGACAGCCAGTGAGACTATTAGACAGACCGTCATAACGTCACACAGTCC
The DNA here is from genome assembly GCA_949628195.1 of Phasia obesa. NCBI lineage: Eukaryota > Metazoa > Arthropoda > Insecta > Diptera > Tachinidae > Phasia > Phasia obesa. The sequence continues at coordinate 106,028,619 of OX451217.1, forward strand.
GTCAAATAGTCAGACCGTCAAATATGCAGAACGTCAAATAGTCAGACTGGCAGACCGTCAGTTTGTCAGACAGGCAGATCGGCAGACCTTTAGACAGTTAGATCGTCAAACAGTCAGGTTGTCATACAATCAGATCGTCGGACAATCAGACCTTCTAACAGTGAGTCAGACCGTCAGTTTTTCAGACAGTCAGACCGCTAGTTAGCCAGACAGTGAAGCAGTCAATCAGAAAATCAATCACGCAGTCACTCAGTCCATCTATCTAAAGAAACCAGCAGACCTATCTATAAAATCCAACGTTAGGTTGACGATGGTGACGATGATGCGAGTTCAATCATTTTTTTCAAACAAAACGTTCATAATGGTGACGACGGTTTTTGAGGTGATGACTGTTTTTGAGTTCAATATTTTTTCTTCAACCAAGTGCTCAACGTGCCTAAAGAAGTTTTGAATTCAATAAAAAAAAACAATATTTTCAATGCTGTTTTTTTATATGTAGTTTGACTTTTGTTAAGACATGTTGATAGCAAATGAAGACGGGGTTTAGTCATTAACATGTTGGATCAAGAGTCGTAAATCAGCTACGGTTTGATAAACAACTCTTGCGTCGATCAGGCCTGATTCTGATTAACTCACCACCAGAGTTTTGCGTCTCACTATCGCATTGGCTAATGGTGTGCCTCGACTAACTGTATCGAGTTACAGTTTTTGGTGGTTTTTTCCATTGACCACATGCATTCGTTATAACTGTAAATTATAAATATGTATGTATTAAATTGTACTGTCTATTTTATGTGGAATTGTGAAAACTATTAAAAAAATAAACCTTAACAAAAAGAAAGAAAAAACAAATTAAAAAGGAATTATAAAACAATACACGAGATTTAAGAACCAAAACTTGGCGAGAAGATAACCATTTGTTTAAAAGTAGATGAAAGAACCTGGTGAAGACCAAATAAAACTTAAAAATTACTAGATTTGAAGTGACAAGAAGTAACTATTTTATTGGATGAAAGAACCTGGTGGAGAACCAAATTAAAACTCACAAGTGAGGATTCTAATCTCACTTTTTTGACGTGGTGCAGTAGAAGCAAAAAAATTAAGATTGATACTGGTGGAGACCAATAATACTCTAGGAGTGGACTCTGGTGAGCCTACTTCTTGTGCAAAGGTGCAGGTCGGCTGGATTTTTCGGAAGAAAGCTCCTATATGTTGATAGACCCTGGCAATATAACCTATGTTACCCATTAAACTTCAAAATAAAAAAAAAAATAAAACGTTGCATCAAAAAGAACTGACAAAATGGAGAATGAATTCTCTTTCTTTATTAATATTAAACATTACCTTGTAAAACGGATAAAATTGCACGTAGTGCTTCGTTTGATATCTAATAGGCTATCAAACGTTTATAGTTATAAAACTCACTTTTTCAGAAAGTGACGAACAACATTTAAGTACCTGTAGCGGTTTTCTCGTTAAAAACAGAAATAGATAAAAAAGGGAACAAATGAACACTTAAAGAAAATTCTTCAAACCAAGAAAATACCGAATTGTACTTAAACATTGCCGGAGTCCTTGCAACGATAAACAATGTTCTTTGTAAAATAAAAGTTTAGTCTTAACACAACATTCAAAACGCTTTTTTAATTCGGCACACCTCGATGTAAATGTGTCTGGCAAAGAGGAAAAAAACCACAAGAAATACAAAAAATAAAATATATTTCATTGATTGAACGTGATAAAAATGTACTTTGTGATTAACCCCGGAAGGTCTTTATTTTAAACAGTAACTCACCGTAATTCTTATCAAACACATAAGTTCATTCTGGCAACACTTCACAATTGTAAACAAATGTTTACAAGAAGTAGGTACATACATAAATAATATTGAACTTATTATTTATTCACAACTTAATTATAGCTTAAAAACTTATCTTTTTTTTAGTACAGATTTTAATGTAAAATAAAGGGTATATAAGCGTATAGCTCTGAATAATTTTAACAAACAATTTATATATATTGTGGAATTATTACAGTACTTAAAAATTCAATATTAATACATAAAAGATTCAGAATTTTTGAATTAAATATCAACCAATAATTTTTCCTTTATTATTTTAAAGATTTACCAGTTGACACAAAATTAGACAAAATTGAACAGTTGATCAGTCGCAACGAACGATAAAAAAGAAAAAACACTGACCGAGTCAGAATCGGTCAGTTACGGGAATCGTTCAATTGAATTAGGTCGTACATGACCGGCACAACTCTAAATTATACTCTTGCTGTGTACACGTATTTGGCTTGCTACGCATTAGGTTAGTTTGTTTTTTTCGTATAAGCGTCGTTGAAAAGTCGAAGTATAAACTCTATGTCATTTTTGAATTTTAGAACGTGTGTTTATATTACTGAATATATAAGTTTTTTTCAAGTTCTTTTTTCGTTGTTGAACTTTTTCGCAAAATGAGTACTAAAATAAAATTAACAGATGAAGATATTGAAAAAATTTCTTTCAATGTGTGATGACGAATGCGAATTGGATGGTGACATTAATGTTACCGACATATCCTACGATAATATATCTGATATGGATTTATATGAAAATGAAAGTTTATCAGAATCTAACAGATCAGAGGATATAAATGAAGGCGATAGTGATGCCGAGGATATGATAAGACCTAAGCTATTTTTCTAAACTATTTTGCGTGGAAAAAACAACCACAAGTGGTCTACAAAAAAGGGGAAGTCTCATAGTTATGTGCTTAATATTGTTCACCAAGCAAGAGGCCCAACGCGACAATGCAAAAATATCACTAACCCTTTGCAATGCTTTCAGATGTTTGTAACCAAAGATATAATAGATGAAATAGTAAATTGGACTAATGTTGAGATAGATAACCGTAAATCTAACTTACTTAGCAAAACGGATGAAGCTCAAAGAAGAACAACCTCACCAAACGAAATAACAGCCCTCATTGAAATATTTGTTTTAAATGCTGTTAAAAAGGACCAACATCTATCTGCTGGTGAGTTGTTTGAAGAATCATATTCTGGTGCCCAATATGTATCAACAAAGCGAGATTCAAGTTCCTTTTGTCCTGTCTTAGATTTGACGATAAAACTATACGTGTCCAAAATATAGATGATAAATTTGCACCTATTAGAAAAGAGTGGGAAATGTTTATTCAAAAATGTCGAGCAAATTATATTCCGGGGCCATACTTTACAATCGACGACCAACTATTGTCTTTCAGAGGAAAGTGCAGTTGCTATATGTACATATATACCTAATATGCAAAATATGGGTTAAAGATGTTGATGATGTGTGACAGCGGCACAAAGTACTTGGTTGATGCTGCATCATACTTGGGAAAAGGATCAAACAAAAGTAACCTTCCACTTGGCGAGTATTACGTTAAGGAATTGACAAAAACTGTTCATTGATCTAATAGAAACATTACAGTAGAAAATTGGTTTACATCAGTACCATTAGCCAAATCTTTGCTATGTGAACCTTATAAGCTCACATTGCACGATGGTCCCAATGGCAGTTTTAGCGCGAAATAAATTATTTTTTTGAATCGGACAAAAAAACAAAATTTTGTTAGATCTGTAATGGGAACACTCCACCGTGCATAACGGTATATATTTTTTTTTTTTGTATACTTGCAATATTCCCACTGAAATATTGGTTTAAACACAAACAATTTCTATACTTTGTTATTAAGAAATCAGTCAAAAATTTTTTGTGATTTGGAAAGGCTGCAAAAGAAATTTAAAAAACTTTCGCTGATATTTCTTGATTTTATTTATAAAAAAGAGGTATGTGCTTTTTAAATTCTTAACTTGGTGTCGAATAAGTGTTTCGTTTAGAAAAAAATTGAGAAAACCAAAACTTTTCGTTAATTGTATATCTTTATATATTTTGTTAGTTCTGTGAAACTTTTAAATATGATTTGCTCCAGCTTTCTCTCCAATTTTTATGTCTATTTGATCTGCGATATGTGAACTGTTTAATATTTAAAGAATTAGCTGTCAATTTTGCCAATAAAGGTAATATCGATATTTTAGGTTAAAATATCCATCACGAAAAGAAAAAATTGAATGCTGTTATATCTCATATTTTTATCAAAATTGGAATGTAAAATGATGGAAATGATAACCATGAAACTAAAATAAGACAAACAGCTCGAAATTTCGTTACCAAACTGTCGAAGAGGTGGGCGGAATCCAATCAAACCAAGAGTTATTTCGAGTCAAAATTTGGATATTGGTTGGATCAGTTTTTGTATTTCCTCCTAGAGATCCGCCAACGTTTTTTGAAGGAGATTTGGATGACGGACCGTCAACATCTAAACGGGGTCGACCTTTGAAATCATTTACAGAGGGAGCACAAAGAACAAAATTGTCGAAAACGAAGTTTCTTTCGACCACTTACTCCCCAGAAGAGTTAAAATTTGCTGCTGCAAGTAGCCATTACAAAGCAGGCAAACGAATTGTTGCAGATGTTATCAAAAGTATAGATATTGCACCAAACAGGCCTTCGAAAATAAAACAGATGTTAGAAACTCCAGATGAGAAACCGATACCTTATAGTAGCGAGGAAGCACTGGCAATGTTTATTGATGGAAAATACTCAAAAAGTTATTATGTTTCTATGCGTCTAGGTGCTGAAAAGCGTAATGCTGATATATATCCATCTTATAAAAAAATCTTGAATGCCAAAAAGGATTGTTACCCATGTAATGGTGTTAAAATTTCAGAAATATCTGCCGAGGTGGCTTTACAAAGTTTAGTAGACCATACCACAAACAGGCTAATATAGGTACAAAGAGAAAAACTGGACGAATTAACAAGTTCCTCTCTAGTGTTAACATATAAATGGGGATGTGATGGCAGTAGCGGTCATTCAACATACAAGCAATCTTACCGGGAGCACGCATTGGAAACAGATCAGCATTTATTTATAGTGTGTTTAGTACCTTTGGATTTAAAAAATGAAAACAAAGTTATATGGCAAAACCCACGCCCTTCTTCAACACGCTTTTGCAGGCCGATTAAGCTCACAATTGAACGAGAAAATAATACCCTAATTACCCAAGAAATTGAACTGGTAAAATCTTAAATATCCACAATTGTTCCAACTATAATAGAGCTACTAAACAATATTATTCATGTAAATCACCATTTCTTTTTGACCATGATCGATGGTAAAGTTTTTTCAACAATAGCAAATTTGCCGTCGCAAATGGAATTTGTGGAGCAGCATGATGAATGACCTAAGAAAAATTAAAGAGTTAAAAGTAAATGAAAACCTTTATGAGTACGGTCTCTCTACTTTACATGCATGGATAAGAAGTTTAGAGTGCATTTTACATATTGCGTATAAAGCTAAGTTACAAAAATGGCAAGCACGGGGAGAATCCGAAAAGGCTTCGGTTAAATCCAGGAAAAATAGGATAATTGATCTTATAAAAACAAAAATGAATTTGCTAATCGATATACCGAAGCCAGGTCATCGAAGTACGAACGACGGCAATACTGCCGTCGTTCGTACGTAAACGAAACCTTAATTCGAAGACTAGGGGTCATTTTACAAACAATGGCATCCGGTTATGCAATAAATTCAAAACTGTTTCGTTCATATGCCTTCCAAACAGCAGAACTTTTCGTAGAAAAGTATCCATGGTATTATATGCCATCTAGCCTTCATAAGATATTGATCCATGGCGCAGACATTATACAAAAAGCTGCACTGCCGATAGGAATGTTATCCGAAGAGGCACTCGAATCGCGGAACAAAGACATAAGATATGTTCGAGAACATCATGCTCGGAAAATTTCACGAGAAAGTAGCATAGAAGATCTTTTTAACAACTTGCTGTTTTCATCGGATCCTTATATTTCCACCCTTTCATCAAAACCGTCAAATAAAAACTCAGAACCCTTGTGTAAAGAAGCAATTGCTTTGATTTCTGATAATTGTTCTACGCTTCTCTTACAAGCCGAAACCAAATAAAATGGTTTATTGGTTATCGTCGTGTGATGAAGAGGGCGCTGTAAACCTCGTTTCAAAAAAGCCATATATGGTTGAATTTTATAATAAAACGAAAAGCGGTGTGGATACGTTTGACCAAATGTGCAGCGAAATGAGCAGTTCGAGAAAAAACACTCGATGGCCGATGTGCCAATTTTATAGAATATTGAACATGGCTTTCATTAATAGCTATGTTATTTATACTCATAATATTTTTAATATAAAGAAAAAGCCTCTAAGTTGTCACGAATTTATGAAGCGGTTACATTTTTCTCTTATATATACCAGTAAAGCAGAATGCATTTTCAAGACAGCTACGTCCGTCATCAGCACTCTTCGTATCTCTCTACAAGGTAGTTTCAATTGTTATTAATTTTCTATATAAACAAACTTATCAAAGAAATATAATATGAGAAATTTTAATTTTACATTATATTTCATAGAAGATAGAGCTTTTTGAAATTGTTTTACACTTTTAAACACTATTTCTTTTTATATTATACTACCAAGCAAACATTTTTCTTTATTTTTATTCTCTTTATATATTTTCTTTTTATTTGAAAATGGTATATATCTGTCTTGCTATTAGCAATTAACAACAATTAGATAGTTTATATTTTATAAATGTATAGCTGTCTAGAAAATGCATTCTGCTTTACTGGTATCTAATTTTTCTTTATCTCTTTATAGTTAAGAACTTAAGCCTAAATAATTAATTTATTTATATACTTTTTTTAGTTTTTATTTTTTTTTTCACGTTATGTTTTGTACAATAAGTAAAGTGAAGTAATGCTGTGAAATTTAATAAATAATATATTTAAGAAATATTTTTTTGTTTTATTTCGTTGAAACACAAAGCAAATAATGAATAAAAATAGGTTTTAAATGACCTTTACGCAACAAAAATAAGTATGACCTTCCAGGGTTAAAAAGGTGTAAAAATATAAATAATCTGTAAGAAAATTAAATGAATGAATTTTTATAAAACAAAAATTTGATAAAAGAACAAATGAATGTAAACAAAACTTTATTTCTGTTCTGATATGTACATCCATCAGATATCAATACTACCTTTTTGTATGAAATACAATATTCTTGCAAAAAGTTAAGAATACGGCTGGTTATATTGTTAGAGGTAACACCACCTTTCCCTTGATTGATGCCAAACATACAAGTGCACATCTTTGGTATTTTTTATATAAAGGGTAAAAATATGAATTAATAATTTCTGTTGGTAGTACTATTCCGATACAAGAAGTTATGGCATAACAACACACTTTGCATGTCCATTGAAACAACTAAAACGTTAGGTGACATATTTTTAGCTTCTCTGGCTTCGTTTTTTTACAACATTTCCTTGATCGTAACCAACACAAATGTCGCACTGGTCCTTACGAGGCTGAAATATTGATATTTGTTTCTCTTTCAAAACTTCGCAGAACGTCTTTCTACTTACTGAAACTTCTTTATTCTTTTCGCACCATTCAAGATATATTTTGTGCATTTGAGTTTTGGTGTAAAAACTGTCCTCCACATTTGTTCTCTTAGTAGATGCTCTACAGTAGTGGCTTGGAACTTTGGGGATAAGTTCTAACCACTTGATAAGGGATTCGGATTTTGGTGGAATAACTTTTTTTGGTTTTGCTTTTCTATTTTTGACCTTAATCCATTATTGAAAGATGCGGTCATTTAAATCAAAGGTCCCCAAAAAATTTTTTACAAACGCGAAACTTTTTTCCATCTGCAGATGGAAGATAACAATCAAAATGACACATTTTTTTTGGCATTTATAGTAGTTGGTCTTCTTCTTATTGGTGTTTTACGAAGTTCCACCAGACCCATAATATATGATTTTTTGGCCTCCCTGAAGGGTAAATTCCAAAAATATTTAAACGTATCTTTTCGACAATCGTCATCAATAGCCTCACATAGAATACTTCTTCAAAAACTCACGTTTCCTCATTAAAAAATTAATTACCAAATTCTGCTGTATTTAAAAAAAAAAACTAATATTTAATTTTTTCGTAAAGCAAATAAGATTTTATCTTTGAATTTAACTCTTTTTATGCAATTGAGTATCGGAATGTTACAAAAAATTGTTCAGAAAACTTTTACAATTTTATATTGAAAGAAAACCAAAGGCAATTGTAAAGTTTTTACGTTTAAACCAAATCAGTTATGTGCACTTATAACCAAGCGTCGACAACCACACTACCAGTAGCCGACCACTTTTCTTCTACAGAAAATTTTTCGTGTATTTTGCTTTGTAAAAGCTGACATCACTGGCCATTTTAGTCTCATTTATTACTCCGTTCTCTTTGTGGCGGCCTTTGCTTATAACACATACATAACTGTTTTTGCCGAAGATTTTCTATTATAGGTTACACATAGGAGTTTTAGCTAACTTTGAAACCACTTTGAGATAACGAGAAATGCTTTGGGGGATAAATGCCTTACTAGATAGGCTTTCTTACGGGCCAATAAAAAAAAAAAAATAAAAATTACACATAGGTGTTTTGGTCGGCGCACCGATGATATATATATATATATATATATATATATATATATATATATATATTTTTTTTTTAACATTTCCACTTATGTACAGTATAATTTTAGACTAATATGCTTGATAATATATAACCATATATTGGAGTTTATCAGTTATTGTATTAACTACGCTCCAGTTTCCAAAAAAATCTTAGTAGTCCCTAACATCTGGAGAAATTTCAAGGTCTCTTAATACCAAATTGTTAATTAACAACTACGTAAAATATAAAGCTTTTCATTAAATTGTTGTCCGTTGTTTCTTAATTTTATACATCCAAAATATCGTATTATTAATGCATAAATACTGTTTCACAAATTTTTAAGATTTGCAAATAATATTTCAACATTTAAGCGTTGCAGATGTTTAAATTTACGCAGCATTAGCTCCACTGACAAAAAAAAAACTTAAGACTTCATTGACACATATAAATACCTGACGGCGGTAGGAATAATCGCTGGAAAATATAAAACATCTGGCAACAAATTTCTTAAATTATATACTGCATAATTTCGAATCAGGAAGGCAAAATAGTTGGTAGATGAAAATATGAAGCTAAACTATTCGCAACAATTTAAAAATTATTTTTCTCTAATTTAAATAAATAAAAAAGAAAATAATCGACACATACATAATTCTTTTTTTATTTTTAAAATTAATGCATGAAAAAAATTGATAATTTTTTGTGAAGCCAAACTATTGTCAATACATATATATATATATATATATATATATATATATATATATATATATATATATATATATATATATATATATATATATATATATATATATATTATATTTATAGATGTACATATATATTTTCAGAAAAAGTTTGTAATAAGCGGACATTTAAAAAAGAAACGCAACTTGTAGAGCTGAAAACTGTAGTCAATCTGTGTAATAATAAAAAGATTATTATCAATATTTGTATTTATGTAGTTATTCTGTGAAAACTTAAATGATCTTTTTGCTTTGTATTTCATAAAAAAAAATCATAGGAAAAAGTAATCACAAGTTACTTAGTTTTCACTTCTATTGGCAGTCCTAACGACTGCCCTGCATTTTTTTTGTGTAATTAAACTACCCAAAGGCGTTTTACATAAAACACAAGAAGTAAGAAAAATAAAATTTTACTAAAGAAAGATCAAAAAATAAAGATGGAACTAAATATTTTACAACAATTCAATTTAATGTTAAATTGTATTAATCAAATACCAACATTCGATGGAACTGATCAGAATCAGAATTTTTGGCACAGGTGGAAGCACTGTTTCCATCTTTAGATATATTCGATAAAAAGAATAAAAAATTCTCTTTGGTTATTTAACCCTTTGACACGGGAATTAATTCTGGCCATTGAAAAATTTTATATATAGTTTTAATTGCTTAAATGGGCTTCAAAAACATGTGTAAAAAATTATGTGGACTAATTTTTATTCTAAAGTGGGTTTTGGGGATGTACATTTTAAAGTAAAATCCGCTACAATCTGTAAACCTTTTCACTCTATCTTATTTTTTTTATTGATTTAAAGTTTTTTTTGGCTTACGTACTTATAAAAATACAAAAAAAATCTAACTTTTGTAATGAAAAACACTGAATTAAATATTTTTTTGATTTTAATTTGCAACTAAACCTTAACACATTATACGCTGCGTCGATAATGACGAGACAAAATATGCAGAATTTATCTCAAGTTGTTTTCCAATTTTTCTGCCCTTTAAGAATTAAAATAATAACAACATAACAAACAGATAACTGTAAAAAAAGTTCATTTATGCTAAAAAACAAATCAGTCACGGATTGATAAAAGCGACGTACATTATAATGTACGCAACGCGTCAAAGGGTTAAGAAACCGATGCATTGGTGCGACAAAAGAAGCACTGCATCTTTCTGAAACAGTTGGTGACTGATCTAGATTGAAGGAAATTCTCCTTTTTAACTTTGGCGAGAAACAAACCGCCCACGAACTAATGGACAAACTGAAGACTTGGAGGATGGACTCCACTATAGAAAAATATTACTTCGACATAAACAGACTACACAATAGAGCACACAACGATGGGAGTTTCTAGACCAAGGAGATAAACCGAATATCGCTTCAATATTCACTGAACATCTCCCGAAACCAGAGTACATATTTCTCTTTTCTTTCATTTTCCATATTCATGAAGAACCTGTTGATTTCCTTTTTGTTTTCTTCACTCTCCACGAAAGAAAATTTGTTTATTCAGAGCACACACATAAGTTTCACACACACATTTTTCATATTCATGGATGTTTGCTTTTCAATCTGTTAACATCTCTTTGTCCTTGAAGTAATTTTTGTTTAGCTTCTTTCTATTTCATCGCCATGAAAGAGCAAAATTTGTTTCAAAAATTGAATAAAATTTTATTCAGGCAAAATGATAAGAGAATGAAAAAAATGTACTATTAATGGTGAAAAAATACGTACCCTGTCCGAAGCCCTCTAGAACAATGAGTTTCGCAAGAAAACCAGATAATCTGGAAGCTTTCAAAATAACACTGGAAGCGAGACACTAAAACATTACGGCCCTTGGTTTGACATACCAAAAAATAGACCATTTAGGATAAATTTTAGTGACAACGTTAATTATTCTCGACAAGAAAATAGGAATTTGAGGAATTTATCACCAGTAATAACAGTAACAAGTATAATGCGAGTAGTAGTCATAATAACAAAGCAAACAATGGTAGCGCCAATAGGACTAACTACCGAAATAATTATAGAAATGCACAACGACCTAATATAGGAAGACAGTCGAATCAGACGAGAAATTCGCGTTTTTCTCACGGAAATTTTGAAGAACCGATTGACATTGGAAATTAAAATGTTAATTTTCGTAATCGGCTACCCTATATAATTATTGAAAATCCAATTAAAACATTGTAGATACTGGAGCAGAATTCAGTATCATCAATGAAAATACTTGCGATCCAAAATGGAAACATAATGTAAAAGTAGTTTTAAGAGCAATGGGGGAAAGGAAACAACTTTGTAAGTTTCCCATTTTTAGAGAAACTGATTACGAATGTGAGTTTCTATAGTATAATTTTAATGGAAAATTTGACGGACTGATAGGTAACAGTATCCTATCAGATCTCGATTGTATTATTGATTATAGAAATAGACAGATGATAATGGCAAATACTTCAATTACCATACACCTTAATGAAGAGGAAGAAGAATACAAAAAAAAAATGTTACCATGAAAATATTATCGAAATCCTTAATAACGAAATATAAATCAATGACGGAGGTTTTTTATCTAATCTGGAAACACCGCACTTAAATACAGTATATAAGAACAAATTAATGTTAATACTAAAAACGCTTTACACAAAAATGAAAATCTTACCTTTACAAATAAAATCAAACATAGAATACCGACACAACACAAAATTCCAGTGTATTCAAATGTATACAGGTACCCAGAGATATATAGACAGGAAATAGATAGACAAATAGAAGAAATGCTAAGACAGGGCATAATTAGGGAAAATGCTAGTCCTTACAACAGTCCTATTTGGATTGTTCCAAAAATGATGTCCGCTACAGGTACTCAAAGATGGCGCCTAGTGATCGACTATAGGAAGTTAAGACAGGTTTCCAATTCCAAATATAGATGATATATATGATAAGTTGTAAATAATTTACTACTCTGGATTTGGCTCAAGGTTTCCACCAGATTGTAATGAATAAAAAAGACATCCATAAAACAGCCTTTTCAACTGCAAGTGGGCATTACGAATTTTTACGTTTGTTTGAAAAATGATTCCTCTACGTTTCAGAGATTGATGAGCAAGACTTCGGAGCATATTAATAATATTTGTCTGGTTTATTTAGATTATATTCTGATATTCTCTACTAGCATAGCGGAACATTTAGAGTCTCTAACCAAAATATTGAAATGTTTACAAAAGGAAAACCTAAAGATTCAGAACAAATGCAGTTTTCTAAAGCAAGAGACGGAATTTTTGGGACACTTGGTCACTTATAATGGCATAAAGCCAAACCCAAGGAAAGTCGAGGCTATAGACAAAATCTCTCTTCCAAAGAACCAAAACGAAATATTTTTGGGCACAACCGGATACTATAAGCAGTTTATAAAAAACTATTCGAAAGTAGCATACCCCTTAGTAAAATATTTGCAAAAGGGATCAAAAATAAATCTTAAAGACGAGGTGTTTACTCTTTACCTAATAAATAAGTAAACTTGTTGAGTATTTGTATTACACTCACTTTTATTTTTAAAAATTAAACCTTAAGAACTAATATTGAGAATCTTAAAACTAGCTAGAACTAATCTACCTACTGGTCGCAGACATGCCCAGTAGTCGCTGATAAGCGTATTCTGTGTTATCACCGTTCGTGGTAAACACATTATCAACAACATATGTTCCTTTGTTTACATACGTTCAACCCTTAAGAATTAATCTTAAACTAAAAACAAATAATCCATTTACTGGTCGCACACATGCGTACCAGTCGCTGTTAGGCGTATTTTGTGTTATCACAGTGTGATAAACACATTCAGGAATTTCCCTATTAAAACCATATGTTCCTTTATTTACCTACATTGAACCTTTAAGAACTAATCTTAAAGTAAAAAACAAATAATCTATTTACTGGTCGCACACATGCGTACCAGTCGCTGTTCAGCGTATTTTGTGTTATCACAGTGTTATAAACACATTTAGACAGTCTCCCATCTACAGGCCAAATTTTCCTGTTCATGTTTGAACATTCTGCCGGGGAACATTAAATTTAACATCTACAATGTTTCTTTTTCTTACACATCTCCTAATTACAATTACAAAACAAACAATAACTAAAACCAGCATTATTGATGATGCCAGTTTAATGAGTCGAGCTCTATGTACTGTGATTTGATGTTTTTTATCTGCTTCCGCAAACTTTCAACCTCCGCTGTGTGATTTATTGGTACGTCATCTAATGGCTTCGGCATCTCGAACTCCTTAACTTCTTTTACTAAGTAGGTTCTAAATTCGTTATATTGTTCCGATTTTACTTCTTGTGGTGATGATAAAATTGTTCTTCCAATTCGAGCAGTGCATCCTGCTGGCAATGTAATTACACCTTGGCCAGGTAGTTCAACCATATTTTGAGTTTTTTGGCAGAGAATATGGGCTGTCGCACTTGAAAATATTCTAAAAAACCAGTTGCTTTTTTCGTGTAATTCCAGCCAAATGTTTTTCGTTTTTATTTTCCTAAATAAGCAGTTGTGTGAGTTGCTAGGTTTCAGGGTAGCTAGTTCACATGAGTTGTCGTTGGCATCTTCCCACGCCCAATTTCCTTTGCATAAGTACTCGTCTTCTCCGTCTTTTTGGCATTGGTTCTGCGTCGGTTGAGTAATGAGATGATATGAATCCAATTCATAGTTATAAACTACAAATTGCTGCTTCAATTCTGCCACCATAATTAGGCCATCTTTCAAAATAGGTATTGGTATGATGTTATATATATCCGAGGAAAATCTCTCTAACAATGGAATTTTTATATCAATAACCAGCGTTCCATCAACAAAAACTCCTCTAGCAGTCATTAATCTGTATACTGCCTAAAGAACAGCATCCTTCGATTTTCCTGGCAATCTTAATTTATCTGATAGGTGTTCTTTTATTTTTAAGACTTCATCCTGTAGTTTATTCGGCCAAATTAAATTAGGATTAATTTTTCCATGATTAATGTCAATAAGCAATCCTATTATTTGCATTTGGATTTTCTCTGCTTCGTTTACTATAATTTCAAGCTGCCTCGTCATCATGAAGAAGTTGACAAAGTAGTCAGTGTTTAACAGGTTACTGATTTCGTTCACTTTAGTATTTATGTCATTAAAATGGGAGTTAACCTCTTCTATCGTCTTTTTCATGATATTTGTCGTTAACTCCACTACAGATGTTTGTTGTTCAACCAGACTCTTAATATTGTGTTGGTTTTGCAATAACTTTCTCATGTTCTCCTCCACTAACTCTCTGTCATCGGCATCCATCATTCCAAACAACACATTATAAAACGAGCCCACAAACTCAAATGGAGCTCGTTTTATTCGAGTTCTATCACGATCTTGATGAGAAAATAACTTATCATTTTCTTGAATATCCTTAAGTTTATCTTCCATACCTCTTAAAACCGAGGCACATTGCTTTTCGAAATTTCGCAGCTTGTTACATATCATTTTACATTTTGTAATGGAAATAGCGATGTTATTTACCGTTGTAAAATACGCATCCATATTATAATATGCCACTAGACTCCAAGACGATATTACACGATTCAGTGTTCCAATCTTATCAGCATATATTATCGTTCCATTTCCCAATTCCTTTATCGTTCCTTTTACATCAGGCATCTGCAACATCTATTACAGAACTTAACACCAGGCACAACATTATTGCCCACCACATTAACTCTTTTGGCTGCAGACATTTGCGCACGGCGTATTGTGTGAGCTGAGATTTTGCTGTTTGGCCGCTTTTATCTTCATTTGTACTGTCTTCTGTTTTCTCTAAAGGACATAGTTTGTGAATAGGACGTTTAATAACCCCATTTGCCATTTTTAACGTGACTACTCTCACTTTTCCGTCTTTGCCCGCATGAGTCTCTATGATTCTTCCCAAAGGCCACTTTGCAGGAGATGTCGCTTTAACTATAACTACTTGGTTTTGCTTCAAATTCTCTTCTCCACTTTTCCATTTATATCTGTGTTGTAACGTTGTCAGATCTTTCCATCGCTTCCAAAAGTCTTTTTTCATTTTCTGTATTATTTTCCATCTATTGAGGGAACCAATGCGTAGGTCGTCTATTACTTCCGGACTTCCTACTAGCGGCTGACCAATTAGAAAATGCCCAGGTGTCAGAACAGCTGTTTCCTCTGAAGATTGATTGATAGCATACAAAGGTCGTGAATTCAGTACAGCTTCAACTTGCGCCAATAATGTTGACATTTCTTCGTAAGTAGGCATGTTGTCTTCAATCACTCTTCTTATGTGATATTTTACAGACTTAACGCCAGCCTCCCAAATTCCTCCAAAATGTGGGCTTGCCGGGGGAATAAAACGCCATTGGATTTCTTCGGATTCAAGCTTATCGTAAACTGAATTGTTATTTTTTACTGCATCCATCAATTCCTTATCTAACTTCCGTGCTGCTCCTACAAAATTTGTACCATTGTCGGAATATAAGCATTTTGCTTTGCCCCTTCTGGCAAAAAATCGTCTTAGTGCTGCCAAAAATCCGTCAGCTTCCAAATGGATCGCCCTCGTTGCCATACACACAAAACTGCTATGTACTCTTTAAAAGATTTTTGTCCCCTACCTCGAGAACATCTCATCTGAATTGGACCAGCATTATCATCAATTCAACTATATAGGACTTCTCTAATAGCATTGGATGTTTATGATTGTACGGCAATTCAGAATTTCTCAATCGCCCACCGACTCGAAGGATTCCATCTTCGTCCAAAAAGGGATGTAGATTTGCAATCTTGCTCCTCGGATCGACTTCCTGCTGTTGTCCTAAATTCATAATCTCAGAGAAAAAATAATGTTCTTGATGCTGACAAACTATTACGTAATTTGCAATCTTGAGTTCTTCGGATGTAAGCCAGTTAGGATATTTCTTTCGCCTTAGTTTCTCAATGAATCGCTTTACATATGCGATAACTCTTTCCAACTTTCGGAAAGATGAACACCTTGTAGAAAGCGCAGTCAGCAAACATTCAGTTCCATGCGCTCTCGTTGTCAATATTATTTTTTGATTATTCTGTGAAGGCCATTGATTTCTATCACATTTTAACCAAGATGGTCCAGTCCACCACGTTCCACTTATTTTAACAGCCGATACCCCTCTAGCTGCTTCATCAGCTGGGTTGCTTTTTGTATCAACATTCCGCCATATATCAACATTCCGCCTTATTACATGTGGTAATAACGCTTTAATTTCATCTACTCTAGATTTGATAAATCGATCCTTGTTTTTATTATTAACAATCCACGCCAAAGTTATTGTTGAATCGCTCCAAGTATTAACTTCAACCTGTCGTTGCATTATCGATAAAATCCTTGTTGTTAACTTCGCCAATAAATGAGCTGCGCATAACTCCAACTTTGGCAGCGTCTTTCGATTCTTTACGGGATTGACCTTGCTCCTAGCCGCCACCAGGTTGATTATATCATCTACTTTGTTATATACTACGGCTGCATATGCCTTCTGAAATGCGTCCGTGAAGCCATGAAGTTCCACTTTGGATGATTTCGTCGTTTTGTACCATCGAGGTATGACTTGTTCTCGTAATGACGGTAGACTTCTCATAATTAAATTCCATTCTTTTTGTAGCTCATGATTTATTTCATCATCCCAGTTGGTTTCCATTATCCATAGCTTTTGTATAAACAACTTAACGCTAGTTGTAAATGGTGCAAGCCAACCAATAGGGTCAAAAATCCTTGCTAGTGTTGATAAAGCACGCCGTTTAGTAATTCTTCCATTGTTATCAGCTTCGACGTTAAACATAAAGACATCTTTATTCGGATGCCACTGAAGCCCAAGCGTCTTAACTGCTTCATCACTATTAATCGGTACCACTTCTATATTTTCTTTATTTGGAACTGCTTCTAAGATCGTGTTGTTGTTTGAAATCCATTTTCGTATTGGCAACCCAAACTTCTCCAGCTGCAAAGATACCTGCTTTTGAATATATTTACATTCTTCTACTGAATCTGCTCTTGTCATCAAATCGTCCATATAGAAATCGTTGATGATTATATCATTTACTTTATCATCCAAACAGTCTGCCCCAATTTGTGCCAAAACCTTTTTTGCCAAAAACGGTGCTGATGATGTTCCATATGTTGCTGTAGTTAGTCTGAATTCATGTATAGGTTGATTGCTTTTTTCTCGCCATAAGATATGTTGATACGGTTGATCATCTTCATGAATTAGTATCTGTCGATACATTTTTTCTACGTCTGCTGTTATAACATTACCCCATAGTCTCCATTTGATGATGATATCGAAAATGTCATTTTGGAGCTTTGGACCAATTTTTAAGATATCATTCAAATTGCGTTTATTTGTAGATTTAGCGGACGCATCAAACACCACCCGTAACTTCGTAGTTAAACTATCTTCCTTGATGACAGCTTGATGAGGAAGATAATATTTTCCAGAATTATTGGCTGCTTCCACCATATGACCCTTTTCTCGATAATCTTGCATAAACTTCACATATTGCTGTTTTAAAGCAGAATCATTAGCTAGCCTCTTCTCCAAACTTAAAAATCGGGCCATTGCTTGCTTTCTTGATTCTCCAAGCTCCATATGTTCTTCAAATGGTAACCTTACTATGAATCTGCCATACTATCAATAGTTGTTGTTTTCTCGAAAAATTTAACACAGCTGTCGTGAGGCGAGTCATCTTTCTTTTCTGGGATTTCTTCGATTTCCCAAAACTTTTCTAAAGTTGTAGCAACTGTAGAACATGTCTTTGCTACTTTTTTAGGTCTTCTCAATAATCCGGACACCATCTAACCAAGTTTTGTAGCTTGTCCTGTGATAGTATCGATTTTCCTTATGCCATCCTCTAGTATTTCATGGT
This sequence comes from Phasia obesa, assembly GCA_949628195.1. NCBI lineage: Eukaryota > Metazoa > Arthropoda > Insecta > Diptera > Tachinidae > Phasia > Phasia obesa. The sequence continues at coordinate 106,046,848 of OX451217.1, forward strand.
AAATATCCGCGCCGATCAATACATCAATTCTGTCTGACTTGTAGAAGTTAGGATCTGCCAAGAAATAGTTATCCCATTTAGCAACATCGTATTCGAGTGATATGTCCGGCTGTGGCTATGACAATGATTTTAGTACCAGCGCCTCTAAATTAAATATTGCATTGTTATGTAATCTAGGTCGAAATTCCAGATGTACCTTTGAATTTGATACACCCACCAATGTATCACCTAGACCATACAACTCTGTTTTTTCTTTTACTCGCGGAAGCTGCAGAATCTGAGCTGCCTCCTCAGATATAGTAGTTATTTGGGAACCTTGATCCACCAACGCCCTCAATGTGACATATTCCCCATGAGATGATTTAACTCTTATCAAGGCTGTAGCAAGCAGTACCGTTGTGGCTTCATCGTGCTTTGTTATATACACTCCTGCCTTCTCGCTCTTGTCAGATGGTTTAGTTGTGTTCTCATAATGCAGAAGCGGATTGTGATCTTTACCACACTTTTTGCATTTGATTGTTGATTTAAAGCATTTTTGGTCTGTCGTATGGTGTAGACAAATCTTGCATGCATTTGAAGTGTCTGCCCAGTGCCGTCTCTCATGCACACTTAGCTGTGCAAACTTCCGACAATCATAAATTTTATGTCCCTTATTCTTGCAGAATACACACCTTATTTCTACAGCCAAATTACTTGATTGCCTTGCAATCCCCTTCTGTTGATGATTTTGCATACCTCGCTGTTGGTTGTTAGCTGCCTTCTTTTCCTTTAAAGATTCTTGAGCTTGTGACATCTGTGCTAGAAAGTTCAATACATCTTCTAACGTCTGTATTTGCCGAGTCTTCCTAGTGTTGAATTCATATTGCCGCATAGCCTCGCTATCAAATTTCCGTATAACTATTCTGGCAATGAAAGGTTTTGCATCCTCAATTTCCATGCCCAGGGCTTCGATAGACTTCACACATTCATTTGTGGTGTCTAAAAGTTGTCTTATGCTGACAGCTTTTTCACTATTCATATTTGGTTGATCCAGCAGTTTGTCAACCAGTGTAGAATACAACAATCTTTTGTTTTCGTATCGCTCCCTTAACATATCAAGTGCCACTATATAATTATACTCAGTTATATTCAAATGTTGTATATGTTTTGCAGCATCGCCTTTTACTGATGTTTTAAGCCGGTACATCTTCTCTATCTTACTCAGATGTTTGTTTTTATTTACCAATGTATCAAACAAATCATAAAATGATGACCATTAATTTGCATTTCCATGAAAATAAGGGATCTTTACCTCCTGTAATTTTGTAGCTGGCTGAGGAATTGTTGAAATCTGATCGGTGTCTTCTTTTTCACCAATCTTCCTTAGCACCTTATAATAAAGGCTTCTCACTTCTGAGAACTGCTCCGAAAAATTGTTTATATCTTCATCTTCCAAATTTTCTAACTTGGAATTAAGTTTTCTATAACCTTCATTCAATTCCATCTTCACTACTTCCAAAACCGATTTGTTTTGGCCTTGAAGTTCACTTGTGGCTTCCCTTAATCGATCCATAAAATTACGCATGTCACGATTAAACCACGAAATTTTTTATGTGTTTTGTATACGGTTATTCTTAAATAACACCGTTTCTTCCTCACAGACCAGTTCGGGAGCTCCTTCCAACGAACCACCTTCTGCCGGTCTGACTTCGCACACGTTCTCCTTCAGCTCTTTAACAGCTTCAGAGATGGATTCTTTTAGCTGTTGACTTGGGTTTAGATATTGCTGAACACCTTGAACATATTTTTTTACTTCTTCAAAGTAATTTACTTCAAAATATTGTTCATTCTTACATCCGATATTTACCAATTTACTATGGTTTTCTTGGAACTCCACCCATTTCAAGTCCACTCTCTTCTGAGTTTCTTCGATTTGAACCTGGCGTAGTGTTCCAGTTTCCAGCTTTTCCAGGATAATCAGCAAGTCTTCACCAATGACCTTTTGTCGTTCCAACAACTTGATCCTATTAGCCATCATATTTGATAAAATCGTATTATTTTCCAAAATTATTTTCTTCAATAGTTTTTTCTCGAAGGATCAAATGTTTACTCTTTACCCAATAAATAAGTAAACTCGTTGAGTATTTGTATTACACTCACTTTTATTTTTAAAAATTAAACCTTAAGAACTAATATTGAGAATCTTAAAACTAGCTAGAACTAATCTACCTACTGGTCGCAGACATGCGCAGTAGTCACTGATAAACGTATTCTGTGTTATCACTGTTCGTGGTAAACACATTATCAACAACATATGTTCCTTTATTTACATACGTTCAACCCTTTCAGGAATTTCCCTATTAAAACCATACGTTCCTTTATTTACCTACATTGAACCTTTAAGAACTAATCTTAAACTAAAAAACAAATAATCTATTTACTGGTCGCACACATGCGTACCAGTCGCTGTTAAGCGTATTTTGTGTTATCACAGTGTGATAAACACATTTAGAGAGTCTCCCATCTAAAAGCCAAATTTTCCTGTTCATGTTTGAACACGAGGATTATAAAAGATCATTCGAAAAACTAAAGCTCCTTATAAAATCCGATCCTATTTTACTACACCTGGACTTTCAAAAGGAATTCGCCCTAGTTACTGATGCTAGCAATTTCACTCTTTAATACAAGGCGATAAAATAATTCGCTATGCAAGCCGATCACTTACAGTCATGAGAAAAACTATAGTACTATTGAGAAAGAACTCTTAGCTATGGTTTGGGCAACGAAGTACTTTCGTCCTTACCTCTTTGGAAGAAAGTTTACAGTCAAAACCGACCATCGACCTTTAGTTTGGTTGAGTTATCTAAAAGAACCAAACTCTAAACTACAACGCTGGAAAATCATCTTGAACGAATTTGATTTCCGGATTGAATACATAAAAGTAAAAGAAAACGTGGTAGCGGATGGTTTAAGTAGAATAGTTTATGAAGAAGGATAATAAGAAATCGGAAAACCAGATTTTGATTCATTGGCTTTGATAAATCTAAATGTTTGATTAAATTGTTTGATTCTAGAGATGATGACAGTGCTTAAACAGACAGCACCGATTTTATTTAAATAACATCCAGCCCACTAAATATTTTTAAACAGCAATTGTTCTTAAAATGCGCAGATAGAGAAAGCTGCAGCAAAAAGTAATATTTAGAAGGAAAATAAGGGAAACTTGGAATTTGACTCAAAGTAGCAATTTAGTACATATAATGCGAGAAAAATTACCACAAAAAGGACTGATGGTATTATTTTGCCCAGGGAACAATTTGTATTTACAGTTTTTGGATCTATACAGAAGGTTCTTTGCAAGGAATGAAAATTTGAAAATCATAAAAACGAACATTATACTGGAAGATGTTACCGACGAAGGTAAAATTCTCCAAACCATAGAGGCGGAGCATTTGAAAAATAATCATAGTGGTATAAATGAAGTTTTTGAGAAAATAAAGAAAAAATATTATTACCAAAACTTGCAAAAAATTTTCCAAAAATATATAAATAATTATATTATTTGCAACAAAGCCAAATACGACAGAAACCCAAATAAACATTAACGAAAAGCCCTGGCAAACATCACGAAATAATTCACATCGATATCTGGTATACGCAAAGAAATACAATGTTTCTTACCAGTATTGACAAATTTACCAAATACGCAATTGCGTATCGCCTTCCTGATATCAATAACACAGCACAACAAAATAAAAAAAATTTCATGTGCTCTTAAAACCACTATATAATTTTGATGTATCATGACTACCTTTGTACAAAAATGGTAAAATTTTTAAATTCTATGGATAGATTTTTTTTTAAAAAATTTTTTTTTAAAATTGCAATTTTTTTGAGACGTTTCTTCAAATAATTAATGATAACTCAAAAACTACTAGTCCGATATTATTAAAATAAATTCAGAAAAATTAAGATTTGCATAGCCTTTAATTCGTCTATATATCGATCAATAGTATCGGAGTTATAATAAAAAACTTAAGAAAAAAATATATTTTTTACGTAAAAATGGCAAAAATTTTCGTTTTAAAAAAATCATAAAAAATCGAAAACGGCAAAAAACTTCCAGATTCATTTTTTTATCGCATAGCGACATATAATAGCAACAAAATGAGATATCGACCATAAAAATCGATTGATTTTTTTCGAATTTATTCACATTTTAGTGAATTCGCTCATTTTCACAAAATTTTAGTTTTTTGCTTGATATACGCATTATAGCGGGTTTTCAAATGTGTGAAAAACATAAATTTTCCAATTTCAAGGGGTGCATGTCGGATTAATGTTAGATTTGATGAGAAACTTCCACCCACAAAATTTTAGTCGAATTCGACAACGTTAACACGTAGCGCATAGGCCCCAAATCTGAAAAAAGCGTTTAAATCGAAAATAATTGACAAATTTTCAGTTTTTGCAAAATTAACGCTATTTATTTCCCCTTTTGCAAAAAAGTGGATCCTGGTCCTTAGGGCAAACACAATGAGATTTACAATAAGCTACATATATAGCCTTCGAATAAAGGCTATGCAAATCTTAATTTTTCTGAATTTATTTTAATAATATCGGACTAGTAGTTTTTGAGTTATCATTAATTATTTGAAGAAACGTCTCAAAAAAATTGCAATTTTAAAAAAAAATTTTTTAAAAAAAAATCTATCCATAGAATTTAAAAATTTTACCATTTTTGTACTAAGGTTCATGATACATCAAATGTATATAGTAGTTACTCGAGCATATTTTTGCTGTTGCCCTGTGTAATTGATGCAATAAAAATGCGTGTTCACTACTGGGGTAAACCAGAGACAATAATTACAGATAACGAATTAGACATAGTTGTTGTGAAACAATTTCTGATTAAAACGGAATTGGTGTACATTTTACCACAACCTATAACAAAACAGGGAACTCAGATGTTGAAAGACTACATTTGACTCTTAATGAACATATAAGGCTTTTCACTGGGATTGTGAGTAACGAAAGCAATTTAGACGAAAAAGTTCATAAGGCAATATTAGCCTATAATAACACAATCCATTCCACGACAAAAATTAAACCAATAGATTTTATAAACAATAAAATATCACGCGAAGATATTACCGTATTATCGGAAAGGTTTCATAAAGAAAAATAAGAAAGAATAAACGTCATAAATATAAGGCAACGGAATGAAAATAATGTTGATTTTGGGAATGAATTCGTAAAAAATTATAGAGTTGACAAAACTCAACCAAAATATAAGAAAATTACTAACTATAGCGTAGAAGATAACCACTTAGTATCAGAAGACAACAAATTTAAAAAAGTCTACAAAACTAAGGTTAAATATCTGATGGCCCAAGCACTTCTACAGGTCAGCAAGGTTGAGGAAAACCTTGGTTACACAGTGGTGCAGTTAAAATCGAAGTTGCTAACATGACTACTACAGTGTTACATATAATACGTCCTTTGGAAATATTTGATATAATTAAGAAGATAGAATTGAACATAGAAGAAATATATATTTATATTAAGGATATTTTAAGAAAGGAAATCAATGTCATTAGGGCAAAGGTGAAATCCATTACACCTAACAGATTGATTGCCTTACAAATGGTTATTTGGACTTATGGTCAGTAATGATAGAGAAGAAGGTTTAGAGCATCTAAAGAATACTGAGATTAACACTTATAATGCGATAGGCACTTTGAACAAACAAATATGTATTAACAAACATTTTAATGAGGCAATTAAAGCAATTTGAAAAGCAGTGAAAAGTGACTGAAATAAAATAGAAAATGCACTCGAAGAGATCACAAAACGCAATAATGAGATAGTAAGAAGACTTTAATATACAGACCAGATGCTTAAATTAAAAAGCTTAGAGAACAAATTCACTCAAATTCAGGAAAATATAGCGTCAGCTAGAAACAACGTAATTCATCCGGTCGTACTAACACCCGAAGAGATAGAAAGTTTTGACATCAATTATTATAAGCTTAAACTAATAAAGATGGTTGTTATGAACTACATCAATGATTTATTGATCATAGCCATAAAAATCCCAGTAGATTTTCTTGTTACAGACTTAAAATTGATAACACCACTACCGAATGACAGATTTTTAGAGATTGACGAAGACAACGAATTTATAATTACGGTCAACAATATAACTTTCACGTACGTAGGCAACTGTTTATTCAGCGTTTTTCAACCAATCGAAAATTGTATAATCAAGAAAAATTGTAAACTTAGATTTAATAACGTACCAGGTATTGATGTCATCGATGATGATCTCTTGCTTGTAAAAAATGCAAATTATACGAAATTAACGCAAAACTGCGATAAAAGAGATATTATTAAGTAGTGAACAAAAACTACTTAATAAATTTTTATAATTGCAACTTAAAAATATTAAAAGAACAACTATTGTAAATGAAAAATTCACTTATCCAAATAATTATTTCACTGATGTAAATTTTGAAGAAAAAATTGATTTTGATAAAATTAAACTTACCAATTTGAAAATATAAAGCAAATTGAAAAATTGGTTTACCACAAGAATGTATCACATGGTTTAAGTATAACATTAATTTTAACAATAATAATTACGTTTGTAATGTATGCAAGTTACAGGAAGTGTTCAAAAAATAAAAATAATTAATTGAACGTTAACATTGAACTCAACCCTACTGCCAAAATGGCACAAAATGCTTTAAATATATTTATTCTTTTTAAATCAAAGAATTTGCCTAAACAGCAGATTCATCATATCTTTTGTGACTTGAATACAATCATTTGTTTTTTGTATAATTAAAAATGTAATACAAGCAGATTCACCATGCAGACAAAATAAAAGTACTTAGACAAAATAAAATGTAAACAAATATTTTGTCTTAGCGTGTGAATCTGCAACGTAGACGAAATTTCTTATTTTTAACCGACTTAAAAAAAGAAGGAGGTTATCAATTCGTCTGAATGTTGCTTTTTTATGTTTGTGCCCGCATAACTCAGTCATTTCTAAAGTGATTTTAAAAATTGTTTCTTTATTAGAAAGGAAATGGTTACAGATTGGACCCATTTTAAAAGAAGTTCAGAATTTTGATAATTAAAGGGTGTCCCCTTTTAAAAAGGGTGCCGTAAAGGGCACTCTTTTAAAATTTAAAAAAACTGCATATCACTATAGCTGCCAATAACAGAAATTATTAAAAAAAAAATAAACTTAAAAATTAAAGGGTGTCCCCATCTGTGACGTCAATTTAAATATATGAACCATTGTAGACAGCAACTTGAAAATTGGACATAATGTCCAATATTTATAATCAGAAATTATATATTTATAATTAGAAGTTAAAGGGTGTCCCAATAATTGATGTAATTTGATGTATATTGCAAAATTTTTGAACAGTAACAGAGAGACGGTTGAAATTTACAAAGAACCTGTATTTCTAAGTCCGTTATAACATCAAGTATATAATTTAAATTTGGAAACTAAAGGGTGTTCCCATAATTGATGTAGTTTTACCTATCTAGCCCTATCTTTTGAACCGTTATAGACAAACACTTGAAAATTAGACAGAATCTTCACTACTATGTGCCGTATAATAACTTTTATAAATATTTAAAATTATAAAGGGTGTCTCAATGTTGATGTAAATTGATGCATATGGCCAAACTTTTGAGCCGTTTTAGACAGATATTTGAAATTTACAAAGAATCTGTCCCTTAAAATAAGTATTTAATTTAATATTGTGCATTAAAGGGTGTCCCCTAGGAGATATTGTTTAACCTATATGGCCATATCTTTGGAAACGTTAATTTTTATTACTGTGTCAGTAATAATAAGTGTAAAAAAAATAAAGGGTGTCCTCATATCTGATGTAATTTGTCGTATATGGCTTTATCAGCTGAACCATTATGGATCGACATTTGAATGTACAGAACGTATAAAAATATGTCCGTTAGAGCAACAAGTATAAAAGTATTTGATTTGGGTACTAGTTCTTACAGATTACTTCCTTTTAAATTTTTAGTTTAGAATTGATGCACATATATTTGTTTTATAGTCGGTTTTTTTTGCAAGAATTATTAAAGTTTATTTTTAAGTTTTTTTTTTTATTTTTTATTTAATCAAAATAAAGTAAATTCATGCTTAGTATTTAAACCCCGCGAAGCCTTAATTAACTAATTAATTACTTCGTAAAGTATAAATATTATTATATTATTATTGCGAGGACAAGAAGTAATTTTTATAAATTTTTTTCTTATATGATACGTTTGAAATATCCTTTATGTTCCTTGGCATGTCGTTATATATTTTTGGCAATAATACTTTTAGTGTTCGATCACCATAGCTGTTTTTCATTCTTGCGATTGTAAGTCTGCCTTCAGAATGTAGTTGTGTGTTATATTGATGGGAAATGGGTTGCAATATTTGGGCATTGTTTAGGTCAGTCAAGACTGTGAGTACGTATATACTCTTGATGCTTAACAAATTAAGATGACGTGGTAGATTTTCGATAGCTATGTTACTGTTGGTAGCTCGAGTTTGTTCACACGGCTGCATATTCAGTGTTTCTGGGCGAGTGTTGTTGTACCTAATGTTGTTGTGTCTTGTGGCGTTGTTATTGGACTGAGTATGTAGGCGGGAGTAAGTGAAGTTTTGATTGTTGATTTGGTTATTATATAATATCTTTAGTAGGTGATTTTGTGTCCTTTGCAGGCTTTCGCAGTGAGAAGAGTTTCCCCAAGCCGATATTCCATGTCTTATATATGATTCGACTAAAGAGAAGTATATTTGCCGAAGTACTGTGTTTGTAGCAACGCAGCTGAGGTTATATAACGAGTAACCGGCTTTACGTAGTTTCTTTTGGAGCTCTTTTATGTGCATTTTCCATTTAAACGTGCTATCTACGAATACTCCTAGGTATTTGTATGTGTTTACTAGTTCAATTGTGGTGTTGCATGTGTCGTTATCGAGTATTTCGTTTACACTGTCGTGTATACACTTGACGTCATGATATTTTAATTTTATATTAATTTGTTTCACGTGTGGCTGTCTAATATGCATCAGTTTTGTTTTGGATGCATTAATTACCAGCCCATTATCGTGACACCATTTGGATACAGTATTTAGCTGGTTTTGCATAATTGTTATAGCTGTCTCTATATTTTTGTGTATAACCACCATCGCTGTATCATCGGCGTATGCATAAGTGTCGCAATCTTTTAGTCTCCTTACTTAATTTGTTTTCGATCTTTTATATCATTTATACTCAGAGCGTTGTTAATTTTATCAGCAAATTTGCCTAGAAGTTGACTTATATTTTTTTCCTTCTGAAAACCAAATTGGTTCGGATTTATTATTTTATATTTGGTTAAGAAATTATTAAACCTTTTGACTATGACTTCCTCTAACACTTTTTCGATTACCGGTAATATTGCTATTGGCCTATAGTTATTAACATTATCTTTTTTATCGCTTTTGTATATGGGTCTTATAGTGGATGTTTTTAGTATTTTTGGGATTTTAGATGTGTTGATACTCTCATTGATAAATGCCGTTATTACGGGAGTAAGGGTTAGGGCATTATCTTTTATATCTTTAGGTCTGATTCTGTCGATGCCTGGACCTTTGTTATACCCTTCACCACAGGTGGAAAGGGTATATATAAGTTTGTCATTCCGTGTGTAATTTCTACAATATTCATTTCCGACCCCATAAAGTATATATATTCTGGATCCTTATACATAGAGAAGTTGATTAAGCGATGTCCGTCTGTCCGTCTGTCCGTCTATCCGTCTGTCCGTCTGTCCGTCTGTCCGTGTTAGTGTGGTAATGTCATTTGCCAAGGCACCAGAAGAGATACAAAAAATTTAAGCACACCAATCTGTCAGGCATAGTTTCGAAAATTTTGGTATTGCAATTCAGCAACATCGGATCATTCCTTTGGAGGCTGCGGGCCAAAAACCACGCCCACCTGTATTTTTTTCACGTTTTTTCAGGTTTTTTTTAATTTTTTTTTTAGCTTTAATGATTCTGTTTTGCCTTTTTTTCTCAAATAAATATTAGACTGCGACAGGTAGATCGCAAGGAGTGCATACAGATCTCCGGGGATCAATAACCCCCTGCGAGGGGCGATTTTTGTTTGTTTTTAGATTTGTAGGGTTTTTCTGCTTTGATTTGTATTAGTGACCTTTATAGAAAGCAATACACATAGAGGTAGCCAATGGAACCACAGGGTACCCACTGATAAATAGGAGCAGTTAAAAGGACCCCCCATGTGTCAATATTTTTTTTTCTTTTTTTTTTCTTTAGTCTGACCATTCTAACTCAATATAGATTGGAGAAAGGTCCAAAATTTAACAAAAAAAATTCAATCAAATTTTTGAAAAAAAATTTTTTAAAAAAAATTTTAAAATTTTTTTTCAAAAATATTTACAAAAAAATTTACAAAGCATTTTCAAAAAGATATTTTACAGAAAAATATTCGAAAAAAAATTTTTTTAAAAAATTTTACAAAAAATTTTCGAATAAAATTTTACAAAAAATTTTTAAAAAAATATTTTTACAAAAAATTTTTACACATAATTTTCGAAAAATTAAAACAAAAATTTCAATATTTCTTTGACAATGAAAATCATGACTGTAACAAAACATATAATTAATATTAAGAATATACATATGTATGTGGGATTAAATGATAACCAGCGACTTAATTGACGGACATATGACAACACTGACGGCCACATTATTTCCCTTATTAATTCCCATAAAAAACAACGATGTAAATAGAATAAGATAGGATAAGAGAGAATAAGAAATTAGTCTAAGTTAGGATATCAGAACAATCGGTCACTTTAATGACAATTAAATAAACTGTTATATTTACATTTAATTAAAAAAGAACGCATTTTTATTTAAACAGTATTGTGAAATCCTACAAAATTGGGGGCTCAACCGCAATGAGCTTATGAAGAGAAAACTGTGTGTTAAAAAATTAAAAAAGGCCGAGTGCCAAAAGAGAAAAACTTTGTTTTAAAATTGAAAAGGCTGAGTGCCGAAAATCAAAACTGTGTGTTGCAAATTGGAAAAGGCTGAGTGCCAAGAAACAAAACTGTGTGTTTGTTTTGGGAAGGCTGAGTGCCGAAAATCAAAACTGTGTGTTGCAAATTGGAAAAGGCTGAGTGCCGAAAATCAAAACTGTGTGTTGCAAATTGGAAAAGGCTGAGTGCCAAGAAACAAAACTGTGTGTTTGTTTTGGGAAGGCTAAGTGCCAAAGAAAGAAAAGTGTTTCTAGCAATAAAAACTGTGTGTATAGAAGAGCAGAAGATTCCCAAAATTATTAGAAACAGACTAATTGTTCACCAAAAAATTAACTGTGTTCTTTTAAAGAAAAGAAATAAAATTGTGAAATTGTGTTGTAAATACAACAAAAAATGCAATACACACAAAGTGTTAATATGCATATGCAAAGCTGAAGAGGAGAAAAGAAGCAAAAGCCAAATAAAACTCAGTGAAGATCAATAGCTGTGAAACAAATCAGAAGTGAAGTAGCAGAGAATCAAATGCAAGTCACTTAGTGAAGAAGGTGTAAACAAGAAGACAACAATAAAAACAACAAGAACGTGCGTGCAGAAACTTCTCGAAGAAAAAGCAGATAAGATAAATTGTTCGTTATTTTTGAAAATATGCGTAGTACTTTTCAAACTTTTACAGTTTGAAATTATTTTATTACAGTTTGAGAATTTAATAAGAATTTTGCCTAATAAGAAAAGTTTTAAACATGAAAAATGAAATAGTAGAGTAATATTTTAAAGTTCAAAAGAGAATATCTGTAAAGAATTAAAAACTGTGTATAAGCTAAAAAGTAAATTAGAGTAACTACATTTTAATATTTTTACTATACAATTTATTTTATATAACTTTATATTATTTTATAAATCAAAAGATTTTTTTTTTTAATTTGGAAATATGGACGAGACAGAGATTTTAAGTTTGACTGTTGAAGCTTTAAAAGACAATTTAAAAAAATTAAATTTATCAACAAGTGGGGTAAAAGCTGAATTACAGACAAGACTTTTAGATCATTTTACCAAAAAAGACGATGAGGTTTCGGAAGATAGTTATGCTGAAGTTACGTCCAGAGTTGTTCCACGAAGTACTTTTACGCTAAGAGATATCGAAGACGCCGTTACATCTTTTAATGGTTCTGATCATGTTCGAATTCATCAATGGCTCGAAGAGTTTGAAGATAACGCTGACGCTGTTAATTGGGATGATTTACAAAAGTTCATTTACGCTAAACAACTTTTGAAGGGTGCAGCAAAAATGTTTATTCGCAGTGAAACTGGTATAAAGACTTGGAACTCGTTAAAAGCTGTTTTGATTAAGGAATTTGGAGTTCAGTTGTCTGCAATAGAAGTACATAAAATGTTGGGAAATAGATCTAAGAAGCCAGGTGAGACTCATAGAGAATATTTGTATGCGTTGGCTGAAATAGGAAAACCAGTTGGACACTGAGAGTTTGATTCAATATTTTGTTGACGGTATTTCAGACTCCAGGCAGAATAAAAGTATTCTTTATCAAGCCGTGACTATCGATGATCTTAAAGAAAAAATTAAGGTGTATGAAAAAATAAAAGGTACACAAGAGGCATTAACCCCTAAAATACCACAACGATTTATGCAAAAGGGAAAAGAAACAAAGGAAGATTTTGTAAAATTAAAGAAATGTTACAAGTGCGGGAGAAATGGGCATATGGTGAAGGAATGTCCTGAGAAAGATTTCAAATGTTTTAAGTGCAACGAGTATGGCCATAAAGCGAATGAATGCAAAAAAGTTGTTAATGCTAAAAACGATGTTAAACAAGCGAATATGGTGCAGAACGGGTCAACACTTTTGTTTAAAGATATCGTTATTCAGGGTAAAACATTATCGGCGCTTATAGATACAGGTTGCGAAGTTTGTCTTATGCGAGTAGATACATTGTTCTTATTAGGAGAAATAAAATTAGAACCTGAAAAGATACCTCTTCACGGTATAGGAGACGCTGAGATCAAAACTTTAGGAAAATGTACTCTGCCTGTAGAAATCGATGACATGAAGTTTGACGCCAATTTTTACCTGGTAAGCGAAAAGGACATAAACCATTCCATTATGATTGGTAACTCCCTAATTTCGCAGGCCGAAGTAGTAATAAAAAAGGGAGAAGTTTGTTTTAGGAAGCTGACAAAGAAAAACCCGTTTTTTGAAGAATTTGGCACCATCTGTATGAATGTTGAAGAAGACAAAGAAAAACCCGTTTTTTGAAGAATTTGGCACCATCTGTATGAATGTTGAAGAAGTAAAAGGAGATTATGTTGATGTTGATCATTTAAATGAAGCGGTCAAAGAGAAAACGACAAAGATGATAAAAGAATATATCCCAAAAGAAAGTGTGAAATGTCCCGTTACCATGAGGCTTGTGTTGAAAGACGATGTTCCTGTATACCAACGACCAAGACGTTTACCTTTTGCCGATCAAGTACTTGTCGATAAACAAGTATCCGAATGGTTAAAAAAGAAGATTGTGCAGCCAAGTAGTTCAGAATATGCAGCACCTGTGGTTTTGGTTCCGAAAAAGGATAATACTAAGAGATTGTGCTGTGATTTTCGAAAGTTGAACCAGAAAATAGTACGCGATCATTTTCCTATGCCTCTCATGGATGAAGTCCCAGATAAGTTACAAAAAGCTAGAGTATATACCACTTTAGACCTGATGAATGGTTTCTTCCACGTGCCTTTGGAAGAAGGATCAAGAAAGTATACTTCCTTTGTAACAGCAACCGGACAATATGAGTTTTTATACGTTCCATTTGGCATCAGTAATTCACCAGCAGTTTTCACCAGATTCATATCTGCAGTTTTCAGGGATCTGGTTCAAGATGGTACATTAGTAGTGTATATGGACGATATAATTATACCGTCCACAGATGTTGAAGAAGGTCTTTGTAAACTAGAAATTGTGTTGGGAAGAGCAGCATGCAATGGATTGCAAATTAAGTGGAAGAAGTGTCAAATACTACAAAATAAAGTTGATTTCTTGGGGTACGTTGTTGAAAAGGGTTCGATTAGACCATCTACCGAAAAGACGAAAGTTGTGAAAAACTTTCCTATCCCCACCGATAGGAAGACCGTTCAGAGATTTTTAGGGTTAACGTCGTATTTCAGGCGGTTTATACCTAACCATGCAACGATCGCAAAGCCTTTGAGTGATTTGCTTCGCAAGAATATTCCTTCACACATCTGTAGAAGCTGTTTTGGCTTGTCAACAGCTGAAAGAAATATTATGTAGTTCACCCGTGTTAAAGTTGTACGATGTTAAGGCGAAAACGGAAGTACATTCAGATGCCAGTAAGTTTGGGTACGGAGCAGTGCTTCTTCAAAAAGACTGTGAGGACCAGCAGTTGCATCCAGTACAGTTTATGAGCAGGAAAACAAAGCCATATGAAGAAAGATACCACTCATATGAATTGGAAGTTCTGGCTATTATAGAAGCTTTAAAAAAATGGCGTGTATATCTGTTGGGCATACCGTTTAAAATCGTTACTGATTGTAATGCCTTCAAAATAACGATGGATAAGGAGGACGTACCACCCAGAATTTCCAGATGGGCCCTGTTTCTCCAAGATTTCCAGTATGAAATCGAGCACAGACCAGGTTCCAGAATGAAGCATGTGGACGCTTTAAGTCGAGTTTCATGCTTAATGGTTGAAAGCAGTTTGGCGCATCGGCTAAAGCAAGCACAGTTAAGTGATGATTGGACCAAAGCAGTAAGAGCGGCTTTAGAAGCAGGTAGCTATGAAGATTTCTATATCAAAAATGAGATCTTGTATAAAAATCCGAGTAAGGAGTTGATTGTCGTTCCTAATCAAATGGAAGATGAAATTGTTAGAATAGCTCACAATCAAGGGCATTTTGGTGTTTCGAAGACACAGGAGCTAGTAGAGATGCATTACTACATTCCTTATCTTGTGTCAAAGGTGCAGAAGATAGTACGAAGTTGCGTTGCGTGCATTATCACCGATGCAAAAAGTGGCAAGAAGGAAGGGTTTTTAAACCCAATAAACAAAGCAGATAAACCGTTAATGACTTACCATATTGACCACGTGGGTCCTATGTAAATGACAAATAAGGCATATAATCACCTTCTGACTGTCGTTGATGCTTTCACAAAATATGTTTGGCTCTATCCAACAAAATCAACAGACGCGAAAGCTGTAGTAGAATGTTTAGAGAAACAAGCGACCACTTTTGGAAATCCAGAAAGAATAATAACGGACCGAGGTACGGCGTTTACTTCTCAGTTGTTTAAAAAGTATTGTGAAGAGGAAGCGATTCAACATTTGTGTATAGCTACGGGAGTACCTCGAGGAAACGGACAGGTGGAAAGGATACATAAAATTGTTGTACCACTGATTTCAAAGTACTGTCATGAAGACCCGAAAAGCTGGTATAAACATGTACGAAAGGTGCAAATGCTTATTAATTCAACAGCTCCTCGCAGTACGAAAGTGTCGCCATTTAAGTTGTTGACTGGCGTGGAGATGAGAATTGTGGATAATCCTGATATTCGAAAACTACTAGAAGAGGAAATAGTTCTAGAAATGGATCAAGAAAGAGAGAAGTTACGATCAATCGCTAAAGAAAATATTGATCGAATTCAAAAGGAAAATTGCCGTAGTTTTAACTCACATCGTAAAGCAGAGACAAAGTATCAAGAAGGGGAACTAGTAGCCATTAAGCGAACTCAGTTCGGCTCAGGATTAAAGTTAAAGGGCAAATATCTTGGACCTTATAAAATCACGAGAATTATGAAACATGTACGTTATGAATTGGAGAAAGTAGGGGATCATGAAGGACCGAGTCGTACGTCTTAAGTAGCTGAAAGTATGAAACCATGGGCAATTCGGGGCGTATTGCAGGCAGGAGGGCCGATTGTGGGATTAAATGATAACCAGCGACTTAATTGACGGGCATATGACAACACTGACGGCCACATTATTTCCCTTATTAATTCCCATAAAAAACAACGATGTAAATAGAATAAGATAGGATAAGAGAGAATAAGAAATTAGTCTAAGTTAGGATATCAGAACAATCGGTCACTTTAATGACAATTAAATAAACTGTTATATTTACATTTAATTAAAAAAGAAAGCATTTTTATTTAAACAGTATTGTGTTCTGTTTTTGGCGTTGACAAGTGCGGACGCGATTTTTTTAAGCTCGCATTAACAAAAACAAAACATACATTTTGTGAATTATTTAAAACAAAAACAAACAAACAAACCTGTTCTAATACAACAACAAAGTTGTTTGTAAAATATTTTTTTCTTTCCTTTTTCCTTTTCTTTATTTTTTACAACGGCATATTGAATTGCTACTTTTAAAATAAAACAAAAACAATAAAGGCCAATGAGCCTCTTTAATTTAAGCAACAAAAATGTTGACAATGTTGAAATAAATAAAAACAAAAAAACTAGTGACAATTTGTGTATAAATGCCACGCCAGTATTACGTGCTCAATCTTGTTCCTCGCTGCTTATAAGCGATGACAATAAAATAACTACAAAAAAATCGCCTTCTGAACACAGCGTTGCCAAAGATAATATGGATAGTGTAGAAAAACCCAAGACGCAAGTGGTAATGGACAGATACATAACTGTATTGAAAAGAGGTCGAAGTCCTAAATCTTCGCAGATTGCACCAATGGCTAA
This sequence comes from Phasia obesa, assembly GCA_949628195.1. NCBI lineage: Eukaryota > Metazoa > Arthropoda > Insecta > Diptera > Tachinidae > Phasia > Phasia obesa. The sequence continues at coordinate 106,063,622 of OX451217.1, forward strand.
AGTACAAAAAGACAAGGACTCTAACGGAATAAATTCCCATAATCGGTTTGCTATTTTAGATAACGAAGCAAGTGAAACAAAAACGGCACCCAAGTCGTTTAAACCACCACCAATTTTTTTAAGAGAGAAAAATTCAAATGAATTAATAACTAAGTTAATCTCAGCTATCGGGGAAAACTCATTCTATGTAATTCCTATCAAACGTGGTAACATTGATGAAACTAAAATTCAATTTATAGACGAAAGTAGTTATCGTAAAGCAGTAAAGGAGTTTGAAAGCTGCAAAAAGAACTTTTATACCTACCAGCTGAAGAGTAGCCAAGGCCTACAGGTAGTCATCAAAGGTGTTGACTCATATGTTAATCCAGTGGAAATAAAAGCTGGCCTCCAAAAAGCAGGATTTAAGGTGAAAAGCGTTGACAATCTCAGAAATCGAGAGCGTGTCCCTCAACCTCTATTTCGCGTTGAACTAGAACCTGGGGATATTAAATTGAAGAAGAATGAAACGCATCCCATTTATAATCTAAAATATCTGTTACACCGCAGGATAAGTGTAGAGGAACCACATAAGCGGTCAGGACCCGTTCAGTGTTTAAATTGCCAAGAATACGGCCATACAAGGGCTTACTGCAAGTTGCCTCCGGTTTGCGTTGTGTGTGGAGAGCTTCATTGTTCCGCCCAATGCGACAAACCAAAGGATGACTCGAAGGTTAAAAAATGTAGCAATTGTGGTGGAAATCACACTGCTAACTACAGAGGCTGTCCAGTTTTTTCTGAGGTTAGGAAGTCAACTCAGAAATTAAATACTCCTGCTAGGCAGCCACAATACCAAGCAAATGCTCATTACCCTCAGTTAGCTCAACCCACAACCAAACATGTTTCATACGCGGATATGTTAAAATCAAATCATGTTTCAGCACACAAAGCGACACCTACAACCAATTCTACCCCAAATATGCATCCAGAAGCTAAAGAACAAACACCATCTGGTAACTACAATCGTCTCGAAGCAAGTATCGAGACATTAGTGCATTCGTTAAACAGCTTTATGAGCTCTATGAGCAGCATGATGCAAGAAATGGTTCGCATGCAATCTATGATGTTGCAGGCGGTACTTAACAAACCATGAACTGTTTAAAAATATGTTTCTGGAACGCAAACGGCTTACGCCAACACAAAAATGAACTCGAGTACTTCTTGAAGAACCAACAAATTGATGTCATGATGGTTTCAGAGACTCATTTAACAACAAATAGCTTTTTTAAAATCAATGGCTATATATTATACGACACTAAAGACCCCCGTGGCAGAGCATGTGGTGGTTCAGCTATTCTAATAAAGGCTCGAATTAAACATCATTTACTGTGTGATTTTTGTGAGGACTATCTTCAAGCAACAAACATCTGTATTGAAGAATATCATCAAAACTTTGTTATTTCTTCGATTTATTCACCTCCTAGATTTCAAATATCAGAGAGGCAATACATCAACTTTTTCAAATCACTAGGTCCCTGTTTCATAGCATCAGGCGACTACAACGCTAAACATACGTTTTGGGGATCACGCCTAATAACTCCAAAAGGTCGTATTTTGTTTGATACAATTTCCAAAATGCGTCTGAATGTGATATCAAGTGGACAACCCACCTATTGGCCTACTGATCGACAAAAAATACCTGATGTTATTGATTTTGGCGTGACTAAAGGTATTTCGAGAGAAATGATTAAGGTTGAAGCGTCACTCGAATTATCCTCAGATCATTCACCCACTATTGTCTATATATGGAATCAGCAAAATATCGTGTCGCCAACAACTTGCACAAGCATTAATTGGAAATATAGAAAGTATCTCAGTACCCATTGTTCGGAAAACATACCGCTAAGAACACCAGAAGATGTGGACCAGAGTCTAATTTATTTTGATCAAAACCTTAAATCAGCTGCCCAACATGCGACAGAAACCAGACAACCAGCTAGATACAATCAAATTTACTTTGTAGATGTCGAGCGGCTCTTGGCTGAGAAAAGAAAAATTAGAAGAGAGTGGCAAGCACACAGATCTCCTCAACTCAAATCTAGACTTAAAGATTGCACGAAACGACTAAGACAGCTGCTAGAATCTCGAAGAGTAGCATCTCTGAAAAATTACTTGGAAGACCTCGATGCAACTGCTCAATCAGATTATTCATTATGGCGTGCATGTAGGAACCTTAAAAGACCGGTCGTACGTAAGCCTCCCTTGCGAACTTCTTGTGGAGACTGGGCAAGGAATGATACCGAAAAAGGCAATTTGTTTGTTGGACATTTGAAGAAGGTTTTCACCCTAAATGTATGTACTGATATAGCTGAGTTACCATCAGTATAGACTAGTGCCGTAGTACCCCTAAGATTTGAATTTCGCGATATTGAAAGGGCAATAGCAGATTTAAACACCAAAAAAGCCCCTGGCGTTGATAAAACAAGTAACAAGATGTTAGTTGAGTTGCCCCGTATAGGTCGCAGAATTATTCTGTTTGTTTTTAATGCCATCTTACGTCTTGAGTACTTTCCCACAGAGTGGAAGGTCTCTTTGATAACTATGATTCCTAAACCAGGAAAAGACCACACAAAAGTAGAATCATACAGACCTATAAGCCTTTTATCAAACGTGTCAAAGTTGTTTGAGAGAATATTAATAACTAAGCTGAATCCAATTCTTAGCGCGAAAGGATGCATTCCGAACCATCAATTCGGCTTCAGAAAACAACATAGTACGATCCAACAAACACACAGATTAGTAAATGTAATCAAAACGACCTTTGAAGAAAAAAAATACTGTTCTGCGCTCTTTATCGACGTTTCTCAAGCATTCGATAAGGTTTGGCACGAATGCCTAATATTTAAACTAAAGCTGAACTTGCCCGAAAACTTGTATAAGCTCTTAAAAGATTATTTAACGAATCGCAAGTTTTTATTAAAAGAAGGTGACTTTTTAAGCTCGCCACAGCTCATTGAAGCCGGAGTTCCCCAAGGTAGTATTTTGGGACCAATTTTATATTTACTGTACACATCGGATATGCCAATTAGCACCCTAGTCCACACATCAACTTTTGCAGATGACACATCTTTTTTAAGTATTCATGAAAGTGCCCAAGAAGCATCACAACTTTTACAAGACCACATACTCAATTTGGAAAAATGGCTAGAAAAATGGAGAATAAAAGTGAATGAACAAAAATGCACTCACATAACTTTCACACTGCGCAGGGACTCATGCCCTCCTATTCGCATAAATAACCAAATGATACCACAGCTTTCAGATGTTAAATACCTGGGTATACATCTTGACCGTCACCTTACTTGGAAAAGCCACATTGACTTCAAGTTAACACAAATGAAACTAAAAGCAGTACAACTAAATTGGCTTATTGGCAGAAACTCCACCTTGAGCTTAGATTGTAAACTTCTACTGTACAAGTCGGTCCTCAAACCAATTTGGTGTTATGGGATGCAGTTATGGGGCACTGCCTCAGCTAGCAATGTAGAAAAAATTCAAAGGCGCCAAAATAAGATTTTACGTATTATTACATCTGCTCCCTGGTATATAAAAAATTCGAACATCCACAAAGACCTAAATATGCCATCAGTTAAATCAGAAATAGCGGAACATGCAGTCACATATCTAAAGAGGCTTGAATCTCATCCAAACCCTTTGGCGCGTAACATGCTGAATGAACCTGGTTACATTCGACTAAAAAGAAGAGATACTGCTTTTCTTGGCCGTACATTAGAGGGATGACCCGCAAATGATTTCGAAATCCGTGAAACAAACATTATTTTTGTCTAGCACTGGCTGGACTTAAAAAGAATATTTTATTTTAGATTTAAGATACGAGTAATTATTGTTAGTTCAAAAATTATTGAAGATACAATAAATAAATTATGAAAAAAAAAAAAAGTATTGTGAAATCCTACATGTATGTATGTGTGTATATGAGTAACATATTTTTATACCCTTCACCACAGGTGGAAAGGGTATATATAAGTTTGTCATTCCATGTGTAATTTCTACAATATTCATTTCCGACCCCATAAAGTATATATATTCTGGATCCTTATACATAGAGAAGTTGATTAAGCGATGTCCGTCTGTCCGTCTATCCGTCTGTCCGTGTTAGTGTGGTAATGTCATTTGCCAAGGCACCAGAAGAGATACAAAAAATTTAAGCACACCAATCTGTCAGGCATAGTTTCGAAAATTTTGGTATTGCAATTCAGCAACATCGGATCATTCCTTTGGAGGCTGCGGGCCAAAAACCACACCCACCTATATTTTTTCACGTTTTTTCAAGTTTTTTTTAAATTTTTTTTTAGCTTTAATGATTCTGTTTTGCTTTTTTTTCTCAAATAAATATTAGACTGCGACAGGTAGATCGCAAGGAGTGCATACAGATCTCGGGGGATCAATAACCCCCTGCGAGGGACGATTTTTGTTTGTTTTTAGATTTGTAGGGTTTTTCTGCTTTGATTTGTATTAGTGACCTTTATAGAAAGCAATACACATAGAGGTAGCCAATGGAACCACAAGGTACCCACTGATAAATAGGAGCAGTTAAATTTTTTTTTTTGTAAGGATTTTTTTTTTGCTTTAGTCTGACCATTCTAACTCAATATAGATTGGAGAAAGGTCCAAAATTTAACAAAAAAAATTCAATCAAATTTTAAAAAAAAAATTTTTTAAAAAAATTACAAAGCATTTTCAAAAAGATATTTTACAGAAAAATATTCGAAAAAAAATTTTTTTAAAAAATTTTCCAAAAAATTTTCGAATAAAATTTTACAAAAAATTTTTAAAAAAATATTTTTACAAATAATTTTTACACACAATTTTCGAAAAATTAAAACAAAAATTTCAATATTTCTTTGAAAATGAAAATCATGACTGTAACAAAACATATAATTAATATTAAGAATATACATATGTATGTATGTGTGTATATAGAGTAACATATTTTTTTAATAGCGTTTGATTTTTTAATATATGATATCTCTGTTTTAAAACCTAGGTGCATTAAACACATAGACATCATCAGAATACCGACTACAAACTGTCAAAAATGAAACGTTGTGGCTGTCGTCAACTTAGGCTAATTTCTATTTTATTCAACAAAAGAAAATGTCACAAAATTGTAAATTGCAAATTCATATATAAACAAAAGTTTTTGAGGAAATATTTATAATTTTTTGAAAAAGTTATTTAATTTTATAAAATCAAAATAAGTATTTCTACAACAATGTCAGAGTTTACGATGTAGCTGTCGTCTTCAATATCTTTAAGTAGCTGACATCACGGCGGCAATTGTAGCAAACGGAATTTGTTTTCATTTGTCTTCTATTTATTTAACTCATGAATAATGATTTTTTCTCATACGAATTTATTTAAGTAAAGAGTCAACAATATGGATAATGCTGTACATGTCTGTATAAATAAAATCACCGTGGTGAAAGGTATAGAAGATTCGGCACGGCCGAATATAGCACTTTTACTTGTTTTAATTTAACTTAGTTAATATATTATAAATTTCATTTTCATTTGTATGTTCAATGTACATTGAGTTTTTAATAGTGTTTTTTTTTTGTGTTTGATAGTTTTTATGTCGCATGTGTGAATTATTTTTATTACATTTTCATGAAAATTCTTTGCAAAATTGTTTAAGATACTTTCAATGCTATGGTTTTTAAAGTTCTTTAATATTGTGTTATCAATATTATTAGAGTTTTTGCCGTTGATTTCATTTATTATTTGCCAAGTTACTCTGAGGTTTTTACGATTTTCTAATAGTTTTTGCTTATAATATTTATTTTTTTCGATAACAATTTGTTTATTTAATAGATTTCTAAATTTTTTATATTCATTTTCATAATTTATATTTCTTTTATTGTTAATCCACTTTTTATAAAGTTTATCCCTATACTCACAACACTTCACTAGATTATCAGTAATCCATGGATTCGAAGACCTTTTTTTTGTTGCTTTAATATTTACTTTTGATTTTTCGTAGATTTCACAAAACTTTTTATGAATTTTATTATAAAAATTGTCTATGTCGTTTTCGACTATTAAATTGTTCCAATTTGTTTCATTAATTATCTTTTTAGCTTTATAATTATTTATATACGTAACTTCTCGAAAACCGTTTGGGAATCTCTGATCATGTATCGTTTTGTTTGTTAATACATGTTCGATACAACAGAAAGTTGTGTAGTGATCTGATATGCAGGTTTTAATTACTGCTGATGCAGTTGTTTTTTGTGCACGTGCAGTTTTAACAATACAGTGATCAATAGATGTTTGTGTGTTTTTCGTTTGTTACATTTTGGTTCGTTTGTTACATTTTGTAGTCCATTCGACATAAGCATATCTATGTATGTTGTTGTTATATTATTGTCTTTTAGCGTATCGATGTTTATATCACCTACAATAACAATGTTTTGCTTTTTTTGAGAAAGTTTTATGGTTGATTCTAGTTCTTTTATAAATTTGGTTGCATTACTTTTTGGTGGACGATATATTGAAAACAAAGAGAAAAGGTTTTTATTTATTTCAAAGTCTATGTGTATGAGTTCGAACGATATTGTATTTATATTAATTTGTGTGCAATTTATATGTTCTTTCGCGTAAACAACTATTCCACCATCTCTTTGCGTTTCTCTGTTTAAGAAAAAGGAATTGAAACCACTTATTTTGTAAAAGCGACTTTCTTCGTTTTTGATGTTTGTTTCAACAAGCACTATGATTTTAATTTTTTCTATAATATTAATTATTGTTATTAAAAAGTTTTCGAAATGTTTTCTTAGTGAGCGAATATTCATGCATATTATTGTAAAGGGATAACTTAATGTGCTGTTTATGTAACCCAATTGAACAAAACGTCTAGAAAATTTGTATAGGAAAAACTCAAAAACTTGAGTGCTTTTCATACAAATTTCCTAGACGTACTGTTCAATTGGGTTACATAAACAGCACATAAGTGTTTATTTTCAATTTCACTAAAGGAGTTTATCGATAAGATTTCGTGAGAGTTCATTTTAAAATTTGTGATTTTGAATTAAGTTTTAATTAGTTTTTATATTTGTGCATTTGCTTGGATTTTTACATATTGTTTATTAATTCGATATCTGTTGTGTTGTTTATAAATAGTAGAGGGGAATTTTCATTTTTTCTTGCACATATAAAGCCATTTCTAAACCATACAAATTTCCAACCACACTGCTTAGCTTTAATCTTAGCTGTCCATATCAATCGGCGGTTATGTGTAGTTAGTTGGTCGTTAATATAAATAAATTTGTTTTCACTGTTTGTTCGATTAACTATAATTGCGTCGATTCTATGACGCTGAATTTTGCTCATTAGATCGCGTTTTTTATTTTGGGTAGTGAATTCTATTATTGTTTTGTTTGCGGCTTGCTTCACTCGGTGTGCATTATTAATGTCTATATTATTTATTTCGACGTTAAGAGATGCAGCGATATTTGTTATTATCTCCCTCGCACTTAACTCTGGATTAGGAATGTTTTTTATTTCTATACTGTTTTTTTAATGACATTTGATCCATCTGATGTACTTTATTCTCTAATTTAATTAGTTTTTGCTCTTGCATACTTTCTCTCGCGCATAGGTCACTAACTTGATTTGCAAGTGTTGCTACGGAGTTAGCCATAGTTTGAATGGAGTTTTTGAGTTCGTCTATTATGGTAGAGTTTTGTGAGTTATTCACGTTTATATTATTGTTTAAGACATGAATAGAATTTTTTATATCTTTTAGCTCCGACTGTACTGAGACTAACCCATAGTTTAATGAAGTCAATGTTAGACCTTCCTTAAATTTTTTGCTCGAGCTGTTGCTGACTTCATCAACATCTCTCTGTTTTTTTTGCTGGGATATTTCTTTAGACACCACAACCTGGTATGAAATGTTTGACTCAGACCTGGTTCGAACCTTGCATCGATGACAAGTCCACTCGGATTTTTTGTTGCCAATTACGTTGTTGTATGCAGTCTCAGTTATTGAACAGCATGGAGAGAGGTGATATTTAGAATTGCATTTCGAACATTTTGCATATTTTGTTGTTGTTATGTTTGAGTTGCACTGATTGCAAACAGATTTTTCGGTCATTGAACTCATTGTTTTTGTTTTTTATTTTGCTTTGTTCTTTTGAGGTTTTTGTTTTGTATTACTTATGTTTATGGTTGACCCACACTTTTGTGTTAATTTATTTGATTTTTTATTTTCAAAATTTATATGATTTTTTATTTTCAAAATTAAATCAATTCTTCTAGCTTATTCCTTTTATATTTTAGGCTTCCTAGATAGGATTTTTTGAGGGCTATAATGTTATTATTTTTCAAAATTTATTTAAGCACTTTAAGTTATCAGAAGTTGAGATTTTGTGGACACTATTAAAAAACACGTCAGCTCGCAATAATAATTACAACTTTGTTCTTTGTTAAATAAAAGATCAGTCTTAACACAACATTAAAAACGCTTATTTAATTCGGCACACCTCGATATAAATGTGTCTATATACATTTTTTTAACAAATGATTTATGGGTCATGAAGGACACCTGTTGATTTTATTTGTTGTCTGAGTCATGATGGACACCTTCTCAGGTGCAGGTTTTGGCTTGTAGCCTATTGTGTGTATGTAACTCTATTGTTTTTTTTTTAATGTTGAATTATTCTGATTGTCTTCATCGATAGATATTCGGTTTTTGAACGGTTTTGAGTAAAGACTTATGAATAAATAAATTTTTTTATCAAAAAAGCTTTACTCCAAAAATCAAATATTAACAAATTTTTTATTGACGAAAGAAAATATTTTCTTTACGTTGTCTCGACGACATTTTGGGTAAATTATCTTGCTCAGTAAAGAAGATTATTTAAAATCGCACTTAGCGATAGAAACTCCTCAGAATGTTTTAAACTATATTCAGCGCAGGAACAATCCAGGTAATTCTGAAAAAGTACCATCTGACAAAGCAAGGTCCACTGATATTAAAAATCGGTCAACTGGAAATTTGTCATTAATTAATTCAAGGCAAACAACGCGCGGTAGCAAGGAAAATTTAAAAAGTGTAATTTCGGTTGATCTTCATCAGAAAAATAATACTGAAGTTGTTTTACCTAATATCAAACCTTCCAGTGATTCCAATAGTTAACATTCAAGCCATGTCGAGCCAAATAATTCATTATTTTCTACGGATGCTTACGAAGATAAACAGTTACTATGGTCAGCAGACGTGGTCAATAATCCTGATGATTCCCAACTTGTAAGAAACGATGTTAAAAGGCAGAGAGTATCTGCTTCAAGTTTAAAGCAACCAGATGTTTCTTTTTTGGGACAATCGGAATCAACAACAACAGATTTGCCATATTAGGCCAAATAAACATTGAGCAGGAAAATTCAGCAAATTCTCAACACTCAAAACGTGTAAGAATCGGGTCAAATAAATTACCAAATTCAGGTAAGAGTGAAAGAAAATCTTTTTATCCTCTTATTATGCTTTAAAATGTAAATGTGAAAATGCTGTAGACCAGCTTAGAGAAAATAATGTTTCTTTTAAAATAATAAAAGTAGAAATAAGAGCAAATTTTTTTTCGAAGATTTGCCCGCTCACCTCGAAATGATGGAGTTGACAACGGCTCTATTCCAGTTTGTGTTAATTGCAAAAATAGTGATCATACTGCAAATTTTATAGGTTGCACTTTTTTTTTAAGAAATTTAAGATTAATAGGAAAATTCTTGTAGAGCCAGCTATATTGAAGAAATCTGAGTGGGCTGATGCCGTTAAGGCCGATGATACACTAAGCAAAGTTATTCAGAGCAGCTCATATGCCAGCAATTTTTATGATGAGCATACTCCGGTTGCTCAAAGTCGAAGACCGGCAACTATTGAAAAATTTCTTGAAATAGCTGAATACTTTGGAGAAGAATCTTTAGAATTAAAGATTTAAAAGTTTCTTTCAAATTACAGATTGTTACCAAAAGATGTTGCGAAACTGGAATACAGTAAACTTATCCAAGAAATTATAGCGCATTATGGCCAGTAATAGATTAAGTATAATGACATTTAACGTCAGGTCTCTTCTGGGGATCAGTAGGGGAATAGAGTTGAATAAAGTGCTTACAGATAACGGGGTTGAAGTAGCATTCATTCAAAAGTCCAGAATGTCACCAGTATGTGACCTTCGCTTACACAATTTTAATTCAACAAGGGATGATTCTGGTGCAGCAATTTTTTTAAAGATAAACGTTCATATTGAACTTAACAGTTGCTTTATTAAACCAGAGATATTCTGTAACTCTCAACTTATTTTGTTCCATCAATTTCATCATTCTCTGATCATTTGCCTCTGCTTTTGCAGATCTCATTTCCAAATTGTGACCTAATAAACATTGTTCCGCGTTGCTTCATCTCTTATGAGAAAACATTTTGGAAGACTTTCGGAGTAACTTGGATAGGGAGCTGTCCTCTACCTATTCCTGATAATAGAAATCTTGATAATTCAGATATTGATATGTACGTCACGTCACTGATGCGGTCAATACAGTTTTGAATGATCATACTGAATATATTGAATTAGGTAATAGAAAATTTTTCGTGCATGACGATAATAAAAATCTGTTTAAAATCAAAAATTTTGGCAAAGAAAGCTGTAGAAATTTTTTCATCAGAACTTTAACAGAATTAACCCAGAATATCAAGTCAATTGAGTCTTCTGAAAATTTTGATTAATGAAAGAGTGGTAATAAGTCAGGCGAATGCGTTTAATAAAAGGTTATGTAACATTAAACCGGGCCCAAACGGTTATAGACAAATTAATAGCATTTTGCGCAAGAAAGAAAGGAATAATTGCGGAAACTTATCATGGACAATACAACTTACACAGGTGCAGCACTTCAGTGGACATTTTTCGCGGATATATTTCATCAATGTACCCTCTTCTCCCCAGCTTCCTGACGTTGATCTTCAGATACTTTCTTTTTTTAATCAGAATTCTACTAATATTTCTTCTTTTGATCAACAGTTTAGATATTTAGATAACGCAGATACGTCTCACTTTACTAACTCTTTGGAGATTCTTTCAATAATAAAAAATCTGTAGTTATAGATAACATACCAAATTTCGTTTTAAAGAAACTTTCGTAAGTTGCATTAGATTATTTAACAATAATTTTTAATAACTGTATTAATATTGGTTACTTTTCGAAATCCTGCAAAATTGCAAAAATGTATCCGCTTCAGAAAAAAGCAAATAATTTCGATATAAATAACTCGAGGCCTATATCAATGCTGTCAAACTTAGGCAAGTTATTCGAAAGAGTAATAAGATCTAAAATGGACTTGGATTTGATCTGTATATAATTAAACTATTTTTAAGCTTTTTTAATGAGATCTGTTCACAACATCGACAGATTTTTAGTGGTTCAATTTTAGCTCCACTTCTTTATAGTATTTTGGTGTACGATTTTCCGCGTTATTTTAATGGTTCAAGCAGCATTTTATATGCTGATGACTCTCTGATATATGTACGCACACCACACCAATCCTGAATTGGCCTTGGAATGCTTATCCGTTCACCTTGTGGTTATTAATAAGTTTTATAAGGATTGGGGTATTAAAATTAACCCTTGTAAATCTTGGGCTATTTGTTTGAGAAACTCGTCAGGAAAGTGTAAATACTGCGTTGCCCGTAGTAAATGCTTAAGTTTGTCTTTGGAAGGTATGGAGATTCCCTTTAAGGATAGTATCAAGTATCTCGGTGTAAGTTTCAACAAACTCGTTAAATTCAATAATCATGCACGCTTAACGGCTGCAAAGGCCCGCAGGATCAAAGCTATGTTCTTGCCACCTAAGCCGGGAGTCAAAGCTTTTAATTTACAAAGTGAATATAAGGTCAGTTTTATTATATTGGTTTCCAATTCCGCCTACCGTTGCTAAGGAACACGAAATAATCGAACGTAGTGTCTTGCGACTTTGTTTGGGTCGTAATTTTATACGGTTTTCAAACAGATTTATTTACTAGGAATCAACTATTATTCCCTTATGTTTTTATGCCCTAACTTTGCTGCAGAAGTTCTGTCAAAGGCTTAAATTTCATTAGAATCCACTAATTTCAGATATTTATAATCGAGAAATTAATTTAAGCTGGTCTAATTGTTTTTGCATTTCGCCAATCGGTTTCCATAATGAGGATCTTAGCTCACAAAGCTTTCACTCTTACCAAATTTTCTTAAATACTCGTATAATGACCCTACTTGCCAACGGGGCTGATGGCATTCTGTTATTTTAAGAGTCTTGTTTATAGAAATTTCGCAGTTTTTGGTTTATTGTGAGACGGCTTGCTGTACACTTATTTTTATTTTTTTTTTTTGTATTTATAATCCACCCCCTTGTACATATTGTAAATAATTAGATCTAAGTTGTAGGTTTAGGTATTTTGAAGTGGTTTTAGTTTTTATTTATCCTTAGTTTAAGTTTTCTTAATTAATTGTAAACTTGGTGTCGGGAGCAAGCACATTATTTCTTTTTATTTTCACCCATTCAGTTGGTCAAAAACCTACATTATCATTGCAAGTTGCGTTTTCTTTTATTTATATTAGAATCATACATATAGTTCTAAGTTTTCTTTCTATTTAGCTTTAAGAAATTCTTTTGTTATTTGAACACATGAAGTTTCATTAAATTCAATTCAATTCATCGATAGAGATAACAGAAGTTTGAAAAAAGTTTAATTTTGAAATTGAAGTATCGATTTGGCCCGTTAAGATCTATTCGAAAACGGTTTTCTGACCTAATAATGATCCAAAGATATTTCGACGTACTTCACCAAGAACAATAAAACGGTATAAATCCGTAGGATGGCAAATAGCAATAGTAGGATGAATAAACAAAAATAGCACAAGTTTCGAAGTCAATTCTTTTATCTAGTTTAGATATTTGAACTGATCTATTATTATTACCAAACATGTTACGAAGTAACAGAGTGTGGTGTCTTTTACCACAAATTAAACAATTGTAATCACTTTTACGCAGGAATTAAACTTTTTTATACTACAAAATCTTTTAGAAACAGGCAAATTTTTAAAACGACGATAAAATCATAGCATATGATTTTCATTTGGGCATAAAACACAATTGTAAGATAAACCTGTGGTAGAAACATTTGTTTTTACCCTTCGTTTAACGAATTTGCTGTCGGTTTATTAACTTGTGTTATTGGATTTGTTGTTAAGACCCAATCCAAATCCTTTCACAAAGACAAGGCAATTTTGTCCTCGACACTTTTTTCTCAAAGTGTGATTTTTTGAGACGGCAACCGCTGAATCTGGTCTGGTCTGGACCTGCTGGAGAAGTACAATTAGGAAGGTAGATGAGAAAAATATGCTTCCAGGAAGCTTATGTGAGTTGATAATCATACTCGAGGTATATACATACTTTGATCTATCTTAAAATATTTTATAACTTATATATTTCTACATATTTCAGATGTTTTACAGTAGCAGGGAGCGATTGCATTTCAAAAAAGCCTACGAATGGCATTAGAACGCAGACATTATTGAGCGAATAAAAATATTTAAATATGTAAAATTATATATTAAATAAATATGTATAAACTAATTTTAAAATGTATTTTAATAAATATAAAAATATTGAATCTGTTTCTGCACAATTTTGCTTAGTCAGCTGTGAAGGGTTTATTTATCCAGTTTGAGTAGTCATTGTTGATTAATTTTCACTTCCTGCGCTGTAAAAATTTGAGAGTAGTTTGATGTGCATGGTAGAATCACTGTTGCCAACTTTTTCTTACGATTTCCCACTAAATTTGTACAAAAAAACGCCAGAAACCACAATATTTTTTATTTAGCGGTAATTAAGGTGAAAAAATAGCTAAAAATATAAATATTAAATTTAAATTCCAGTATATTTAAATTTTAAAGCCATTTCTGTAGGTTACGCCATTTAATTATGGATGATGACTGAGGAATATTTAATAAAAATTAAAGGAAAGGATTATTCAGTTAATCAAAAGCTTGTCGCATTTTATTGTCATTTTTATACGATATAGGGACGATTTATTCGTTCCTGACTATTAAACCTTTCTCAACCAACAACTTGTAAATTTTTTAGAAAACTTAGTTTCAAGAAATAAGTCCAATTGACACAACCCTGCTTAGTTCATTTTTAATACAGTTCTATTTTCAACGCTTATTGATAAAGCCCATTCTAAATGGTTTTGTGAGCAAACAGAACAGGAATGTCGATAATAGTCACATAGTTTTTAGGAACCTATTAAATTCAAAATTAAGAATTAAATTCAAAATTGTTACTTAATATAACACGTGTAGTAACTAATACCTTTTGCTGAAGTGACACAAATCTAACCCGCAAACTAAAAGACAAGAACACTACTTACTTGCCTACCGGAGCACATCCATATAAAGTTGTTGTTTTGTTTATTTATTTTCATTTTGATGGAGTAATTCGTCCCATATAACTTTGCAAAAATAAGATTATTTTTGTGCTGTTACTTTCAGTATTTGATACAATTTGTAAATGTTTTAGTAAATACCATGCCACCTACCACATAGTCACCATAACAATCGTGCTATTGCTGAGAATTCGTGGTTCTCGCATTAAATATGTGAGAACCACAAAGTCATTAAAATAATTATCTGTCTATCTCTGTTATTATAAACAGACACTCTGTACAAAAAAATTTGTTTTGCTCAAAAATTGTATATCTTAAAATCAATTTAAAAATCGCTAGATTTTCCGCTAACTGCTAAAATTGGTTTTACACTCCGTGTATTTGTCATATGACTTGTCACTTTTCCATGTGTAAATTCTATACACGACGTGTGAACCCTTTCAAACATAACATGTGTATTTTCCATATACATATGACATTTTTCATTTAGAACGTGTTCTATTTTAATGTGACAAAGCATCTGACATCCTGTAATGCCAACTAGATATTTTGTTATTTTATGCTTTTTGTGGTACCAAAAGCGCTAAAAATGTGGTAAAAGCACTAGGTTTGCATCTTTGCATCAGCTGTGGTTGGAAATAAAAAACTGTGTGGCGGCAAAATCATATATTGTAGGTTATGTCACATGTAATTACACATGTACGTTTGAAAGCAAAAATTAAAACCGTATGTAAAATGGCTATTTTGACAAACACATGAAATTACATATGGGTTATCAAACTGACAAGTCATATGACAAATACACGCCGTGTAAAACCATTTTAAGACACCATGTTCCCCACGATTGTCATTGCAAAAACGCTAGATTTAGTTGCAAAATCTCCAAATTAGCAACAGTTGGTAGAATAAACAAGGTAGAGTTGGTTTTACAAAAACAAAAATCGCATGTATTTTGTTGGTAGATTTTTGAAACGTAGATGTCAAAAACGGCCGATTGAAATAAGAAATTACAAAGCAAATTGTGCGTTATTTCCTATTAGTGCTTTTAATTGTTTCCAAAAAAGCACGGAATAAAATGGTACAAAGTTAAGGAATATTTATTTGCGTTGTACTGGAAAAAATAAAGTAGTTCAGTACATAGATTACATAAATAGATAGCCAACTCTCCCAATGTCAAAAAGTGGATATAAATGTCTTCACAATAACGGGTATGGTATGAATTCATTGATTAGGGAATGAACATTTTCAATACAGAATAAAAAATAATTAAAATTAGTATTCAATTCAACGTTTTTCGCACATAAATATATCAGTAAATACAAAATTCTTACTTAAGAACAAAAGAAATAAGTCAGATTAAATATTTTTCAGTTCTGTTTTTGGCGTTGATAAGTGCGGACGCGATTTATTTTAGCTCGCATTAACAAAAAACAAAACATACATTGTGTGAATAATTTCAAACAAAAACAAAAAAACAAACCTGTTTTAATACAACAACAAAGTTGCCTGTAATTTTTTTATTTCTTTCTTTCTCTTTATTTTTTTACAACGGCATATTGAATTGCTACTTTAAAAATAAAACAAAAACAATAAAGGCTAATGAGCCTCTTTAATTTAAGCAACAAAAATGTTGACAATGTCGAATTAAATAAAAACAAAAAAACAGAAAATAATTTGTGTGTAAATTCTACGAAAGTTATACGTGCCCAATCTTGTTCGTCGCTTTTGCTAAGCGATGACAATAATATAACTACAACCAAGTCGCCTTCTGAACACAGTGTTACCAACAGTAATATGGATAGTGCAGAAAAACCTAAGACGCAAGTGGGAATGGACAGATATATAACTGTATTGAAAAGAGGTCGAAGCCCTAAATCTTCACAGATTGCACCAATGTCGAAAGTACTTAAAGATAAGGAGGCTAACGGAATAAGTTCCCAAAATCGTTTTGCTATTTTAGATAGCGAAACAAGTGAGCAAAAAACGGCACCGAAGTCGTTTAAACCACCAGCAATTTTTTTAAGGGAAAAAAATTCGCATGAATTAATAAATAAGTTAATATCAGTTATCGGGGGAAATTCATTCTATGTAATTCCAATCAAGCGTGGAACATTGATGAAACTAAAATTCATTTTATAGACGAAAGTAGTTATCGTAAAGCAGTAACGGAGTTTGAAAGCTGCAATAAGAACTTTTATACCTATCAGCTGAAGAGTAGCAAAGGCCTACAGGTAGTCATCAAAGGTGTTGACTCATATGTTAATCCATTGGAATTAAAAGCCGGCCTCCAAAAAGCAGGATTTAAGGTTAAAAGCGTTGACAATCTCAGAAATCGAGAGCGTGTCCCTCAACCTCTATTTCGCGTTGAACTGGAACCTGGGGATATTAGATTAAAGAAGAATGAAACGCATCCCATTTATAATCTAAAATATCTGTTACACCGCAGGATAAGTGTAGAGGAACCACATAAGCGGTCAGGACCCGTTCAGTGTTTAAATTGCCAAGAATACGGCCATACAAGGGCTTACTGCAAGTTGCCTCCGGTTTGCGTTGTGTGTGGAGAGCTTCATTGTTCCGCCCAATGCGACAAACCAAAGGATGACTCGAAGGTTAAAAAATGTAGCAATTGTGGTGGAAATCACACTGCTAACTACAGAGGCTGTCCAGTTTTTTCTAAGGTTAGGAAGTCAACTCAAAAATTAAGTACTCCTGCTAGGCAGCCACAATACCAAGCAAATGCTCATTACCCTCAGTTAGCTCAACCCACAACCAAACATGTTTCATACGCGGATATGTTAAAATCCAATCATGTTTTAGCACACAAAGCGACACCTACAACCAATTCTACCCCAAATATGCACCCAGAAGCTAAAGAACAAACACCATCTGGTAACTTCAATCGTCTCGAAGCAAGTATCGAGACATTAGTGCATTCGTTAAACAGTTTTATGAGCTCTATGAGCAGCATGATGCAAGAAATGGTTCGCATGCAATCTATGATGTTGCAGGCGGTACTTAACAAACCATGAACTGTTTAAAAATATGTTTCTGGAACGCAAACGGCTTACGCCAACACAAAAATGAACTCGAGTACTTCTTGAAGAACCAACAAATTGATGTCATGATGGTTTCAGAGACTCATTTAACAACAAATAGCTTTTTTAAAATCAATGGCTATATATTATATGACACTAAAGACCCCCGTGGCAGAGCATGTGGTGGTTCAGCAATACTAATAAGGGCTCGAATTAAACATCATTTACTGTGTGACTTTTGTGAGGACTACCTTCAAGCAACAAACATCTGTATTGAAGAATATCATCAAAACTTTGTTATTTCTTCGATTTATTCACCTCCTAGATTTCAAATATCAGAGAGTCAATATATCGACTTTTACAAATCACTAGGTCCCTGTTTCATAGCATCAGGTGACTACAACGCTAAACATACGTTTTGGGGATCACGCCTAATAACTCCAAAAGGTCGTGTTTTGTTTGATACAATTTCAAAAATGCGTCTGAATGTGATATCAAGTGGACAACCCACCTATTGGCCTACTGATCGACAAAAAATACCTGATGTTGTTGATTTTGGCGTGACTAAAGGTATTTCGAGAGAAATGATTAAGGTTGAAGCGTCACTCGAATTATCCTCAGATCATTCACCCACTATTGTCTATATATGGAATCAGCAAAATATCGTGTCGCCAACAACTTGCACAAGCATTAATTGGTTGAAATATAGAAAGTATCTCAGTACCCATTGTTCGGAAAACATACCGCTAAGAACACCAGAAGATGTGGACCAGAGTCTAATTTATTTTGATCAAAACCTTTAATCAGCTGCCCAACATGCGACAGAAACCAGACAACCAGCTAGATATAATCAAATTTACTTTGTAGATGTCGAGCGGCTCTTGGCTGAGAAAAGAAAAATTAGAAGAGAGTGGCAATTACACAGATCTCCTCAACTCAAATCTAGACTTAAAGATTGCACGAAACGACTAAGACAGCTGCTAGAATCTCGAAGAGTAGCATCTCTGAAAAATTACTTGGAAGACCTCGATGCAACTGCTCAATCAGATTATTCATTATGGCGTGCATGTAGGAACCTTAAAAGACCGGTCGTACGTAAGCCTCCCTTGCGAACTTCTTGTGGAGACTGGGCAAGGAATGATACCGAAAAAGGCAATTTGTTTGTTGGACATTTGAAGAAGGTTTTCACCCTAAATGTATGTACTGATATAGCTGAGTTACCATCAGTATAGACTAGTGCCGTAGTACCCCTAAGATTTAAACACCAAAAAAGCCCCTGGTGTTGATAAAACAAGTAACAAGATGTTAGTTGAGTTGCCCCGTATAGGTCGCAGAATTATTCTGTTTGTTTTTAATGCCATCTTACGTCTTGAGTACTTTCCCACAGAGTGGAAGGTCTCTTTGATAACTATGATTCCTAAACCAGGAAAAGACCACACAAAAGTAGAATCATACAGACCTATAAGCCTTTTATCTAACGTGTCAAAGTTATTTGAGAGAATATTAATAACTAAGCTGAATCCAATACTTAGCGCGAAAGGATGCATTCCGAACCATCAATTCGGCTTCAGAAAACAACATAGTACGATCCAACAAACACACAGATTAGTAAATGTAATTAAAACGACCTTTGAAGAAAAAAAATACTGTTCTGCGCTCTTTATCGACGTTTCTCAAGCATTCAATAAGGTTTGGCACGAAGGCCTAATATTTATGCTAAAGCTGAACTTGCCCGAAAACTTGTATAAGCTTTTAAAAGATTATTTAACGAATCGCAAGTTTTTACTAAAAGAAGGTGACTTTTTAAGCTCGCCACAGCTCATTGAAGCCGGAGTTCCCCAAGGTAGTATTTTGGGACCAATTTTATATTTACTGTACACATCGGATATGCCAATTAGCACCCTAGTCCACACATCAACTTTTGCAGATGACACAGAAAGTGCCCAAGAAGCATCACAAATTTTACAAGACCACATACTCAATTTGGAAAAATGGCTAGAAAAATGGAGAATAAAAGTGAATGAACAAAAATGCACTCACATAACTTTCACACTGCGTAGGGACTCATGCCCTCCTATTCGCATAAATAACCAAATGATACCACAGCTTTCAGACGTTAAATACCTGGGTATACATCTTGACCGTCGCCTTACTTGGAAAAGCCACATTGACTTCAAGTTAACACAAATGAAACTAAAAATAGTACAACTAAATTGGCTTATTGGCAGAAACTCTACCCTGAGCTTAGATTGTAAACTTCTACTGTACAAGTCGGTCCTCAAACCAATTTGGTGCTATGGGATTCAGTTATGGGGCACTGCCTCAGCTAGCAATGTAGAAAAAATTCAAAGGCGCCAAAATAAGATTTTACGTATTATTACATCTACTCCCTGGTATATAAAAAATTCAAACATCCACAAAGACCTAAACATGCTATCAGTTAACTCTTTCAGGTTAGGTGGTTAGTTATCTAACCACTAATTGTTGCTTGTTTAAAACATGCTTTCGCGTCATCTATTGATAAATTATTAAAGAATTATATTTTTAAATACATCGCTGATCATTTGTTGTGAGACTTTGTCGCTAGGGTTCACTGGTTGTATTTATATCTTTATTTAAATTCGGGACATCCCCTTGCTTTTTTAACAGGTCCGTTGTCATTGAAATAAAGAAGCATAGAGTGTTTATTATTAAACCAAATCAGTGTTAATTTGTTATTTATTATTTGTTTTTTTGTTTTGTGATAACATATATATGTAACCAGAGCATAATATATAAAAACAAACGTAAGTAATATGGTGGTTAGATTATTAACCACTGTGACTATAGTACATTCTATAGTAAATAATTGTTTCCCACATAATTTTGTGTTATATACATATATGTAATTAGAATGCCGCGCATACTCAACGAACAAGATATCGTAGATATTTTCTTTGAAGATATACCTTCTGATGGCGAAAGTGTGTGTAGTTTCGAATCAGACGAAGAAAGAGATGATGACCAAAAAGCCGATCTGATGGTACTTGGTGATATACCGTCAGGACTGCAGCCAGAACTTAATGATTATTTTGAGTCAGATGATGTAATACCTTTATCAAATTTGTGTACTACTTCTGCTAGTCAGTTACTTACTACGAGCTCCGCAGTTGTGCAACCAAAGTGGAAAAAAAATTCAAAATGAAAGAGCCGTGTGAATTTACAGGAGTCGCAGGTGTTGCAGATGATATAGTAGAGGTAGAGAATATAACACCAACAAAATTATTTGGTTTATTTTGGACAGCAAACTTAGTTGAAACAATCTGCTTTCAAACAAATCTATATGCCACGCAGAAAGGAGCACCTTTTACACCCACTCACCCACTAAACCTGAAGAAATTGAAGTATTTCTTGCTTTAAATTTAGTGATGGGTATAAAAAAATCGCCCAGTTATAAAGATTACTGATCTTCTGCCCCTGATATGAAGGACGTATACATATCTTCTTTTATGCCACTCAACCGTTGTTGATAAATTTGATCAGCTGAAAAGCACTTATGCTATTGATCAAAAATCCCGCATTTTCATTTTCTGGACTGCGCCGTTATAAACTCTTATATTACATATAAAGAGCTCCAGAAAACATACCACCCAGAACTTGATCAGCTCAATGCCAAAGAGTTTCGAAGAAGTGTTTACCATGGCATCCTAACACCAGTTCAGGCGAAAAAACCCAAATCAGGCACTAAGCGCTCAATTTCGGAACCCTCTTCCCCACAACCAGTACAAATAAAAAAACACAAACCTTCAGTACCAAGAGAATTGCGTCTGGAAAGCAGTATGCATCAGCCAGAGCGATCTACATCACGAAGATGTGCAAAATGCAGCACCAAAAAGAATCCGGTGCGTACTATATGGCAATGCAGAACCTGCAAAGTTCCTCTTTGCATACGCACAAATAAGACATGTTTCTCCGATTTCCATCAGAATTAATTTATTGTTATCAAATGTGGCTGCGTATACTAAACTTTACTTGAATTTTTTTTTTGCCAACCGTCACAGTGGTTACTAAACTAACCACCCTATTCCACAAAAGCCTAAAGGTCAAGTTTATTTTTTTCTTTTTTTTTATAATAAATAAACCTTAATCAAACCAAAAATGCAGTAGTTTTGTTATTAAAATAATATATGTAAGAGTGTGGCTGAAAGAGTTAAAGCAGAAATAGCGAAACATGCAGTCACATATCTAAAGAGGCTTGAATCTCATCCAAACCCTTTGGCGCGTAACATGCTGAATGAACCTGGTTACATTCGACTAAAAAGAAGAGACACTGCTTTTCTTGGCCGTACATTAGAGGGGTGACCCGCAAATGATTTCAAAATCCGTGAAATTAACATTATTTTTGTCTAGCACTGGCTGGACTTAAAAAGAACATTTTATTTTAGACTTAAGATACGAGTAATTATTGTTAGTTCAAAAATATTGAAGATACAATAAATAAATCATGAAAAAAAAAAAAAATATTTTTCGAGCTCGAGGTCGAAATGTAGTATAAAAACTAATTCTACACTACATTTTGACCTCGAGCTTGAATAATATTTACTCATATTTGCAACATATATAACAACAGAAATATTTAATTTTAACATCTAAAATTGATTGTAAAAAATATATGTAGTTTTTATACAAATTATTTTATACAACTACATACTTATGTATGTGCAGTTTAGGTACTGTGGGGAAATATTTTTATAAACCAATAGGTATGTATACAAACTTGTCTACCAATACATTCCTAGACTTAGGTTTTTTGGCAAAAGACTTGGGTTTATGATATTTCAGTTGGCTATCTATGTGTTATCTATGATCTTAACATGACAATAATTATCTTTAAATCTAATGTTACTTTAATTTTAATGATTTTGTTTTATTTTTCAAAAGAAGCTTGAATTGGATTATACTGTATACTAGAAAATCTTAATTCTTCTAGTAAAAAGCTGCTGTAAATATGTAATGTGTCTTCGGGTGCATGACTATAAAGGGAAATTGCAAAAAAGATAATTCGGTTTTTAAAGAATTAAGGCCCCACCTTGGGCGCCATTCTGTAAGGTGTACGTACGGGTGTATATAAGAAAAAAGGATTGAATTTAAAAACTTTGATTGAACGCATATAACTTTGCAAAAATAAGATTATTTTTGTGCTGTTACTTTCGGTATTTGATACAATTTGTAAATATTTTAGTAAATACCATGCCACCTACCACATAGTCACTATAACAATCGTGCTATTGCTGAGAATTCGTGGTTCTCGCATTAAAGATGTGAGAACCACAAAGTCATTAAAATAATTATCTGTCTATCTCTGTTATTATAAACAGTCACTCTGTACAAAAAAAAATTGTTTTGCTCAAAAATTGTATATCTTAAAATCAATTTAAAAATCGCTAGATTTTCCGCTAACTGCTAAAATTGGTTTTACACGGCGTGTATTTGTCATATGACTTGTTACTTTTCCATGTGTAAATTCTATACACGACGTGTGAACCCTTTCAAACATAACATGTGTATTTTCCATATACATATGACATTATTCATTTAGAACGTGTTCTATTTTAATGTGACAAAGCATCTGACATCCTGTAATGCCAACTAGATATTTTGTTATGCTTTTTGTGGTACCAAAAGCGCTAAAAAAGTGGTAAAAGCACTAGGTTTGCATCTTTGCATAAGCTGTGGTTGGAAATAAAAAACTGTGTGGCGGCAAAATTATATATTGTAGGTTATATCACATGTAATTACACATGTACGTTTGAAAGCAAAAATTAAAATTGTATGTAAAATGGCTATTCTGACAAACACATGACGTCAGTGGGAACCAACACAATCAATCCAAGATAAGTCATTTAATTAGAAGTAGAAATAAATAACTAGTTTTATATACACTTGTATTGTCATATTGAATTTTAATATCGTAACATTTAATTTAATGTTTAATATTTGAATAGGGGATTTTAATATCTTAATATTTTAATATGGAATGTTAATACCTTAATATCTTTTGAGTGATAATTATATTTTTTGTAGATTTCATTGGTGTTTTTTTTTTATTGATATTATACACAAAAAAAAAGGAAACATATATTTATGTATATATATATATATACTTAAGAATAGGTATATATGGTGAATATACATATATAGATATATCCAGCGTGAGGTAGTATCGGTTCGTGAGTCGGTTACTTTTACGTGCGGCAGTGCGTCCTAAAGTTTCTTCGAAATGTTCTTAAAACACGCCCTACTCTTAGATTGGCAAAGATAAATGTAGGGAGTGAGGTTATTGTAACACGTACGTCAGTCGTAGTTTTTTTTTAACCAAAAACGCAGCTCTTCGTGGATATATGTATAAACAAACATATCCTTGCAGAAAATCCTAAGGGAATATGGGAATAAGGGAATATGTATATGTAAGTAGATGGTTTTATCTCATTACCAATGAGCATTTTAATTCCATTTCATAACAATAATTTAAGTAACGATTCGTTTACTTCTTTAAATTTAAGCCAACGTAGAAGTGTAACTTTTTTTCTAGATTTAAAGAAAATACAGAGAAACAAAGGTAGGGAATCTCTAGGCTTTCCATAAGAGGCTCAATACTTATGATACTTTGTTCCTTTGTATTAAATAGATTTATATTCTAGTGCTCCTTTTGTTCAATAATTTTAAGATTTCAGATTTAGGCTAGTAGAATCATAATTATATTAAAACACCTAAGCCTATATGTAAGGCTAATGTAATTACGCTTTAAGGAATTTTTGGTACAAAAGATAACGGTTAACGAACTTAATTCGTTCCAGCACCTCGTTCGTTATGCAAAAAGTTCATTAAGCAAAACGACTATTTCCCTATAAATACATGTAAAATAAATTAATCCGTTCCAGATCGAAAAAACTACCCACAAATGTGTTTCAATTTGAACTTTTATTTAAAAGAATGTTACAAAAAATACTTCAAAACTTTTAAAACGGAAAAAATAAACCAATACATATATGTACATATTTTAAAGATAAAGGAAAATAGAAAATAATTTTTTTTATAATGGGTACATTATACCTAATTTTCTTTTAACAAAAAACTGTCTACTGTCGTTTGTTTCTGACGTCGCTTCAAAATTTGTTGAAAATGAGATACAGCATTATCGTTAAATAATTCTGTTGCACGTATAGCCTCTGTATGAATGGGGTGATGTTTTTTAATGTATGATGCCACAGACTCCCATGAAATCAGCATTTCTCTGATTGCACACTGTGTAATTTTTTAAGTCATGGCAAAATAACCATATACGGACACCACTACGTCATAAAAGACCAAAAAAAAAGGACCCCCGTCTCCCAGTTTTGCCCAAAGTCCTCCAGGTTTTTTTTTATGGACCCTCAAAGATGTGGGGCCTCGATGTCATTTTTGCAAAAAAAATGATCATTTACTCAAGCTCATATTTTGCAAACCGTTTGGAATTTTGATATACTCTCTGAGGCAAAGTTGTAGCTCTTGTCATAAAGAACAAAAATTGTGAACATATAAATCATATAATCTTCAAGGTCAAAATCGCAAAAAACTTAAAAAAAATCAATTTTTTTTACCTTTTTTCCCCTGTTCAGGTCCATAGGTAGCAAACCGTTCAAAATTCAAGGAAACAATCAACTACAAAAATGAACCTAAGATCTCAATAAACAACATCATCCATCCATTTGTGGTCGTTGCGAAGAAATTCTTGATACTCCTTTTGCAGCCTTCACGATCCCAAGCTTGTCATTATTCTTGAGAATAGTAGAAATCGTCGATTTCGATAAGTTGTACTTACGTCCTAAACCAGAGTGTCATCTTAATAGTTATTTTAGCTCTTTTATTTTTCTCTTTCTCAAAATCTTTTGTTGAAGGCATTTGCGAGTATGTTATTTTATAATTTTTATAAAAACAAAATTAAAAATAGAACACTTAGATATATGTTTTAACACACCTTGTAAATTATACGAACACAACTGATGCAATTATGCACTTGAAACAAATGATGAAAACAGACAACACATATACATATATTCGGGACTTCCCCTGTTTCGTTGCTGTATACTGAAAGAATTTTTACATGCAATTAAGGTTTTCCCCCTTTTTTTGGTCGTTATGCGAAACTTCGTTCGTTAAGTGAAACTTTTTTTTTCATAAAAAAAGTGTTCGTTATACGCAATGTTCGTTATGCGGGGCGTTCGTTAACTAAGTTATAAGTAGTTATAATTCGCTATTGTTAATATTGTGTTCTATACTTTCTTTTATTTAATAAATCATGTACTTTTTTTGTAATTAAATCTAAAAGCGTGTTTACATTGCGTGTACAAGTCATATGGAATGTCAGATTTTCCATATGTAAAACTATACACATAGTGTAAACTTCTTGAAACGTAACATATGTTATTTACCTATGTGCAATAGGTTAGGTTAGGTTAAGCAGGCAGCTTGTATAGAGGGAAGAAAGAGAATAAGATAGCTCACTTGGGTCCATTATGTTGGTCCCTTTGTGATACCTGCAGATAAGAGGAGGGATAGACAGAGAAAATAGAAAACAAAATTAGACTGAGAAATTAGAGAAAGAAGTAAAAGAAGTGAGAAGTTAGAGAAAGAAGTGGGTGGAAGGTGGGAAGGTGCTAGCCGTGAAGGCACTATTGGACGTGACATATGTCGATGAGCAACTATGTCACTTCAGTTTTGGAGAGGGTTGGAAAACCATCCACAGTTCCTTAAAAAGGAGTTAATCCTGATTGCTTCCAGAGATGAAACACATGAGAGGCTTTCAAAACATCGTCGTCCCAGGTATTGTAGGCGACAGAGTTCTAATGCAGGGCAATGACAGAGAAGGTGTTCAACCGTTTCCCCCTCTTCTTCATCCTGGCAACTTCTACAGAAGTCATTATAAGGGATACCCATCCTGCTTGCATGGGCTCCAAATAAACAATGCCCAGTGATTATTGCTATTAAGTCGCGTATCTGCGTTTTCTGCAGCCGAAATAGCGAGACCGTTTTCTTTTGGTCCATCGAGGGCCAGATTGTCCTTGCGATCGAGCAAGTCGACTCATTGGACCATCTGGCCTGAGCTGTGTTGTGAAGGGCAAAGTTGATGCGGTGTAAACAGGCTGAGAGGGGAATGCCACAATAGATGTCTATGGCATCATCGTGCAATAGTGTTCCCTTCTTGGCTAGTTCATCGGCAGCACAGTTGCCTTGATTAGTCCCATGTCCCCTCACCCATTTAAGGGTGACTGTCGAATTATCCGCCATCTCATTTAAGGATGTCCGGCATTCAAGGACAAGATTTGATGTGCTATACACACCTATAAGGGACATGATAGCGGCTTTACTATCAGTACAAATCCAGATATCTCTGTCTGATATCCTGTGGTACTTTAGCCAGTTAGCCGCCTTTTTAATAGCAGATATTTCTGCTTGTATGACATTGCAGTCATTCGGAAGTCTGAAACATATCCTAATTCCAAACTCCTCTATATAGACTCCACCTCCCACTCTCGTTCCCTTTTTGGAACCATCTGTGTAAACCAGTAAAGTTCGGGGAGTTAGAGAGTAACCCTCCGTCAAATCAAAGTGGAATCTTCGTGTGAAGAAGGGTGACGGGGTGCAGTAGTCTAAGAGCTCAGGAATAACATTCGTTGTTCCTAGAAGATTGGCATGTCCCCATGATCTATGGTTCCATGCACCTACAACATTTAGTCTAACAGCTGTCCTTAATGCCACATACCTGGCTAGTAGATCTACCGGTAACCAGTTAAGTATTGCAAAAAGTGCCTTCGTTGGTGTTGACTTGATGGCTCCAGTTATAAGGATCGCCACAGTGCGCAACACCCTTTCTATAATAGAGACGTTTGTCCTAAAATCTAGTGCTCTCCACCAGACAGTTGGACCATAAAATAATATTGGCTTGATTACTGCTTTAAGCAGCCAATTTACATTCCTTGGGCTCATTCCCCAGGTCGTGCCAATGGCTTTCTTACATACATATATTGCCATCATAGCTTTGGACGCTCTAGCCTGAACATTCATTTTCCAGGAAAGTTTACTATCTAATATTATGCCTAGATATTTCGCGCTATCAGATAGATTTAATGTTACCCCATTTAATATAGGTAGTCTGAAGGTTGGAACCTTGTATTTCCTTGAGAATAATACAAGCTCCGTTTTAGATGGATTCACACCCAGCCCGTTCTGATCCCCCCAGGAACAGATTGCTTTGAATGCTTTTTCCAATCTTTGTGTCATTGTATCAACATGAGCTCCAGCAATTGCAACCGCCACATCATCTGCGTATGCAATTGTCTTGAAGTACATGGAATCCAATTTTATTAATAGCTTATTAATTGCTATATTCCAAAGCAACGGAGACAGTACCCCTCCTTGAGTGGTGCCTCTTATTGCTATCTTGGTGATTTTAGCTAAACCAAATGAGGATGATATTTCCCTATAACCTAACAGATTTGTTATAAACCTGATGATTGAATGGTCAACCCCAACCTCCGTGAGAGATTGAGTTATTGCCAGCGGATTAATATTATTAAATGCTCCTTCAATATCCATGAAGGCCACCATAGTGTATTTTTTATGCTCCAAGGACTTCTCTATGTAGCCCACGAGCGAGTGCAGCGCCGTCTCAACAGATTTGCCCTTTGTGTAAGCATGTTGGGACGGGGAAAGGAGATTCTTATCGATTGTCATTCTTATGTGGATTTCGATAAGTCTTTCTAGTGTTTTGATAAGAAAGGATGTTAGACTTATTGGTCTGAAATCCTTTGCTCTCGCATGTGACACTTTTCCTCCCTTGGGAATAAATATCACATTACACTTTGTCCATTGGTCTGGAATGTAAGACCAGGATAGACAGGCTTTATATATAGCTAAAAGCCATGGTGTTACCAGATCCAGATTATTCTGAAGATCAGCGAGAATTATGCCATCCGGCCCTGGAGCCTTATAGGGATGGAAACTTTTAATAGCCCATTGCAACCTATCCGCATCAATGATTACGGTATGAGGTACAAGGCTAGATTGGACGGAATTGTGTTGCCGTTCCGTAATGGATTGACATCCTGGAAAGTGGGTTTCCATAAGGACTTCCAGTGATTCCTGTGCACTGGTTGCCCATGTGCCGTCTGTTTTTTGGATATATCGAGGAATAGGCGCTTGTTTGGCCAGTATTTTACGCAGTCTGTTAGTCTCAGAAAAATTTTCAATGCCACTGCAAAAATCTTTCCATGACTTACGTTTAGCGTTTCTGACCTGATTTTTGAACTTATTCATCGAAGATTTGTAGAGTGACCAGTTTCCTGTCCTCTTTGCTTCGTTGAAAAGCCTGCGGCAAATCTTGCGGGATTCGGCTATTTCTTTAGACCACCATCGTGGTTTTCGATTAACGCGCTGGACCGATGGTTTACATGACCTATCAGTTGCGTCTTTAAAGGCATCTGTGATTGTTCTCACAGCATTTTCAATGTGCTTAGTGTCCCTAATTTCGTAGGGATGCGTAATTACGTTCGTGAGAAACACGCTTTGTTCCTCCCAATTCGTTCTGCGTCTATTTTTATAGACTGTGGTCGAAACCTTCTTCCTACTAATAGTGAAGACCAGGTAACGGTGGTCGGAGAAGGAGCAGTCATCTGAGACTTTCCAATTCTCGATTAAAAGTGCATGATGTGTGCTAACTAGCGTGATGTTCAAAACCTCCTGTCTGTTTGATACAACAAAGGTAGGTTCGGACCCCCTATTCGCAATTTCTAGATTGTTTTTAAGTATAAAATCAAAGATACACTCATCTCTGTAGTTTGTGTCGGAGCTACCCCAGATTTGGTGATGCGCATTTGCGTCAGCGCCCATTATTAAAGGAACGCCTTTCGCCTTTGCTGCTCTGGCCATTTTGTTAACCAGGCTGCTGGGTGGGGATTCTGCTTGGTCGTGTGGCATATACGTGGATGATATCCACACTGCTGATTTTGCATCCTCCCATACTGCAGTCACCGTATCTTCATCACTGTACTCAGATAAAATGAAGATATTGAGGTGTTCTTTTGCTAAAATACAGGCTCTAATATTTTTGTTATTGTTACCTGCTGTTGTTGCATACATCAATTTGTAGCCTCGTGCGTTAAGTCCACATATTTTGCCGCTATTGATCCACGGCTCTTGGATTAACGCTATATCTTCACCTCGTTCCATAAGGCGAAGAATTAATGCAGCAGAAGCTGCCTTGGAATGGTGAAGGTTAACTTGAATCGCCTTCGCCATCGTTGTCGGGATCGTAAATGACAGTGACGTCTATGTCTTCTGGATCTGATTCCAGAAGCGCATCTTCGTCCTCCGCAACACCCAGACGCTCAAAGAGCTCCCCAACCAGACATGATTCTGATTGAGAACTCTCTGCAGTCTCTGAGTTCGCGGGGTCATTCACCTCCTCGTTTATGGCCATAGTTTGTCGGCTGATACATTCAGTCACGCCTTTACTTTGCGACCCCACCAGTTTGTCGCTGGAGGTTTCGGGGTTGGTTTTGTCATCACCTCGATAGATGCTCAGCTTGATACTGTCGTATCCATAAAATATTTTGCCTTGCTTCTTTCGAAGTGGTGACAAAGAGTCCTTATTAAGGACGACAACCGCCTTTCTGGTCAGACCCACCGGTTCGGAAACTTTCACCACTTTCCAGTCGCTGGTCGGTAGGTCACGATTTCCTCTCCGGATGATCGCCAGAATCGTCGCAGGGTCGTGAGGTTCCCTAGGTATGATTGCCACGGATCTCGGTCTGCGAGGGATTTCACCTACCGGAACCACGTCCAATCTCGCACCTGGCCACACTTCCCCTAGGGACGTAACATCCTGCTTAAGTTGAATAGCTGAACCCTCACTTGAGCATGAGAGCAGCTTGATATGGCCTTGGAACTAGCCAGCATCCAAATTTTGGGGTACCTGACTTGATTCGTCGGCAAGAAATTTGGCATATTGTTCCAGCAACTTGATCCGGATCATCTCCCACTTTTCGCGAGAGATAGCACCGTCACAAACGCTTTTGTCGATAATAGCCCTTATCAGTGGGTCTTTAGCAACCTCACTGTAAGGCCTATTGACGACTCTGGATTGAGTGCTACTGCCTGAAGTTTTTGGACGTTTGGTGTCCGGTTGGATATTTTGCTGCTGGGATTTCTCCTCTCCCGACCGTTGCCTCTTCGGCGCTGTCGATGTAGATGGTCTTTCTACATCGACATCGAGATTGGGGTTGTCCGCAGCAGCTAAATGGGCTTTTGCCCAGGCAAGGAAAGATTTTTCTTCCTTTGAAAGTTTTTCGGAGGGCAAACTTCCGAGTTTGTTTACCAATCTTTGGGCGGCATGCCCTTCAATGAAGGCCTTTCTGGACAGATTTTTGCGGTCTTTGGGGGCTACATCGACTGCCGTTTGGGCGCAAGTGAGTGCCTGGGCTGAACTTGCTGCCTGGACAGAAGGTTCAGCTGGCAGAGTTACCGCAGGGTTGCACACGGGTTTAACCGTGGCACCCGAAGTAGGGATTACTGCTGGTTTATTACCAGCATAGGCCTTCGAGGTACCGACTGAAAAGTCGAGAGGTACCTCGTTAGAGTTAACCACAGCTGAAGTTGTAGCTGGGTGTTCATTGCATTTGGCCAGCTCAGGTTTCCCCTGCTGGTCTCCTGCATTTGAGTTGTCCGCAACAGCCGGTTTATGTTGGTCTGTTGGGACCCCACTGCATTCAGCAGGCAAGGGTTTCCCCTGCCCACCTTCAGCGATTTTTTGTTCTTGTTTGTTTTTGTTATTATTATTGTTCTTTTTGTTTTTATTTAAGTTTTTCATTTTTGTTCCCACGAGTAAGCGCGTAAGGGGTTAGACAATCCATGCAGGGACGGCGTACATGGACTAGGCAACTAATTTTTTACACCCGACCCGTGCCTTGGCGTCGAGGGGAGCTGTTAAAGACTAGTCCTCTTTTACCACTAACTAGCCACTCAGATTCTCGGCACTGCTACCTTCACCTTAATCTTACAAGTGCACCTTAATCTTATGTGCAATAACATGTGTTAGTTTTTTATTTAAAGCACGCTCTATTTGATGTGTAAAACTATATGACAACAGATGTTTTCAGTGATGTTCACTTTTAGTTTCAAAAATTATTTTTATAATGAATTTAAACAGTTTAAAATTAACCAATATCTTTATTATAAATTTTGTTACTAATTTCATGTTCGCAGATTTACATCGATACCTCACAGGTGATATTAATAATAAAGTTACATATACATACATTCATATGTATATTATATATATATTTGCAAGTTTGTTTAATTGTATGTCAATAACGGCTAAATCGAATTTAATGATATTTAAAACAGACAGATATTTATTTTTGTGGGTCCAATGAGATACATCTGTTTTCAAAACTAGGGCCAGGAGGGTATATGGGACATTTTTATATGAATGACTCAATTTTAATATTCTTGTGTTTATCTATTTTACTAATAAACACTGCATTAAATTAAAAATTTACTTTACTATAGTGCATTGTTTTTAAATATTTTTTTAAGCCGGCAAGCAAACTGTAATATTACCTAATTACCAACTTTGGACCGCAGGATAAAAAAATGCTACAGAGGTATTGTGGGTATCGAAAGTGCAGCAAATCACTTCATTGAGCCGTTACTTTTGAAAATGAGAGAACTCCATTTTGTGAAAAAAAATTAATAAAACTTAAGTCTTATTACAAATTACATAATTTTATTTTTTTAATCCATGTTGAATAGTACTATTTTTTATATTATAATATATTAAGTAGCATTATCAGAATTTTGCAATCATACTGCAACTATGGTGAAAAATCTTCGCTATGTAACCTAAGTATGTATATGTAAGTATAGTAATTTCTTTCTTTCTTTTTCCACATTTTATCCATAAAATTAAATATAATTTTAGTTTTTTTTTTTTGGTTTTTTTGTTTTACTGTACCAAGAAGAATGCAATGATATTGAAATAAAATATGTATTTAAACTATTAAATATTTTGGTATTATAATTACATTCCAGTAAAAGAAAATCAGCAACTACATTGGCGCATACCAAAATCTTTTTTTGCAGCTAAAATGGATAACTATTATTGCATATTAAACTTACATGCAATAAGACCACAAAAAATATAAAATAAGTCTATTCCGGCTTGTGATTTGTTTAACGCCATTCAAATGCAAATCATTAAATAATATGGAGTTCTCTCATTTTCAAAAGCAACGCTTCAGTTATTTTAAAGAAATTTAGTTTAATTTGTCATAAGAATGAGGACAAAAAATATTTTATTCCTAATAAAAAAAGAGTGAAAATAAATTGACATTAACATCAACAAAATTATTCATTCAATTGTTGTTGATATAGTTCAAATGATATTAATTATTACTTATTGTATTATTTATTTTTTTTTTTTTTTTTGATATAATATGTCTCTTATAAATTGATTTCTGTACTGTTGAAGAAGCACCCAAATGATAACACAAAACGGTAGTTCTTTGCATAGTTGACATCACTAGCGGGTTTCTAATAAAATAAAATGGCGGCAAAAATATACAAAATTGCCTAATAACTTATTACAACAAGCCCCAATAAAGCTATTATTAGTTTTATTATATAGTCTAACAATTTAAAAAAATAATCCATCTAAACCACACTTTGAAGACCAGCTGTTTTAAATATTTGATTTTTGTTTTCAACAACAGGAGGTTATATCATATGTACGTAACATGGGTACGTTTGAACACAAAAATTATAAACCATATGTAAAACACTGATTTTGACATACACATGAAATTCCATATGGATAGCAATTTTGACAGTACATATGACTTGTACACTCAATGTAAGCACACCTTAAGACAGGTTGTTATTATCTTCAATGGAAAATTAATAAATAAAATGGTTGGTAAGTAACCGAGGTTTGGTGGTTGGAGTCGAAATTAGGGACAGTTCGTAAAATATGGCGCGCGTCTGTCAAGGTGAAGTCCGTTAAGACTTCAAGTGGGAGGGCCGTCTAGGTTGGCACAACACCAGTCAACAGTGGAGGAAGACATAGTAATGACAGCAAATTGTAAATTGTGTAAGAGTTAGTCTCAGTTTAAATTAGGCAAGATAGGAAACGTTCATGGTGGATGCCCCTTTTCTTTATTTTATTAGTGGATTTTACAGTCTGGTATGATTTTTTTTTGTATGTGCCAAAGGAACCAGAAAGTTGTAAATAACCTCCCCATCCGGCGAGCTTATCCGCGCTAAAAGCCAGGATACCAGCACTAACAACAATCTGGCCACAAAAAGGGAAACCAGTTGAACTTATTGCGTTCAATCAAAGTTTTCAAATTCAATCCTTTTTTCTTATATACACCCGTACGTACACCTTACAGAATGGCGCCCAAGGTGGGGCCTTAATTCTTTAAAAACCGAATTATCTTTTTTGCAATTTCCCTTTATAGTCATGCACCCGGAGACACATTCCAAAATAGCGCCCAACGTGGGGCCTTAAATATTGAAAAACCGTATTATCTTTTTTGCAATTTCCCTTTATAGTCATGCACCCGAAGACACATTACATATTTACAGCAGCTTTTTACTAGAAGAATTAAGATTTTCAAGTATACAGTTTAATCCAATTCAAGCTTCTTTTGAAAAATAAAACAAAATCATTAAAATTAAAGTAACATTAGATTTGAAGATAATTATTGTCATGTTAAGATCATAGATAACACATAGATAGCCAACTGAAATATCATAAACCCAAGTCTTTTGCCAAAAAACCTAAGTCTAGGAATGTATTGGTAGACAAGTTTGTATACATACGTATTGGTTTATAAAAATATTTCCCCACAGTACCTAAACTGCACATACATAAGTATGTAGTTGTATAAAATAATTTGTATAAAAACTACATATATTTTTTACAATCAATTTCAGATGTTAAAATTAAATATTTCTTTTGTTATATATGTTGCAAATATGAGTAAATATTATTCAAGCTCGAGGTCAAAATGTAGTGTAGAATTAGTTTTTATACTACATTTTGACCTCGAGCTCGAAAAATATTTAATCTGACTTATTTCTTTTGTTCTTAAGTAAGAATTTTGTATTTACTGATATATTTATGTGCGAAAAACGTTGAATTGAATACTAATTTTAATTATTTTTTATTCTGTATTGAAAATGTTCATTCCCTAATCAATGAATTCATACCATACCCGTAATTGTGAAGACATTTATATCCACTTTTTGACATTGGGAGAGTTGGCTATCTATTTATGTAATCTATGTACTGAACTACTTTATTTTTTCCAGTACAACGCAAATAAATATTCCTTAACTTTGTACCATTTTATTCCGTGCTTTTTTGGAAACAATTAAAAGCACTAATAGGAAATAACGCACAATTTGCTTTGTAATTTCTTATTTCAATCGGCCGTTTTTGACATCTACGTTTCAAAAATCTACCAACAAAATACATGCGATTTTTGTTTTTGTAAAACCAACTCTACCTTGTTTATTCTACCAACTGTTGCTAATTTGGAGATTTTGCAACTAAATCTAGCGTTTTTGCAATGACAATCGTGGGGAACATGGTGTCTTATGTCTTGTGTCATATGACAAATACACGGCGTGTATTTGTCATATGACTTGTCAGTTTGATAACCCATATGTAATTTCATGTGTTTGTCAAAATAGCCATTTTACATACGGTTTTAATTTTTGCTTTCAAACGTACATGTGTAATTACATGTGACATAACCTACAATATATGATTTTGCCGCCACACAGTTTTTTATTTCCAACCACAGCTGATGCAAAGATGCAAACCTAGTGCTTTTACCACATTTTTAGCGCTTTTGGTACCACAAAAAGCATAAAATAACAAAATATCTAGTTGGCATTACAGGATGTCAGATGCTTTGTCACATTAAAATAGAACACGTTCTAAATGAAAAATGTCATATGTATATGGAAAATACACATGTTATGTTTGAAAGGGTTCACACGTCGTGTATAGAATTTACACATGGAAAAGTGACAAGTCATATGACAAATACACGGAGTGTAAAACCAATTTTAGCAGTTAGCGGAAAATCTAGCGATTTTTAAATTGACTTTAAGATATACAATTTTTGAGCAAAACAAATTTTTTTTGTACAGAGTGTCTGTTTATAATAACAGAGATAGAGAGATAATTATTTTAATGACTTTGTGGTTCTCACATATTTAATGCGAGAACCACGAATTCTCAGCAATAGCACGATTGTTATGGTGACTATGTGGTAGGTGGCATGGTATTTACTAAAACATTTACAAATTGTATCAAATACCGAAAGTAACAGCACAAAAATAATCTTATTTTTGCAAAGTTATATGGGACGAATTACTCCACCAGAATGAAAATAAATAAACAAAACAACAACTTTATATGGATGTGCTCCGGTAGGCAAGTAAGTAGTGTTCTTGTCTTTTAGTTTGCGGGTTAGATTTGTGTCACTTCAGCAAAAGGTATTAGTTACTACACGTGTTATATTAAGTAACAATTTTGAATTTAATTCTTAATTTTGAATTTAATAGGTTCCTAAAAACTATGTGACTATTATCGACATTCCTGTTCTGTTTGCTCACAAAACCATTTAGAATGGGCTTTATCAATAAGCGTTGAAAATAGAACTGTATTAAAAATGAACTAAGCAGGGTTGTGTCAATTGGACTTATTTCTTGAAACTAAGTTTTCTAAAAAATTTACAAGTTGTTGGTTGAGAAAGGTTTAATAGTCAGGAACGAATAAATCGTCCCTATATCGTATAAAAATGACAATAAAATGCGACAAGCTTTTGATTAACTGAATAATCCTTTCCTTTAATTTTTATTAAATATTCCTCAGTCATCATCCATAATTAAATGGCGTAACCTACAGAAATGGCTTTAAAATTTAAATATACTGGAATTTAAATTTAATATTTATATTTTTAGCTATTTTTTCACCTTAATTACCGCTAAATAAAAAATATTGTGGTTTCTGGCGTTTTTTAGTACAAATTTAGTGGGAAATCGTAAGAAGAAGTTGGCAACAGTGATTCTACCATGCACATCAAACTACTCTCAAATTTTTACAGCGTAGGCAGGGAAAATTAATCAACAATGACTACTCAAACTGGATGAATAAACCCTTCACAGCTGACTAAGCAAAATTGTGCAGAAACAGATTCAATATTTTTATATTTATTAAAATACATTTTAAAATTAGTTTATACATATTTATTTAATATATAATTTTACATATTTAAATATTTTTATTCGCTCAATAATGTCTGCGTTCTAATGCCATTCGTAGGCTTTTTTGAAATGCAATCGCTCCCTGCTACTGTAAAACATCTGAAATATGTAGAAATATATAAGTTATAAAATATTTTAAGATAGATCAAAGTATGTATATACCTCGAGGATGATTATCAACTCACATAAGTTTCCTGGAAGCATATTTTTCTGATCTACCTTCCTAATTGTACTTCTCCAGTAGGTCTTCCGAACAGATTGCGCTGATGTCAGCAGTATTCCCCGACGTTGGTTTTAGTTTATGCAAATATGTATGTAGTCTGTGAAGAATAAAATAATAAAGTAAAAATTTGAATTAGTTACTATTGCTTGAGTGTAATTTGCTGTCCTTAATTTCAGCTCTACCTCTTCCGCAGCAACAAGGGTCTTCAAGGAAAGAATGCTGGCGACTCCATGTTAACACATTCTATATTTTAAATAATTTTTTATGCACCAAACTACTTTTTACACTTATTTTCTTTTCATATTTTAATATTTAAAAAAACTCGGATATATTTTACAATTTAGGACTCAATTAACAGTGGCAGAGTTGTATTTTACAAAAAATATAACTCTGGTACTCACATTAATTTTTTTATTTTTGTGTATTTATGAGTTTTCATTGTTCATATGTTAGTTTCAATCATCCATTTCTTGTAGGGTAGTTGATCACAGGCACGGCGAATTCACAATTCACGTACACAAATTTTTTCCTCATTTTTGTCATATGCCCTTAATAAAATGATGGTAACTTTCTTGTACACAATGAGAAAAATTCTCTAATCAGTGACACTCAAATGATTGCTCAATTGACGGTCACTGTTTTGTAGGGATATTTGGATGTGCTACATAGACGAGGCTTAAATCTAGTTTAGCAAAGCTGCTCCAATCCAAAAGAAAATTGTCCATGGTGATAGAGAATTGAAAGATAATAAAAAAACGTCAAATAAAAAAATTGGCGGCCGCCCATAACTTTCCGAGTTATGGGCCTCTGAACTTTTCATATGAAATTGTGATTGTGTACTAAATTTTTGAACAAATTAGGTCAATATGGGTATCAATTTAAAGCTTTTAAGCGAAGCCGGCTCTAAAAATGTACTGAGTGCCCCTAGATTAATGAAACTTTGCAGAAAAATCTGTTATGGTCATAGGCTGTCAATGCTATAAAATAGGATCAAGGAGAAAAAGTTCCCCTTGGAAGAACTAATCCTACCTCTGAAAAAATGCAGGAAACCTTTAGTAAGCAAAGCCGGTGTTGGTCATACCATAGAGGAGAAAATCCTTGCGCCCAGCCGAAGGCCGGCTATGCAGGAAACCTTTAGTAAGAGAAGACGGGGTTTGGTCACACCATAGAGGAGAATAACCTTGCGTCCGGTGTTGGTCATACCATAGAGGAGAAAATCCTTGCGCCCGGCCGAAGGCCGGCTATGCAGGAAACCTATAGTAAGCGAAGCCGGTGTTGGTCATACCATAGAGGAGAAAATCCTTGCGCCCGGCCGAAGGCCGTCTATGCAGGAAACCTATAGTAAGCGAAGCCGGTGTTGGTCATACCATAGAGGAGAAAATGCTTGCGCCCGGCCAAAGGCTGGCTATGCAGGAAACCTTTAGTAAGCGAAGCCGGTGTTGGTCATACCATAGAGCAGAAAATCCTTGCGCCCGGCCGAAGGCCGTCTATGCAGGGAACCTTTAGTAAGCGAAGCCGGTGTTGGTCATACCATAGAGGAGAAAATTCTTGCGCCGGCTATGCACAAAAATATCATAAAGAAAAGTAGGTGTTGGTGTTCGATTTGAGAATTTCATTTGTTGTTTTATTTTTGTTTATTCATTAATTTAATCGCCTTTTATCCCTTTTTTTATTACGTATTACTGTACTTAATAGCGTAAACATTTTAAAATTAAAAAAAAAATGCTTTAGCTCTTAATGGGTTAATTTTTTTTAAATTTTAACATCACCTGATAGATATATCCAAAAGCTTTAAAATGATACCCATATTGACTTAATTTGTTAAAAAGTGTAGTGTAAAATTAGTTTCATATGAAAAGTTCAAAGGGCCATAACTCAGAAAATAAGGGCGACCGCCAATTTTTTCATTACTATTTGTTATTATTTTTCAATTCTCTATCGCCCTGGATAATTTTTGTTTTGATTGGATCAGCTTCGCTAAACTAGATTTGTTCCCACAGACGATGCTGGATGAAAAAATTTTGTGCTGGATGTCACATTTTTATCTGTTTGTTCATTTCAAGTTGTGTGGTTGCCAAAAATGGCGTAAGAAAAAGAAAGAAGGAGTTGAATTTATTTAAGTCGATTTAATTTAAATGATAAGCAACGTGTAATTTTATTGTCATGCTATCAAAACATTAAGGTGGAAATCTCCAAGATTAAAAGGAAACAATGTTCTGAATTTGAGATGAAAATTGCGATACTTGTAGCAAGATGTTCACAACACAAAATTAATTATTGACGAATCATCCAGCATGTGTACTTCAAAGCATCCAGCCACACATACACGAACTTGACATCCAGCATTAAGATCGTGTCCAGACCGCTTTAAAATTAAGGAACAAAATCGCGACAGATCGGCAAACACAATGGATCTGCTGGCAAGTCTGCTTCACAAATTTTACAGGCCTCTAGCCACTGCTTTCGAATGGCAGGAAAATTTTAAAAATATTACAAAGTTGATTTTTTTATGTATGTATTTGAATTTTATTTTCCAATTTCTACGCTTTTTTTAAAATTGAAATATTTTTTCTTTTGCAGCGTGGCATCAATATTTTTTGATAGTTATGTCAACTTATGACATTTAAGCATAAAATTGGGATCATGTTATTGTATTTATTTGTATTCAGCGGTTGCCGTCTCAAAAAATCACACTTTGGGAAAAAAGTGTCGAGGACAAAACTGCCTTGTCTTTGTGAAAGGATTTGGATTGGGTCTTAACAACAAATCCAATAACACAAGTTAACAAACCGACAGCAAATTCGTTAAACGAAGGGTAAAAACAAATGTTTCTACCACAGGTTTATCTTACAATTGTGTTTTATGCCCAAATGAAAATCATATGCTATGATTTTGTCGTCGTTTTAAAAATTTGCCTGTTTCTAAAAGATTTTGTAGTATAAAAAAGTTTAATTCCTGCGTAAAAGTGATTACAATTGTTTAATTTGTGGTAAAAGACACCACACTCTGTTACTTCGTAACATGTTTGGTAATAATAATAGATCAGTTCAAATATCTAAACTAGATAAAAGAATTGACTTCGAAACTTGTGCTATTTTTGTTTATTCATCCTACTATTGCTATTTGCCATCCTACGGATTTATACCGTTTTATTGTTCTTGGTGAAGTACGTCGAAATATCTTTGGATCATTATTAGGTCAGAAAACCGTTTTCGAATGGATCTTAACGGGCCAAATCGATACTTCAATTTCAAAATTAAACTTTTTTCAAACTTCTGTTATCTCTATCGATGAATTGAATTGAATTTATTGAAACTTCATGTGTTCAAATAACAAAAGAATTTCTTAAAGCTAAATAGAAAGAAAACTTAGAACTATATGTATGATTCTAATATAAATAAAAGAAAACGCAACTTGCAATGATAATGTAGGTTTTTGACCAACTGAATGGGTGAAAATAAAAAGAAATAATGTGCTTGCTCCCGACACCAAGTTTACAATTAATTAAGAAAACTTAAACTAAGGATAAATAAAAACTAAAACCACTTTAAAATACCTAAACCTACAACTTAGATCTAATTATTTACAATATGTACAAGGGGGTGGATTATAAATACAAAAAAATAAAAATAAGTGTACAGCAAGCCGTCTCACAATAAACCAAAAACTGCGAAATTTCTACAAACAAGACACTTAAAATAACAGAATGCCATCAGCCCCGTTGGCAAGTAGGGTCATTACACGAGTATTTAAGAAAATTTGGTAAGAGTGAAAGCTTTGTGAGCTAAGATCCTCATTATGGAAACCGAATGGCGAAATGCAAAAACAATTAGACCAGCTTAAATTAATTTCTCGATTATAAATATCTGAAATTAGTGGATTCTAATGAAATTTAAGCCTTTGACAGAACTTCTGCAGCGAAGTTAGGGCATAAAAACATAAGGGAATAATAGTTGATTCCTAGTAAATAAATCTGTTTGAAAACCGTATAAAATTACGACCCAAACAAAGTCGCAAGACACTACGTTCGATTATTTCGTGTTCCTTAGCAACGGTAGGCGGAATTGGAAACCAATATAATAAAACTGACCTTATATTCACTTTGTAAATTAAAAGCTTTGACCCCCGGCTTAGGTGGCAAGAACATAGCTTTGATCCTGCGGGCCTTTGCAGCCGTTAAGCGTGCATGATTATTGAATTTAACGAGTTTGTTGAAACTTACACCGAGATACTTGATACTATCCTTAAAGGGAATCTCCATACCTTCCAAAGACAAACTTAAGCATTTACTACGGGCAACGCAGTATTTACACTTTCCTGACGAGTTTCTCAAACAAATAGCCCAAGATTTACAAGGGTTAATTTTAATACCCCAATCCTTATAAAACTTATTAATAACCACAAGGTGAACGGATAAGCATTCCAAGGCCAATTCAGGATTGGTGTGGTGTGCGTACATATATCAGAGAGTCATCAGCATATAAAATGCTGCTTGAACCATTAAAATAACGCGGAAAATCGTACACCAAAATACTATAAAGAAGTGGAGCTAAAATTGAACCCTGAGGTACTCCACTAAAAATCTGTCGATGTTGTGAACAGATCTCATTAAAAAAGCTTAAAAATAGTTTAATTATATACGGATCAAATCCAAGTCCATTTTAGATCTTATTACTCTTTCGAATAACTTGCCTAAGTTTGACAGCATTGATATAGGCCTCGAGTTATTTATATCGAAATTATTTGCTTTTTTCTGAAGCGGATACATTTTTGCAATTTTGCAGGATTTCGAAAAGTAACCAATATTAATACAGTTATTAAAAATTATTGTTAAATAATCTAATGCAACTTACGAAAGTTTCTTTAAAACGAAATTTGGTATGTTATCTATAACTACAGATTTTTTATTATTGAAATAATCTCCAAAGAGTTAGTAAAGTGAGACGTATCTGCGTTATCTAGATATCTAAACTGTTGATCAAAAGAAGAAATATTAGTAGAATTCTGATTAAAAAAAGAAAGTATCTGAAGATCAACGTCAGGAAGCTGGGGAGAAGAGGGTACATTGATGAAATATATCCGCGAAAAATGTTCACTGAAGTGCTGCACCTGTGTAAGTTGTATTGTCCATGATAAGTTTCCTCAATTATTCCTTTCTTTCTTGCGCAAAATGCTATTAATTTGTCTATAACCGTTTGGGCCCGTTACATAACCTTTTATTAAACGCATTCGCCTGACTTATTACCACTCTTTCATTAATCAAAATTTTCAGAAGACTCAATTGACTTGATATTCTGGGTTAATTCTGTTAAAGTTCTGATGAAAAAATTTCTACAGCTTTTTTTGCCAGAAATTTTTGATTTTAAAGAGATTTTTATTATCGTCATGCACGAAAAATTTTCTATTACCCAATTCAATATATTCAGTATGATCATTCAAAACTGTATTGACCGCATCTCGTATCTTAAGTCTA
Organism: Phasia obesa; assembly: GCA_949628195.1. Taxonomy (NCBI): domain Eukaryota; kingdom Metazoa; phylum Arthropoda; class Insecta; order Diptera; family Tachinidae; genus Phasia; species Phasia obesa. The sequence continues at coordinate 106,106,186 of OX451217.1, forward strand.
AAATAAAATATTCTTTTTAAGTCCAGCCAGTGCTAGACAAAAATAATGTTTGTTTCACGGATTTTGAAATCATTTGCGGGTCATCCCTCATATGTACGGCCAAGAAAAGCAGTATCTCTTCTTTTTAGTCGAATGTAACCAGGTTCATTCAGCATGTTACGCGCCAAAGGGTTTGGATGAGATTCAAGCCTCTTTAGATATGTGACTGCATGTTTCGCTATTTCTGCTTTAACTGATGGCATGTTTAGGTCTTTGTGGATGTTCGAATTTTTTATATACCAGGGAGCAGATGTAATAATACGTAAAATCTTATTTTGGCGCCTTTGAATTTTTTCTACATTGCTAGCTGAGGCAGTGCCCCATAACTGAATCCCATAACACCAAATTGGTTTGAGGATCGACTTGTACAGTAGAAGTTTACAATCTAAGCTCAGGGTGGAGTTTCTGCCAATAAGCCAATTTAGTTGTACTGCTTTTAGTTTCATTTGTGTTAACTTGAAGTCAATGTGGCTTTTCCAAGTAAGGTGACGGTCAAGATGTATACCCAGGTATTTAACATCTGAAAGCTGTGGTATCATTTGGTTATTTATGCGAATAGGAGGGCATGAGTCCCTGCGCAGTGTGAAAGTTATGTGAGTGCATTTTTGTTCATTCACTTTTATTCTCCATTTTTCTAGCCATTTTTCCAAATTGAGTATGTGGTCTTGTAAAAGTTGTGATGCTTCTTGGGCACTTTCATGAATACTTAAAAAAGATGTGTCATCTGCAAAAGTTGATGTGTGGACTAGGGTGCTAATTGGCATATCCGATGTGTACAGTAAATATAAAATTGGTCCCAAAATACTACCTTGGGGAACTCCGGCTTCAATGAGCTGTGGCGAGCTTAAAAAGTCACCTTCTTTTAGTAAAAACTTGCGATTCGTTAAATAATCTTTTAAGAGCTTATACAAGTTTTCGGGCAAGTTCAGCTTTAGCTTAAATATTAGGCCGTCGTGCCAAACCTTATCGAATGCTTGAGAAACGTCGATAAAGAGCGCAGAACAGTATTTTTTTTCTTCAAAGGTCGTTTTAATTACATTTACTAATCTGTGTGTTTGTTGGATCGTACTATGTTGTTTTCTGAAGCCGAATTATGGTTGGGAATGCATCCTTTCGCGCTAAGAATTGGATTCAGCTTAGTTATTAATATTCTCTCAAATAACTTTGACACGTTTGATAAAAGGCTTATAGGTCTGTATGATTCTACTTTTGTGTGGTCTTTTCCTGGTTTAGGATAGTTATCAAAGAGACCTTCCACTCTGTGGGAAAGTACTCAAGACGTAAGATGGCATTAAAAACAAACAGAATAATTCTGCGACCTATACGGGGCAACTCAACTAACATCTTGTTACTTGTTTTATCAACGCCAGGGGCTTTTTTGGTGTTTAAATCTGCTATTGCCCTTTCAATATCGCTAAATTCAAATCTTAGGAGTACTACGGCACTAGTCTCTACTGATGGCAACTCAGCTATATCAGTACATACATTTGGGGTGAAAACCTTCTTCAAATGTCCAACAAACAAATTGCCTTTTCCGGTATCATTCCTTGACCAGTCTCCACAAGAAGTTCGCAGGGGAGGCTTACGTACGACCGGTCTTTTAAGGTTCCTACATGCACGCCATAATGAATAATCTGATTGAGCAGTTGCGTCGAGGTCTTCCAAGTAATTTTTCAGAGATGCTAATCTTCGAGATTCTAGCAGCTGTCTTAGTCGTTTCGTGCAATCTTTAAGTCTAGATTTGAGTTGAGGAGATCTGTGTGCTTGCCACTCTCTTCTAATTTTTCTTTTTTCAGCCAAGAGTCGCTCGACATCTACAAAATAAATTTGATTGTATCTAGCTGGTTGTCTGGTTTCTGTCGCATGTTGAGCAGCTGTTTTCCAAACAATGAGTACTTAGATACTTTCTATATTTCAACTAATTAATGCTTGTGCAAGTTGTTGGCGACACGATATTTTGCTGATTCCATATATAGACAATAGTGGGTGAATGATATGAGGATAATTCGAGTGACGCTTCAACCTTATTCATTTCTCTCGAAATACCTTTAGTCACGCCAAAATCAAAAACATCAGGTATTTTTTGTCGATCAGTAGGCCAATAGGTGGGTTGTCCACTTGATATCACATTCAGACGCATTTTTGAAATTGTATCAAACAAAACACGACCTTTTGGAGTTATTAGGCGTGATCCCCAAAACGTATGTTTAGCGTTGTAGTCGCCTGATGCTATGAAACAGGGACCTAGTGATTTGAAAAAGTCGATATATTGACTCTCTGATATTTGAAATCTAGGAGATGAATGAATCGAAGAAATAACAAAGTTTTGATGATATTCTTCACAAAAATCACACAGTAAATGATGTTTAATTCGAGCCCTTATTAGTATTGCTGAACCACAACATGCTCTGCCACGGGGGTCTTTAGTGTCATATAATATATAGCCATTGATTTTAAAAAAGCTATTTGTTGTTAAATGAGTCTCTGAAACCATCATGACATCAATTTGTTGCTTCTTCAAGAAGTACTCGAGTTCATTTTTGTGTTGGCGTAAGCCGTTTGCGTTCCAGAAACATATTTTTAAACAGTTCATGGTTTGTTAAGTACCGCCTGCAACATCATAGATTGCATGCGAACCATTTCTTGCATCATGCTGCTCATAGAGCTCATAAAACTGTTTAACGAATGCACTAATGTCTCGATACTTGCTTCGAGACGATTGTAGTTACCAGATGGAGTTTGTTCTTTAGCTTCTGGATGCATATTTGGGGTAGAATTGTTTGTAGGTGTCGCTTTGTGTGCTAAAACATGATTGGATTTTAATATATACGCGTATGAAACATGTTTGGTTGTCGGTTGAGCTAACTGAGGGTAATGAGCATTTGCTTGGTATTGTGGCTGCCTAGCAGGAGTATTTAATTTCTGAGTTGACTTCCTTACCTCAGAAAAAACTGGACAGCCTCTGTAGTTAGCAGTGTGATTTCCACCGCAATTGCTACATTTTTTAACCTTGGAGTCATCCTTTGGTTTGTCGCATTGGGCGGAACAATGAAGCTCTCCACACACAACGCAAACCGGAGGCAACTTGCAGTAAGCCCTTGTATGGCCGTATTCTTGGCAATTTAAACACTGAATGGGTCCTGACCGCTTATGTGGTCACGAGTAATTATTGTTAGTTCAAAAATATTGAAGATACAATAAATAAATTATGAAAAAAAAATTGACTGCATCAGTGACATATCAATATCTGAATTATCAAGATTTCTATTATTAGGAATATGTAGAGGACAGCTCCCTATCCAAGGAAAGTCTTCCAAAATGTTTTCTCATAAGAGATGAAACAACGCGGAACAATGTTTATTAAGTCACAATTTGGAAAAGAGATCTGCAAAAGCAGAGGCAAATGATCAGAGAATGATGAAAGAGATGGAACAAAATAATTTGGACTATTGAAATCTAAAAGGAACATAAATACCGCCAAGAAGTATCTTTTTAAGTTGAGAGTTACAGAATATCTCTGGTTTAATAAAGCAACTGTTAAGTTCAATATCAAGAATATGAACGTCTATCTTTAAAAAAATTGCTGCACCAGAATCATCCCTTGTTGAATTAAAATTGTGTAAGCGAAGGTCACATACAGGTGACATTCTGGACTTTTGAATGAATGCTACTTCAACCCCGTTATCTGTAAGCACTTTATTCAACTCTATTCCCCTACTGATCCCCAGAAGAGACCTAACGTTAAATGTCATTATACTTAATCTATTACTGGCCATAATGCGCTATAATTTCTTGGATAAGTTTACTGTATTCCAGTTTCGCAACATCTTTTGGTAACAATCTGTAATTTAAAAGAAACTTTTAAATCTTTAATTCTAAAGATTCTTCTCCAAAGTATTCAGCTACTTCAAGAAATTTTTCAATAGTTGCCGGTCTTCGACTTTGAGCAACCGGAGTATGCTCATCATAAAAATTGCTGGCATATGAGCTGCTCTGAATAACTTTGCTTAGTGTATCATCGGCCTTAACGGCATCAGCCCACTCAGATTTCTTCAATATAGCTGACTCTACAAGAATTTTCCTATTAATCTTAAATTTCTTAAAAAAAAGGGCAACCTATAAAATTTGCAGTATGATCACTATTTTTGCAATTAACACAAACTGGAATAGAGCCGTTGTCAACTCCATCATTTCGAGGTGAGCGGGCAAATCTTCGAAAAAAAATTTGTTTTTATTTCTACTTTTATTATTTTAAAAGAAACATTATTTTCTCTAAGCTGGTCTACAGCATTTTCACATTTACATTGTAAAGCATAATAAGAGGATAAAAAGATTATCTTTCACTCTTACCTGAATTTGGTAATTTATTTGACCCGATTCTTACACGTTTTGAGTGTTGAGAATTTGCTGAATTTTCCTGCTCAATGTTTATTTGGCCTAATATGGCAAATCTGTTGTTGTTGATTCCGATTGTCCCAAAAAAGAAACATCTGGTTGCTTTAAACTTGAAGCAGATACTCTCTGCCTTTTAACATCGTTTCTTACAAGTTGGGAATCATCAGGATTATTGACCACGTCTGCTGACCATAGTAACTGTTTATCTTCGTAAGCATTCGTAGAAAATAATGAATTATTTGGCTCGACATGGCTTGAATGTAAACTATTGGAATCACTGGAAGGTTTGATATTAGGTAAAACAACTTCAGTATTATTTTTCTGATGAAGATCAACCGAAATTACACTTTTTAAATTTTCCTTGCTACCGCGCGTTGTTTGCCTTGAATTAATTAATGACAAATTTCCAGTTGACCGATTTTTAATATCAGTGGACCTTGCTTTGTCAGGTGGTACTTTTTCAGAATTACCTGGATTGTTCCTGCGCTGAATATAGTTTAAAACATTCTGAGGTGTTTCTATCGCTAAGTGCGATTTTAAATAATCTTCTTTACTGAGCAAGATAATTTACCCAAAATGTCGTCGAGACAACGTAAAGAAAATATTTTCTTTCGTCAATAAAAAATTTGTTAATATTTGATTTTTGGAGTAAAGCTTTTTTGATAAAAAAATTTATTTATTCATAAGTCTTTACTCAAAACCGTTCAAAAACCGAATATCTATCGATGAAGACAATCAGAATAATTCAACATTAAAAAAAAAACAATAGAGTTACATACACACAATAGGCTACAAGCCAAAACCTGCACCTGAGAAGGTGTCCATCATGACTCAGACAACAAATAAAATCAACAGGTGTCCTTCATGACCCATAAATCATTTGTTAAAAAAATGGATATAGACACATTTATATCGAGGTGTGCCGAATTAAATAAGCGTTTTTAATGTGTTAAGACTGATCTTTTATTTAACAAAGAACAAAGTTGTGACTTAAAAATAAACTTTAATAATTCTTGCAAAAAAAATCGACTACAAAAGAAATATATGTGCATCAATTCTAAACTAAAAATTTAAAAGGAAGTAATCTGTAAGAACTAGTACCCAAATCAAATACTTTTATACTTGTTGCTCTAACGGACATATTTTTATACGTTCTGTACATTCAAATGTCGATCCATAATGGTTCAGCTGATAAAGCCATATACGACAAATTACATCAGATATGAGGACACCCTTTATTTTTTTTACACTTATTATTACTGACACAGTAATAAAAATTAACGTTTCCAAAGATATGGCCATATAGGTTAAACAATATCTCCTAGGGGACACCCTTTAATGCACAATATTAAATTAAACACTTATTTTAAGGGACAGATTCTTTGTAAATTTCAAATATCTGTCTAAAACGGCTCAAAAGTTTGGCCATATGCATCAATTTACATCAACATTGAGACACCCTTTATAATTTTAAATATTTATAAAAGTTATTATACGGCACATAGTAGTGAAGATTCTGTCTAATTTTCAAGTGTTTGTCTATAACGGTTCAAAAGATAGGGCTAGATAGGTAAAACTACATCAATTATGGGGACACCCTTTAGTTTCCAAATTTAAATTATATACTTGATGTTATAACGGACTTAGAAATACAGGTTCTTTGTAAACTTCAACCGTCTCTCTGTTACTGTTCAAAAGTTTTGCAATATACATCAAATTACATCAATTATTGGGACACCCTTTAACTTCTAATTATAAATATATAATTTCTGATTATAAATATTGGACATTCTGTCCAATTTTCAAGTGACTGTCTACAATGGTTCAATGGTTCATATATTTAAATTGACGTCACAGATGGGGACACCCTTTAATTTTTAAGTTTATTTTTTTTTTATTAATTTCTGTTATTGGCAGCTATAGTGATATGCAGTTTTTTTAAATTTTAAAAGGGTGCCCTTTACGGTTCATATTACACGTAAAAACACATATGTTGTATGGGGACACCCTTTAATTATCAAAATTCTGAACTTCTTTTAAAATGGGACCAATCTGTAAGCATTTCCTTTCTAATAAAGAAACAATTTTTAAAATCACTTTAGAAATGACTGAGTTATGCGGGCACAAACATAAAAAAGCAACATTCAGACGAATTGATAACCTCTTTCTTTTTTTAAGTCGGTTAAAAATAAGAAATTTCGTCTACGTTGCAGATTCACACGCTAAGACAAAATATTTGTTTACATTTTATTTTGTCTAAGTACTTTTATTTTGTCTGCATGGTGAATCTGCTTGTATTACATTTTTAATTATACAAAAAACAAATGATTGTATTCATTGCTGTTTAGGCAGATTCTTTGATTTAAAAAGAATAAATATATTTAAAGCATTTTGTGCCATATGATTCCCACACCCCCACATTCAGCAGTATCTGCTAAATGTTTGGCAGTAGGGTTGAGTTCAATGTTAACGTTCAATTCATTATTTTTATTTTTTGAACACTTCCTGTAACTTGCATACATTACAAACGTAATTATTATTGTTAAAATTAATGTTATACTTAAACCATGTGATACATTCTTGTGGTAAACCAATTTTTCAATTTGCTTTATATTTTCAAATTGGTAAGTTTAATTTTATCAAAATCAATTTTTTCTTCAAAATTTACATCAGTGAAATAATTATTTGGATAAGTGAATTTTTCATTTACAATAGTTGTTCTTTTAATATTTTTAAGTTGCAATTATAAAAATTTATTAAGTAGTTTTTGTTCACTACTTAATAATATCTCTTTTATCGCAGTTTTGCGTTAATTTCGTATAATTTGCATTTTTTACAAGCAAGAGATCATCATCGATGACATCAATACCTGGTACGTTATTAAATCTAAGTTTACAATTTTTCTTGATTATACAATTTTCGATTGGTTGAAAAACGCTGAATAAACAGTTGCCTACGTACGTGAAAGTTATATTGTTGACCGTAATTATAAATTCGTTGTCTTCGTCAATCTCTAAAAATCTGTCATTCGGTAGTGGTGTTATCAATTTTAAGTCTGTAACAAGAAAATCTACTGGGATTTTTATGGCTATGATCAATAAATCATTGATGTAGTTCATAACACCCATCTTTATTAGTTTAAGCTTATAATAATTGATGTCAAAACTTTCTATCTCTTCGGGTGTTAGTACGACCGGATGAATTACGTTGTTTCTAGCTGACGCTATATTTTCCTGAATTGAGTGACTTTGTTCTCTAAGCTTTTTAATTTAAGCATCTGGTCTGTATATTAAAGTCTTCTTACTATCTCATTATTGCGTTTTGTGATCTCTTCGAGTGCATTTTCTATTTTATTTCAGTCACTTTTCACTGCTTTTCAAATTGCTTCAATTGCCTCATTAAAATGTTTGTTAATACATATTTGTTTGTTCAAAGTGCCTATCGCATTATAAGTGTTAATCTCAGTATTCTTTAGATGCTCTAAAACTTCTTCTCTATCATTACTGTCCATAAGTCCAAATAACCATTTGTAAGGCAATCAATCTGTTAGATTAATAAGGTGTAATGGATTTCACCTTTGCTCTAATGACATTGATTTCCTTTCTTAAAATATCCTTAATATAAATATATATTTCTTCTATGTTCAATTCTCTCTTCAACTTCGATTTTAACTGCACCACTGTGTAACCAAGGTTTTCCTCAACCTTGCTGACCTGTAGAAGTGCTTGGGCCATCAGATATTTAACCTGAGTTTTATAGACTTTTTTAAATTTGTTGTCTTTTGATACTAAGTGGTTATCTTCTACGCTATAGTTAGTAATTTTCTTATATTTTGGTTGAGTTTTGTCAACTCTATAATTTTTTACGAATTCATTCCCAAAATCAACATTATTTTCATTCCGTTGCCTTATATTTATGACGTTTATTCTTTCTTATTTTTCTTTATGAAACCTTTCCGATAATACGGTAATATCTTCGCGTGATATTTTATTGTTTATAAAATCTATTGGTTTAATTTTTGTCGTGGAATGGATTGTGTTATTATAGGCTAATATTGCCTTATGAACTTTTTCGTCTAAATTGCTTTCGTTACTCACAACCCCAGTGAAAAGCCTTATATGTTCATTAAGAGTCAAATGTAGTCTTTCAACATCTGAGTTCCCTGTTTTGTTATAGGTTGTGGTAAAATGTACACCAATTCCGTTTTTAATCAGAAATTGTTTCACAACAACTATGTCTAATTCGTTATCTGTAATTATTGTCTCTGGTTTACCCAAGTACTGAATACGCATTTTTATTGCAATTATTGATATCAGGAAGGCGATACGCAGTTGCGTATTTGGTAAATTTGTCAATGTTGGTAAAGGACTTTTCACACTTAATACAAGTATTAATACTTTTGAGGAAAATGCAACCCTGACATGATGAGTTGTTATTGTTTTTTGAAAAATTTTAAACGGCGATTAGATCAGAGTTGCATTTTATTCTAAAGTATTAATACTTGTATTATAGTGTGAAATGCTCTTTAGAAACATTGTATTTCTTTGCGTATACCAGATATCGATGTGAATTATTTCGTGATGTTTGCCAGGGCTTTTCGTTAATTTTTATTTGGGTTTCTGTCGTATTTGGCTTTGTTGCAAATAATATAATTATTTATATATTTTTTGCAAGTTTTGGTAATAATATTTTTTCTTTATTTTCTCAAAAACTTCATTTATACCACTATGATTATTTTTCAAATGCTCCGCCTCTATGGTTTGGAGAATTTTACCTTCGTCGGTAACATCTTCCAGCATAATGTTCGTTTTTATGATTTTCAAATTTTCATTCCTTGCAAAGAACCTTCTGTATAGATCCAATAACTGTAAATACAAATTGTTCCCTGGGCAAAATAATACCATCAGTCCTTTTTGTGGTAATTTTTCTCGCATTATATGTAATAAATTGCTACTTTGAGTCAAATTCCAAGTTTCCCTTATTTTCCTTCTAAATATTACTTTTTTGCTGCAGCTTTCTCTATCTGCGCATTTTAAGAACAATTGCTGTTTAAAAATATTTAGTGGGCTGGATGTTATTTGAATAAAATCGGTGCTGTCTGTTTAAGCACTGTGCACCGTGCATATGTCACTGTTTGTGTTATCATCTCTAGAATCAAACAATTCATTTAGATTTATCAAAGCCAATGAATCAAAATCTGGTCTTCCGATTTCTTATTTTCCTTCTTCATAAACTATTCTACTTAAACCATCCGCTACCACGTTTTCTTTTACTTTTATGTATTCAGCGTTGTAGTTTAGAGTTTGGTTCTTTTAGATTACTCAACCAAACTAAAGGTCGATGGTCGGTTTCGACTCTAAACTTTCTTCCAAAGAGGTAAGGACGAAATTACTTCGTTGCCCAAACCATAGCTAAGAGTTCTTTCTCAATAGTACTATAGTTTTTCTCATGACTGTAAGTGATCGGCTTGCATAGCAAATTATTTTATTGTATTGTATTAAAGCTGCTCCAACAGTGAAATTGCTAGCATCAGTAACTAGGGTGAATTCCTTTTGAAAGTCCAGGTGTATTAAAATAGGATCGGATTTTATAAGGAGCTTTAGTTTTTCGAATGATCTTTTATAATCCTCGTCTTTAAGATTTATTTTTGATCCCTTTTGCAAATGTATAGCTGTCTTGAAAATGCATTCTGCTTTACTGGTATCTAATTTTTCTTTATCTCTTTTTAGTTAAGAACTTAAGCCTAAATAATTAATTTATTAACTAAAAAAAGTAATAAACTAAATGCATATATATCTTAAAACTAATATATCAGGTACACAATTTCATAAGTGTCAGTCTTCAATTTGCACAAGAGGCACAAAGTTCTATTTTTTGGTCCCCGCACAGGCTTTTTCTACATTTAGAACAGCATGATTTTGTCATTCGTCGTTTAAATGATGGACAAAGAGCGCATATCTTTCGTTTCTTGTATTTTGATTTTTCAGTAGCGCTGTTATTATTTTCAGTGGTATTTGGCAATATATTCACAATGTTCTCAACGTTGGTATCTTAAGTCTATCAGCCAGCTGTCTTAGGATAAGAGAAAAATGTAACCGCTTCATAAATTCGTGACGACTTAGAGGCTTTTTCTTTATATTAAAAATATTATGAGTATAAATAACATAGCTATTAATGAAAGCCATGTTCAATAATCCATAAAATTGGCACATCGGCCATCGAGTGTTTCTTCTCGAACTGGTCATTTCGCTGCACATTTGGTCAAACGTATCCACACCGCTTTTCGTTTTATTATAAAATTCAACCATATATGGCTTTTTTGAAACGAGGTTTACAGCGCCCTCTTCATCACACGACGATAACCAATAAACCATTTTATTTGGTTTCGGCTTGTAAGAGAGAAGCGTAGAACAATTATCAGAAATCAAAGCAATTGCTTCTTTACACAAGGGTTCTGAGTTTGTATTTGACGGTTTTGATGAAAGGGTGGAAATATAAGAATCCGATGAAAACAGCAAGTTATTAAAAAGATCTTCTATGCTACTTTCTCGTGAAATTTTCCGAGCATGATGTTCTCGAACATATCTTATGTCTTTGTTCCGCGATTTGAGTGCTTCTTCGGATAACATTCCTATCGGCAGTGCAGCTTTTTGTATAATGTCTGCGCCATGGATCAATATCTTATGAAGGCTAGATGGCATATAATACCATGGATACTTTTCTACGAAAAGTTTTGCTGTTTGGAAGGCATATGAACGAAACAGTTTTGAATTTATTGCATAACCGGATGCCATTGTTTGTAAAATGACCCCTAGTCTTCGAATTAAGGTTTCGTTTACGCCAGTTACTTTCGAGGCTAAACGCGGTTGCTTAAAAAATCGTCTGGCAGTATTGCCGTCGTTCGTACTTCCATGACCTGGCTTCGGTATATCGACTAGCAAATTCATTTTTGTTTTTATAAGATCAATTATCCTATTTTTCCTGGATTTAACCGAAGCCTTTTAGGATTCTCCCCGTGCTTGCCATTTTTGTAACTTAGCTTTATACGCAATATGTAAAATGCACTCTAAATTTCTTATCCATGCATGTAAAGTAGAGAGACCGTACTCATTTAAGGTTTTCATTTACTTTTAACTCTTTAATTTTTCTTAGGTCATTCATCATGCTGCTCCACAAATTCCACATCTTTGCGACGGCAAATTTGCTATTGTTGAAAAAACTTTACCATCGATCATGGTCAAAAAGAAATGGTGATTTACATGAATAATATTGTTTAGTAGCTCTATTATAGTTGGAACAATTGTGGATATTTGAGATTTTACCAGTTCAATTTCTTGGGTAATTAGGGTATTATTTTCTCGTTCAAATGTGAGCTTAATCGGCCTGAAAAGCATGTTGAAGAAGGGCGTGGGTTTTGCCATATAACTTTGTTTTCATTTTTTAAATCCAAAGGTACTAAACACACTATAAATAAATGCTGATCTGTTTCCAATGCGTGCTCCCGGTAAGATTGCTTGTATGTTGAATGACCGCTACTGCCATCACATCCCCATTTATATGTTAACACTAGAGAGGAACTTGTTAATTCATCCAGTTTTTCTCTTTGTACCTTTATTAGCCTGTTTGAGGTATGGTCTACTAAACTTTGTAAAGCCACCTCGGCAGATATTTCTGAAATTTTAACACCATTACATGGGTAACAATCCTTTTTGGCATTCAAGATTTTTTTATAAGATGTATATATATCAGCATTACGCTTTTCAGCACCTAGACACATAGAAACATAATAACTTTTTGAGTATTTTCCATCCATAAACATTGCCAGTGCTTCCTCGCTACTATAAGGTATCGGTTTTTCATTTGGAGTTTCTAGCATCTGTTTTGTTTTCGAAGGCCTGTTTGGAGAAATATCTATACCTTTGATAACATCTGCAACAATTCGTTTGCCTGCGTTGTAATGGCAGCAGCAAATTTTAACTCTTCTGGGGAGTAAGTGGTCGAAAGAAACTTCGTTTTCGACAATTTTGTTCTTTGTCCTCCTTCTATAAATGATTTCAAAGATCGACCCCGTTTAGATGTTGACGGTCCGTCATCCAAATCTTCTTCAAAAAACGTTGGCGGATCTCTAGGAGGAAATACAAAGAACTGATCCAACCAATATCCAAATTTTGACTTGAAATAACTCTTGGTTTGATTGGATTCCGCCCAACTCTTCGAAAGTTTGGCAACGAAATTTCGAGCTGTTTGTCTTATTTTAGTTTCATGGTCATCATTTCCATCATTTTGCATCCCAATTTTGATAAAAATATGAGATATAACAGCATTCAATTTTTTCTTTTCGTAATGGACATTTTAACCTAAAATATCGATATTACCTCTATTGGCAAATATTGGCAGCTAATTCTTTAAATATTAAACAGTTCACATATCACAGATCACATAGACATAAAAATTGGAGAGAAAGCTGGAGAAAATCATATTTAAAAGTTTCACAGAACTAACAAAATATATAAAGATATACAATTAATGAACACGTTTTGGTTTTCTCAATTTTTTTCTAAACGAAACACTTATTCGACACCAAGTTAAGAATTTAAAAAGCATATACCTCTTTTTTATAAATAAAAGCAAGAAATATCAGCGAAAGTTTTTTAAATTTCTTTTGCAGCCTCTCCAAATCACAAAAAATGCTTGACTGATTTCTTAATAAAAATAATAGGTGCAAATTTATCATCTATATTTTGGACACGTATAGTTTTATCGTCAAATCTAAGACAGGACAAAAGGTACTTGAATCTCGCATTGTTGATACATATTGAGCACCAGAATAGGATTCTTCAAACAACTCACCAGCAGATAGATGTTGGTCCTTTTTAACAGCATTTAAAACAAATATTCCAATGAGGGCTTATATTTCGTTTGGCGAGGTTGTTCTTCTTTGAGCTTCATCCGTTTTGCTAAGTAAGTTAGATTTACGGTTATCTATCTCAACATTAGTCCACTTTACTATTTCAACTAATATATCTTTGGTTACAAACATCTAAAAGCATTGCAAAGGGTTAGTGATATTTTTGCATTGTCGCGTTGGGCCTCTTGCTTGGTGAACAATATTAAGCACATAACTATGAGACTTCCCCTTTTTTGTAGACCACTTGTGGTTGTTTTTTCCACGCAAAATAATTTTAGTAAAGGGTATTATACACGGCTTAGTTCTTATCATATCATCGGCATCACTATCGCCTTCATTTATATCCTCTGATCTGTTAGATTCTAATAAACTTTCATTTTCATATAAATCCATATCAGATATGTATATTATCGTAGGATATGTCGCTAACATTAATGTCACCATCCAATTCGCATTCGTCATCACACATTGAAAGAAATTTTTTCAATATCTTCATCTGTTAATTTTATTTTAGTACTCATTTTGCGAAAAAGTTCAACAACGAAAAAAGAACTTGAAAAAAACTTAAATATTCAGTAATATAAACACACGTTCTAAAATTCAAGAATGACATAGAGTTTATACTTCGACGACGCTTATACGAAAAAAACAAACTAACCTAATGCGTAGCAAGCCAAATACGCGTACACAGCAAGAGTATAATTTAGAGTTGTGCCGGTCATGTACGACCTAATTCAATTGAACGATTCCCGTAACTGACCGATTCTGACTCGGTCAGTGTTTTTTCTTTTTTATCGTTCGTTGCGTTTTTTTGTTTTATTCAGGTACTCGACTGATCAACTGTTCAATTTTGTCTAATTTTGTGTCAACTGGTAAATCTTTAAAATAATAAAGGAAAAATTATTGGTTGATATTTAATTCAAAAATTCTGAATCTTTTATGTATTAATATTGAATTTTTAAGTACTGTAATAATTCCACAATATATATAAATTGTTTGTTAAAATTATTCAGAACTATACGCATATATACCCTTTATTTTACATTAAAATCTGTACTAAAAAAAAGATAAGTTTTTAAGCTATAATTAAGTTGTGAATAAATAATAAGTTCAATATTATTTATGTATGTACCTACTTCTTGTAAACATTTGTTTACAATTGTGAAGTGTTGCCAGAATGAACTTATGTGTTTGATAAGAATTACGGTGAGTTACTGTTTAAAATAAAGACCTTCCGGGGTTAATCACAAAGTACATTTTTATCAAGTTCAATCAATGAAATATATTTTATTTTTTGTATTTCCTGTGGTAAAAAAGCGTTTTGAATGTTGTGTTAAGACTAAACTTTTATTTAACAAAGAACATTGTTTATCGTTGCAAGGTCTCCGGCAATGTTTATGTACAATTCGGTATTTTCTTGGTTTGAAGAATTTTCTTTAAGTGTTCATTTGTTCCCTTTTTTATCTATTTCTGTTTTTAACGAGAAAACCGTTACAGGTACTTAAATGTTGTTCGTCACTTTCTGAAAAAGTGAGTTTTATAACTATAAACGTTTGATAGCCTATTAGATATCAAACGAAGCACTACGTGCAATTTTATCCGTTTTACAAGGTAATGTTTAATATTAATAAAGAAAGAGAATTCATTCTCCATTTTGTCAGTTGCTTTTTGATGCAACGTTTTTTTTTTTTATTTTGAAGTTTAATGGGTAACATAGGTTATATTGCCAGGGTCTATCAACATAGGAATTATAAAACAATACACGAGATTTAAGAACCACAACTTGGCGAGAAGATAACCATTTGTTTAAAAGTAGATGAAAGAACCTGGTGAAGACCAAATAAAACTTAAAAATTACTAGATTTGAAGTGATAAGAAGTAAATATTTTATTGGATGAAAGAACCTGGTGGAGAACCAAATTAAAACTCACAAGTGAGGATTCTAACCTCACTTTTTTGACGTGGTGCAGTAGCAGCAAAAAAATTAAGATTGATACTGGTGGAGACCAATAATACTCTAGGAGTGGAGCCTACTTCTTGTGCAAAGGTGCAGGTCGGCTGGACCCTATGTTACCTATTAAACTTCAAAATAAAAAAAAAACGTTGCATCAAAAAGCAACTGACAAAATGGAGAATGAATTCTCTTTCTTTATTAATATTAAACATTACCTTGTAAAACGGATAAAATTGCACGTAGTGCTTCGTTTGATATCTAATAGGCTATCAAAAGTTTATAGCTTATAAAACTCACTTTTTCAGAAAGTGACGAACAACATTCAAGTACCTGTACCGGTTTTCTCGTTAAAAACAGGAATAGATAAAAAAAGGTAACAAATGACCACTTAAAGAAAATTCTTTAAACCAAGAAAATACCGAATTGTACTTAAACATTGCCGGAGACCTCACTGGCTGTCAGATGGTTTGTCTGACTATCAGATATCTGTCTGGATTTCTGACTGTTCTGTACATCGGTGTTCCTGCTGATTCCTGATTCAGTTTGTCTTTATGCAAACAAATGAAAGCTGTTATTTCTTTCATATATATATATATATATATATATATATATATATATATATATATATATATATATATATATATACTTCTGGTTTTACACGGTCTTTTATACACGGTTTTGATTTTACACGGTTTGAAAATAAAAACAAAATATTTTTTTACACGATTTTCTTCCATTTAGCACGATTCAAAATCGTTTGAGCTTAGATTTTATTTGTAAAATTTATGTTTTGCGAAATATTTTCATATCAAAAATTTACAGGAATTTCCTTTTTGTGCATACAACCATTTCTACTTGTTAGAGCAATTGAAATGTGTTAATATTTTGTCAACTATGCTTGGCGTGAATGGTCGTTCAAATACGTTATTTACAGGGCTGCCAAAAGTGCCGATTTTTAATCTAAAAAGTCACGAAATGCCGATTGACAATTTTGGTCAAAAAAAGCAGATTTTATCAAATCAATTGATTTGGGAGTTTATGCTAAAAATTTAATATAAGGGGTGATCCATTTGGAGGTTCCCTACTTTTTTAAAGAAAAAAAACAGACAATTCAAATTTAATGGAAAGTGTTTATTATCATTTGAAAGAACATTCTTTGGCATTTATTTTTTAAGATTATGTCTATCAAATGTTGGCCGTTGCTACGTCGCAGATGGTCCATCCGTTGAGTCCAATTTTCGATGACTCGTTCGAGCATTTCGACTGGTAACTGGCGAATGACACGCGTAGTGTTTTCCTCCAAGGCCTGAATCGAAGTTGGTTTGTACGCATAAACTTTAGACTTTACATATCCCCACAGGAAAAAGTCTAACAGTGTGATATCACACGATCTTTGTGGCCAATCGGCCGGCCCAAAACGTGAAATTATGTGCTCACCGAAATGTTCTCTCAAATCCATTGATTGATGCGATGTGTGGGAAGTTGCGCCGTCGTGCTGAAACCAAATGTCGCCAAAATCACGAGCTTCAATTTCAGGCATCAAATAGTCGGTTATCATGGCACGATAACGGTCGCCATTGACAGTTACGTTGACATATTGTTTTACAATCAGTCGTTTTGTAAAAAAAATCAATTACACTTATTCCAATGGTTACTTATCCCATCCTCGTCGCCAAATTTTATTATGTCTTTAAATAAAACACAATACCTCTTTGTAGTTACAAAACGACTGATTGTAAAACAATATGTCGAATAAAATATGTGTTTATTATTTGACAAGCTTTAAAGCTTTACGAAACATGAATATTCGTACAGTGGATTTTATATAAAGTGGATAACATATAAGTACTTATTAATTATATTCTAATACATAACAGACTGCATTAACCAGGACTGATGATAACTATATACCTACATATGTACATACATAAGTACATATGAGCATTTATTTTATTTCAGCTACGATTTGATCGCAAACATGTAGTTTTTTTTGTCATTAAAATTGTTTTTCTTTACTTTAATATGAGTTATTAGTTAATTTTTATTATTTAATAAATAACCACCATTAAAATTGAAAAATTTGCTGAAATAACAACATTAATTTTAAAAAATCCCACAGTACGTAAAATTTACGTGGCGGTAGAATTAACGTAGAATTAAATAGCGTTAGTATTCTATGGTTAAAAAGGAAAAGTATTAATACTTTTGAAAATGTAAACAAAAAAAAAAATTTGTACGCATTAGCATCAGATGATTAATATGAGCAGATTTGCAACACAATTACAAACTAATTACTTACTAGATGTCATGCTAAAACAGGAAAACGACGTGTTTCTCTTAAAATTTACTTGTGCTTTCGACTTGCAGCTAAAGCTGTGTTTACATTTAGTGTACAAGTCATATGTACTGTCAAAATTGCTATCCATATGGAATTTCATGTGTATGTCAAAATCAGTGTTTTACATATGGTTTATAATTTGTGTGTTCAAACGTACCCATGTTACGTACATATGACATAACCTTCTGTTGTTGAAAACAAAAATCAAAAGTGTGGTTTAGATGGATTATTTTTTTAAATTATTAGACTATATAATAAAGCTAATAATAATAGCTTTATTGGGAATTGCTGTAATAAGTTATTAGGAAATTTTGTATATTTTTGCAGCCACTTTATTTTATAAGAACCCCTCTAGTGATGTCAATTATGCAAAGAACTACCGTTTTGTGTTATCATTTGGGAGCTTCTACAACAGTACAGAAATCAATTTATAAAAAAGAATTTATATCAAAAGAAAAAAATAATTATAATAAATAATACAATAAGTAATAATTAATATCATTTGAACTATATCAGCAACAATTGAATGAATAATTTTGTTGATGTTAATGTCAATTTATTTTCACTCTTTTTTTATTAGGAATAAAATATTTTTTATCCTAATTCTTATGACAAATTAAACAAAATTTCTTTAAAATAACTGAGCCGTTGCTTATGAAAATAAGAGAACTCCATTTTATTTTATAAAAAGATTTGCATTGGAATGGCGTTTAAAAATGTAAGTTTAATATTCAATAATAATTATCCATTTCAGCTGCAAAAAAGGTTTTGGTATGCGCGAATGTAGTTGTCTCATTTTCATGAAAACGTTGATTTTCTTTCAAAAAAAAAAATGTCCTAAAGCAAAAAAAAATCCTTACAAAAAAAAATTTCCTCATATTGACACATGGGGGGTCCTTTTAACTGCTCCTATTTATCAGTGTGTACCCTGTGGGTCCATTGGCTACCTCTATGTGTATTGCTTTCTATTAAGGTCACTAATACAAATCAAAGCAGAAAAACCCTACCAATCTAAAAACAAACAAAAATCGCCCCTCGCAGGGGGTTATTGATCCCCCGAGATCTGTATGCACTCCTTGCGATCTACCTGTCGCAGTCTAATATTTCTTTGAGAAAAAAAGGCAAAACAGAATCATTAAAGCTAAAAAAAAATTAAAAAAAAACCGAAAAAACGTGAAAAAAAATATAGGTGGGCGTGGTTTTTGGCCCGTAGCCTCCAAAGGAATGATCCGATGTTACTGAATTGCAATACCAAAATTTTCGAAACTATGCCTGACAGATTGGTGTGCTTAAATTTTTTGTATCTCTTCTGGTGCCTTGGCAAATGACATTACCACACTAACACGGACAGACGGACATCGCTTAATCAACTTCTCTATGTATAAGGATCCAGAATATATATACTTTATGGGGTCGAAAATGAATATTGTAGAAATTACACACGGTTTGACAAACTTATATATACCCTTTCCACCTGTGGTGAAGGGTATAAAAATATGTTACTCTATATACACACATACATACATATGTATAATCTTAAGTTATGTTACAGTCATGATTTTCATTTTCAAAGAAATATTGAAATTTTTGTTTTAATATTTCGAAAATTGTGTGTAAAAATTTTTTGTAAAAATAATTTTTTAAAAATTTTTTGTAAAATTTTATTCGAAAATTTTTTGGAAAATTTTTAAAAAAAAATTTTTTTTGAATATTTTTCTGTAAAATATATTTTTGAAAATGTTTTGTAAATTTTTTTGTAAATTTTTAAAAAAAAATTTTTTTAAATTTTATTGAAATTTTTGTTTGTTAAATTTAGGACCTTTCTGCAGTCTATATTGAGTTAGAATGGTAAGACTAAAGCAAAAAAAAATCCTTACAAAAAAAAAATTTCCTCATATTGACACATGGGGGTCCTTTTAACTGCTGCTATTTATCAGTGGGTACCCTGTGGGTCCATTGGCTACCTCTATGTGTATTGCTTTCTATTAAGGTCACTAATACAAATCAAAGCAGAAAAACCCTACCAATCTAAAAACAAACAAAAATCGCCCCTCGCAGGGGGTTATTGATCCCCCGAGATCTGTATGTACTCCTTGCGATCTACCTGTCGCAGTCTAATATTTATTTGAGAAAAAAAGGCAAAACAGAATCATTAAAGCTGAAAATAATTTAAAAATAACCTGAAAAATCGTGAAAAAATATAGGTGGCGTGGTTTTTGGACCGTAGCCTCCAAAGGAATGATCCGATGTTGCTGAATTGCAATACCAAAATTTTCTAAACTATGCCTGACAGATTGGTGTGCTTCAATTTTGTGTATCTCTTCTGGTGCCTTGGCAAATGACATTACCACACTAACACGGACAGACGGACATCGCTTAATCAACTTTTCTATGTATAAGGATCCAGAATATATATACTTTATGGGGTCGTAAATGAATATTGTAGAAATTACACACGGAATGACAAACTTATATATACCCTTTCCACCTGTGGTGAAGGGTATAAAAATATGTTACTCCATATACACACATACATACATATGTATAATCTTAATATTAATTATATGTTATGTTACAGTCATGATTTTCATTTTCAAAGAAATATTGAAATTTTTGTTTTAATATTTCGAAAATTGTGTGTAAAAATTTTTTGTAAAAATAATTTTTTAAAAATTTTTTGTAGAATTTTATTCGAAAATTTTTTGGAAAATTTAAAAAAAAAATTTTTTTTAATGTTTTTCTGTAAAATATATTTTTGAAAATGTTTTGTAAATTTTTTTGTAAATTTTAAAAAAAAAATTTTTTTTTAATTTTATTGAAATTTTTTTTTGTTAAATTTAGGACCTTTCTGCAGTCTATATTGAGTTAGAATGGTCAGACTAAAGCAAAAAAAAAATCCTTACAAAAAAAAAAATTTCCTCATATTGACACATGGGGGGTCCTTTTAACTGCTCCTATTTATCAGTGGGTACCCTGTGGGTCCATTGGCTACCTCTATGTGTATTGCTTTCTATTAAGGTCACTAATACAAATCAAAGCAGAAAAACCCTACCAATCTAAAAACAAACAAAAATCACCCCTCGCAGGGGGTTATTGATCCCCCGAGATCTATATGCACTCCTTGCGATCTACCTGTCGCAGTCTAATATTTCTTTGAGAAAAAAGGCAAAACAGAATCATTAAGGCTGAAAAAAATTTAAAAAAAACTGAAAAAACGTGAAAAAAATATAGGTGGGCGTGGTTTTTGGCCCGTAGCCTCCAAAGGAATGATCCGATGTTACTGAATTGCAATACCAAAATTTTCGAAACTATGCCTGACAGATTGGTGTGCTTAAATTTTTTGTATCTCTTCTGGTGCCTTGGCAAATGACATTACCACACTAACACGGACAGACGGACAGACGGACATCGCTTAATCAACTTCTCTATGTATAAGGATCCAGAATATATATACTTTATGGGGTCGGAAATGAATATTGTAGAAATTACACACGGTTTGACAAACTTATATATACCCTTTCCACCTGTGGTGAAGGGTATAAAAATATGTTACTCTATATACACACATACATACATATGTATAATCTTAATATTAATTATATGTTATGTTACAGTCATGATTTTCATTTTCAAAGAAATATTGAAATTTTTGTTTTAATATTTCGAAAATTGTGTGTAAAAATTTTTTGTAAAAATAATTTTTTAAAAATTTTTTGTAAAATTTTATTCGAAAATTTTTTGGAAAATTTTTAAAAAATTTTTTTTTTAATATTTTTCTGTAAAATATATTTTTGAAAATGTTTTGTAAATTTTTTTGTAAAAATTTTTTTTTGTAAATTTTTTAAAAAATTTTTTTTTTAAATTTTATTGAAATTTTTTTTGTTAAATTTAGGACCTTTCTGCAGTCTATATTGAGTTAGAATGGTCAGACTAAAGCAAAAAAAAATCCTTACAAAAAAAATGTCCTCATATTGACACATGGGGGGTCCTTTTAACTGCTCCTATTTATCAGTGGGTACCCTGTGGGTCCATTAGCTACCTCTATGTGTATTGCTTTCTATTAAGGTCACTAATACAAATCAAAGCAGAAAAACCCTACCAATCTAAAAACAAACAAAAATCGCCCCTCGCAGGGGGCTATTGATCCCCCGAGATCTGTATGCACTCCTTGCGATCTACCTGTCGCAGTCTAATATTTATTTGAGAAAAAAAGGCAAAACAGAATCATTAAAGCTGAAAATAATTTAAAAATAACCTGAAAAATCGTGAAAAAAATATAGGTGGGCGTGGTTTTTGGACCGTAGCCTCCAAAGGAATGATCCGATGTTGCTGAATTGCAATACCAAAATTTCCTAAACTATGCCTGACAGATTGGTGTGCTTCAATTTTGTGTATCTCTTCTGGTGCCTTGGCAAATGACATTACCACACTAACACGGACAGACGGACAGACGGACATCGCTTAATCAACTTTTCTATGTATAAGGATCCAGAATATATATACTTTATGGGGTCGTAAATGAATATTGTAGAAATTACCACGGAATGACAAACTTATATATACCCTTTCCACCTGTGGTGAAGGGTATAAAAATATGTTACTCCATATACACACATACATATGTATAATCTTAATATTAATTATATGTTATGTTACAGTCATGATTTTCATTTTCAAAGAAATATTGAAATTTTTGTTTTAATATTTCGAAAATTGTGTGTAAAAATTTTTTGTAAAAATAATTTTTTAAAAATTTTTTGTAAAATTTTATTCAAAAATTTTTTGGAAAATTTAAAAAAAAATTTTTTTTTTAATGTTTTTCTGTAAAATATATTTTTGAAAATGTTTTGTAAATTTTTTTGTAAAAATTTTTTTTTGTAAATTTTAAAAAAAAAATTTTTTTTTTCAATTTTATTGAAATTTTTTTTTGTTAAATTTAGGACCTTTCTGCAGTCTATATTGAGTTAGAATGGTCAGACTAAAGCAAAAAAAAAAATCCTTACAAAAAAAAATTTCCTCATATTGACACATGGGGGGTCCCTTTAACTGCTCCTATTTATCAGTGCGTACCCTGTGGGTCCATTGGCTACCTCTATGTGTATTGCTTTCTATTAAGGTCACTAATACAAATCAAAGCAGAAAAACCCTACCAATCTAAAAACAAACAAAAATCGCCCCTCGCAGGGGGTTATTGATCCCCCGAGATCTATATGCACTCCTTGCGATCTACCTGTCGCAGTCTAATATTTCTTTGAGAAAAAAAGGCAAAACAGAATCATTAAAGCTGAAAAAAATTAAAAAAAAAAACTGAAAAAACGTGAAAAAAATATATGTGGGCGTGGTTTTTGGCCCTTAGCCTCCAAAGGAATGATCCGATGTTACTGAATTGCAATACCAAAGTTTTCGAAACTATGCCTGACAGATTGGTGTGCTTAAATTTTTTGTATCTCTTCTGGTGCCTCGGCAAATGACATTACCACACTAACACGGACAGACGGACAGACGGACATCGCTTAATCAACTTCTCTATGTATAAGGATCCAGAATATATATACTTTATGGGGTCGTAAATGAATATTGTAGAAATTACCACGGAATGACAAACTTATATATACCCTTTCCACCTGTGGTGAAGGGTATAAAAATATGTTACTCCATATACACACATACATATGTATAATCTTAATATTAATTATATGTTATGTTACAGTCATGATTTTCATTTTCAAAGAAATATTGAAATTTTTGTTTTAATATTTCGAAAATTGTGTGTAAAAATTTTTTGTAAAAATAATTTTTTAAAAATTTTTTGTAAAATTTTATTCAAAAATTTTTTGGAAAATTTAAAAAAAAAAATTTTTTTTAATGTTTTTCTGTAAAATATATTTTTGAAAATGTTTTGTAAATTTTTTTGTAAAAACTTTTTTTTTGTAAATTTTTTAAAAATTTTTTTTTTTTTAATTTTATTGAAATTTTTTTTTGTTAAATTTAGGACCTTTCTGCAGTCTATATTGAGTTAGAATGGTCAGACTAAAGCAAAAAAAAAAAATCCTTACAAAAAAAAATTTCCTCATATTGACACATGGGGGGTCCTTTTAACTGCTCCTATTTATCAGTGCGTACCCTGTGGGTCCATTGGCTACCTCTATGTGTATTGCTTTCTATTAAGGTCACTAATACAAATCAAAGCAGAAAAACCCTACCAATCTAAAAACAAACAAAAATCGCCCCTCGCAGGGGGTTATTGATCCCCCGAGATCTATATGCACTCCTTGCGATCTACCTGTCGCAGTCTAATATTTCTTTGAGAAAAAAAGGCAAAACAGAATCATTAAAGCTGAAAAAAATTTAAAAAAAAACTGAAAAAACGTGAAAAAAATATAGGTGGGCGTGGTTTTTGGCCCGTAGCCTCCAAAGGAATGATCCGATGTTACTGAATTGCAATACCAAAGTTTTCGAAACTATGCCTGACAGATTGGTGTGCTTAAATTTTTTGTATCTCTTCTGGTGCCTCGGCAAATGACATTACCACACTAACACGGACAGACGGACATCGCTTAATCAACTTCTCTATGTATAAGGATCCAGAATATATATACTTTATGGGGTCGTAAATGAATATTGTAGAAATTACACACGGAATGACAAACTTATATATACCCTTTCCACCTGTGGTGAAGGGTATAAAAATATGTTACTCCATATACACACATACATACATATGTATAATCTTAATATTAATTATATGTTATGTTACAGTCATGATTTTCATTTCAAATTTAAAAAAAACCGAAAAAACGTGAAAAAAATATAGGTGGGCGTGGTTTTTGGCCCGTAGCCTCCAAAGGAATGATCCGATGTTACTGAATTGCAATACCAAAATTTTCGAAACTATGCCTGACAGATTGGTGTGCTTAAATTTTTTGTATCTCTTCTGGTGCCTTGGCAAATGACATTACCACACTAACACGGACAGACGGACATCGCTTAATCAACTCCTCTATGTATAAGGATCCAGAATATATATACTTTATGGGGTCGGAAATGAATATTGTAGAAATTACACACGGAATGACAAACTTATATATACCCTTTCCACCTGTGGTGAAGGGTATAAAAATATGTTACTCTATATACACACATATATACATATGTATAATCTTAATATTAATTATATGTTATGTTACAGTCATGATTTTCATTTTCAAAGAAATATTGAAATTTTTGTTTTAATATTTCGAAAATTGTGTGTAAAAATTTTTTGTAAAAATAATTTTTTAAAAATTTTTTTGTAAAATTTTATTCGAAAATTTTTTGGAAAATTTTTAAAAAACTTTTTTTTAATATTTTTCTGTAAAATATATTTTTGAAAATGTTTTGTAAATTTTTTAAAAAAAAATTTTTTTTTAATTTTATTGAAATTTTTTTTTGTTAAATTTAGGACCTTTCTGCAGTCTATATTGAGTTAGAATGGTCAGACTAAAGCAAAAAAAAAATCCTTACAAAAAAAAAATGTCCTCATATAGACGGACAGACGGACATCGCTTAATCAACTTCTCTATGTATAAGGATCCAGAATATATATACTTTATGGGGTCGTAAATGAATATTGTAGAAATTACACACGGAATGACAAACTTATATATACCCTTTCCACCTGTGGTGAAGGGTATAAAAATATGTTACTCCATATACACACATACATACATATGTATAATCTTAATATTAATTATATGTTATGTTACAGTCATGATTTTCATTTTCAAAGAAATATTGAAATTTTTGTTTTAATATTTCGAAAATTGTGTGTAAAAATTTTTTGTAAAAATAATTTTTTAAAAATTTTTTGTAAAATTTTATTCGAAAATTTTTTGGAAAATTTAAAAAAAAAAATTTTTTTTAATGTTTTTCTGTAAAATATATTTTTGAAAATGTTTTGTAAATTTTTTTGTAAAAATTTTTTTTTGTAAATTTTTAAAAAAAAAATTTTTTTTTTAATTTTATTGAAATTTTTTTTTGTTAAATTTAGGACCTTTCTGCAGTCTATATTGAGTTAGAATAGTCAGACTAAAGCAAAAAAAAAAATCCTTACAAAAAAAAAAATTTCCTCATATTGACACATGGGGGGTCCTTTTAACTGCTCCTATTTATCAGTGGGTACCCTGTGGGTCCATTGGCTACCTCTATGTGTATTGCTTTCTATTAAGGTCACTAATACAAATCAAAGCAGAAAAACCCTACCAATCTAAAAACAAACAAAAATCGCCCCTCGCAGGGGGTTATTGATCCCCCGAGATCTATATGCACTCCTTGCGATCTACCTGTCGCAGTCTAATATTTCTTTGAGAAAAAAAGGCAAAACAGAATCATTAAAGCTGAAAAAAATTTAAAAATAACCTGAAAAATCGTGAAAAAAATATAGGTGGCGTGGTTTTTGGACCGTAGCCTCCAAAGGAATGATCCGATGTTGCTGAATTGCAATACCAAAATTTTCTAAACTATGCCTGACAGATTGGTGTGCTTCAATTTTGTGTATCTCTTCTGGTGCCTTGGCAAATGACATTACCACACTAACACGGACAGACGGACATCGCTTAATCAACTTTTCTATGTATAAGGATCCAGAATATATATACTTTATGGGGTCGTAAATGAATATTGTAGAAATTACACACGGAATGACAAACTTATATATACCCTTTCCACCTGTGGTGAAGGGTATAAAAATATGTTACTCCATATACACACATACATACATATGTATAATCTTAATATTAATTATATGTTATGTTACAGTCATGATTTTCATTTTCAAAGAAATATTGAAATTTTTGTTTTAATATTTCGAAAATTGTGTGTAAAAATTTTTTGTAAAAATAATTTTTTAAAAATTTTTTGTAAAATTTTATTCGAAAATTTTTTGGAAAATTTAAAAAAAAAAAATTTTTTTAATGTTTTTCTGTAAAATATATTTTTGAAAATGTTTTGTAAATTTTTTTGTAAAAATTTTTTTTTGTAAATTTTTAAAAAAAAAATTTTTTTTTTAATTTTATTGAAATTTTTTTTTTGTTAAATTTAGGACCTTTCTGCAGTCTATATTGAGTTAGAATAGTCAGACTAAAGCAAAAAAAAAAATCCTTACAAAAAAAAAAATTTCCTCATATTGACACATGGGGGGTCCTTTTAACTGCTCCTATTTATCAGTGGGTACCCTGTGGGTCCATTGGCTACCTCTATGTGTATTGCTTTCTATTAAGGTCACTAATACAAATCAAAGCAGAAAAACCCTACCAATCTAAAAACAAACAAAAATCGCCCCTCGCAGGGGGTTATTGATCCCCCGAGATCTATATGCACTCCTTGCGATCTACCTGTCGCAGTCTAATATTTCTTTGAGAAAAAAAGGCAAAACAGAATCATTAAAGCTGAAAAAAATTTAAAAATAACCTGAAAAATCGTGAAAAAAATATAGGTGGCGTGGTTTTTGGACCGTAGCCTCCAAAGGAATGATCCGATGTTGCTGAATTGCAATACCAAAATTTTCTAAACTATGCCTGACAGATTGGTGTGCTTCAATTTTGTGTATCTCTTCTGGTGCCTTGGCAAATGACATTACCACACTAACACGGACAGACGGACATCGCTTAATCAACTTTTCTATGTATAAGGATCCAGAATATATATACTTTATGGGGTCGTAAATGAATATTGTAGAAATTACACACGGAATGACAAACTTATATATACCCTTTCCACCTGTGGTGAAGGGTATAAAAATATGTTACTCCATATACACACATACATACATATGTATAATCTTAATATTAATTATATGTTATGTTACAGTCATGATTTTCATTTCAAATTTAAAAAAAACCGAAAAAACGTGAAAAAAATATAGGTGGGCGTGGTTTTTGGCCCGTAGCCTCCAAAGGAATGATCCGATGTTACTGAATTGCAATACCAAAATTTTCGAAACTATGCCTGACAGATTGGTGTGCTTAAATTTTTTGTATCTCTTCTGGTGCCTTGGCAAATGACATTACCACACTAACACGGACAGACGGACATCGCTTAATCAACTCCTCTATGTATAAGGATCCAGAATATATATACTTTATGGGGTCGGAAATGAATATTGTAGAAATTACACACGGAATGACAAACTTATATATACCCTTTCCACCTGTGGTGAAGGGTATAAAAATATGTTACTCTATATACACACATATATACATATGTATAATCTTAATATTAATTATATGTTATGTTACAGTCATGATTTTCATTTTCAAAGAAATATTGAAATTTTTGTTTTAATATTTCGAAAATTGTGTGTAAAAATTTTTTGTAAAAATAATTTTTTAAAAATTTTTTTGTAAAATTTTATTCGAAAATTTTTTGGAAAATTTTTAAAAAACTTTTTTTTAATATTTTTCTGTAAAATATATTTTTGAAAATGTTTTGTAAATTTTTTAAAAAAAATTTTTTTTTTAATTTTATTGAAATTTTTTTTTGTTAAATTTAGGACCTTTCTGCAGTCTATATTGAGTTAGAATGGTCAGACTAAAGCAAAAAAAAATCCTTACAAAAAAAAAATGTCCTCATATAGACGGACAGACGGACATCGCTTAATCAACTTCTCTATGTATAAGGATCCAGAATATATATACTTTATGGGGTCGGAAATGAATATTGTAGAAATTACACACGGAATGACAAACTTATATATACCCTTTCCACCTGTGGTGAAGGGTATAAAAATATGTTACTCCATATACACACATACATACATATGTATAATCTTAATATTAATTATATGTTATGTTACAGTCATGATTTTCATTTTCAAAGAAATATTGAAATTTTTGTTTTAATATTTCGAAAATTGTGTGTAAAAATTTTTTGTAAAAATAATTTTTTAAAAATTTTTTGTAAAATTTTATTCGAAAATTTTTTGGAAAATTTAAAAAAAAAAATTTTTTTTAATGTTTTTCTGTAAAATATATTTTTGAAAATGTTTTGTAAATTTTTTTGTAAAAATTTTTTTTTTGTAAATTTTTAAAAAAAAAATTTTTTTTTTAATTTTATTGAAATTTTTTTTTGTTAAATTTAGGACCTTTCTGCAGTCTATATTGAGTTAGAATAGTCAGACTAAAGCAAAAAAAAAAATCCTTACAAAAAAAAAAATTTCCTCATATTGACACATGGGGGGTCCTTTTAACTGCTCCTATTTATCAGTGGGCACCCTGTGGGTCCATTGGCTACCTCTATGTGTATTGCTTTCTATTAAGGTCACTAATACAAATCAAAGCAGAAAAACCCTACCAATCTAAAAACAAACAAAAATCGCCCCTCGCAGGGGGCTATTGATCCCCCGAGATCTGTATGCACTCCTTGCGATCTACCTGTCGCAGTCTAATATTTATTTGAGAAAAAAAGGCAAAACAGAATCATTAAAGCTGAAAATAATTTAAAAATAACCTGAAAAATCGTGAAAAAAATATAGGTGGGCGTGGTTTTTGGCCCTTAGCCTCCAAAGGAATGATCCGATGTTACTGAATTGCAATACCAAAGTTTTCGAAACTATGCCTGACAGATTGGTGTGCTTAAATTTTTTGTATCTCTTCTGGTGCCTCGGCAAATGACATTACCACACTAACACGGACAGACGGACAGACGGACATCGCTTAATCAACTTCTCTATGTATAAGGATCCAGAATATATATACTTTATGGGGTCGTAAATGAATATTGTAGAAATTACACACGGAATGACAAACTTATATATACCCTTTCCACCTGTGGTGAAGGGTATAAAAATATGTTACTCCATATACACACATACATATGTATAATCTTAATATTAATTATATGTTATGTTACAGTCATGATTTTCATTTTCAAAGAAATATTGAAATTTTTGTTTTAATATTTCGAAAATTGTGTGTAAAAATTTTTTGTAAAAATAATTTTTTAAAAATTTTTTGTAAAATTTTATTCAAAAATTTTTTGGAAAATTTAAAAAAAAATTTTTTTTTTAATGTTTTTCTGTAAAATATATTTTTGAAAATGTTTTGTAAATTTTTTTGTAAAAATTTTTTTTTTTGTAAATTTTTTAAAAAAATTTTTTTTTTTTAATTTTATTGAAATTTTTTTTTGTTAAATTTAGGACCTTTCTGCAGTCTATATTGAGTTAGAATGGTCAGACTAAAGCAAAAAAAAAAATCCTTACAAAAAAAAATTTCCTCATATTGACACATGGGGGGTCCTTTTAACTGCTCCTATTTATCAGTGCGTACCCTGTGGGTCCATTGGCTACCTCTATGTGTATTGCTTTCTATTAAGGTCACTAATACAAATCAAAGCAGAAAAACCCTACCAATCTAAAAACAAACAAAAATCGCCCCTCGCAGGGGGTTATTGATCCCCCGAGATCTATATGCACTCCTTGCGATCTACCTGTCGCAGTCTAATATTTCTTTGAGAAAAAAAGGCAAAACAGAATCATTAAAGCTGAAAAAAATTTAAAAAAAAACTGAAAAAACGTGAAAAAAATATAGGTGGGCGTGGTTTTTGGCCCGTAGCCTCCAAAGGAATGATCCGATGTTACTGAATTGCAATACCAAAGTTTTCGAAACTATGCCTGACAGATTGGTGTGCTTAAATTTTTTGTATCTCTTCTGGTGCCTCGGCAAATGACATTACCACACTAACACGGACAGACGGACAGACGGACATCGCTTAATCAACTTCTCTATGTATAAGGATCCAGAATATATATACTTTATGGGGTCGTAAATGAATATTGTAGAAATTACACACGGAATGACAAACTTATATATACCCTTTCCACCTGTGGTGAAGGGTATAAAAATATGTTACTCCATATACACACATACATACATATGTATAATCTTAATATTAATTATATGTTATGTTACAGTCATGATTTTCATTTCAAATTTAAAAAAAACCGAAAAAACGTGAAAAAAATATAGGTGGGCGTGGTTTTTGGCCCGTAGCCTCCAAAGGAATGATCCGATGTTACTGAATTGCAATACCAAAATTTTCGAAACTATGCCTGACAGATTGGTGTGCTTAAATTTTTTGTATCTCTTCTGGTGCCTTGGCAAATGACATTACCACACTAACACGGACAGACGGACATCGCTTAATCAACTCCTCTATGTATAAGGATCCAGAATATATATACTTTATGGGGTCGGAAATGAATATTGTAGAAATTACACACGGAATGACAAACTTATATATACCCTTTCCACCTGTGGTGAAGGGTATAAAAATATGTTACTCTATATACACACATATATACATATGTATAATCTTAATATTAATTATATGTTATGTTACAGTCATGATTTTCATTTTCAAAGAAATATTGAAATTTTTGTTTTAATATTTCGAAAATTGTGTGTAAAAATTTTTTGTAAAAATAATTTTTTAAAAATTTTTTTGCAAAATTTTATTCGAAAATTTTTTGGAAAATTTTTAAAAAACTTTTTTTTAATATTTTTCTGTAAAATATATTTTTGAAAATGTTTTGTAAATTTTTTAAAAAAAATTTTTTTTTTAATTTTATTGAAATTTTTTTTTGCTAAATTTAGGACCTTTCTGCAGTCTATATTGAGTTAGAATGGTCAGACTAAAGCAAAAAAAAAATCCTTACAAAAAAAAAATGTCCTCATATAGACGGACAGACGGACATCGCTTAATCAACTTCTCTATGTATAAGGATCCAGAATATATATACTTTATGGGGTCGGAAATGAATATTGTAGAAATTACACACGGAATGACAAACTTATATATACCCTTTCCACCTGTGGTGAAGGGTATAAAAATATGTTACTCCATATACACACATACATACATATGTATAATCTTAATATTAATTATATGTTATGTTACAGTCATGATTTTCATTTTCAAAGAAATATTGAAATTTTTGTTTTAATATTTCGAAAATTGTGTGTAAAAATTTTTTGTAAAAATAATTTTTTAAAAATTTTTTGTAAAATTTTATTCGAAAATTTTTTGGAAAATTTAAAAAAAAAAATTTTTTTTAATGTTTTTCTGTAAAATATATTTTTGAAAATGTTTTGTAAATTTTTTTGTAAAAATTTTTTTTTGTAAATTATTAAAAAAAAATTTTTTTTTTTAATTTTATTGAAATTTTTTTTTGTTAAATTTAGGACCTTTCTGCAGTCTATATTGAGTTAGAATAGTCAGACTAAAGCAAAAAAAAAAATCCTTACAAAAAAAAATTTCCTCATATTGACACATGGGGGGTCCTTTTAACTGCTCCTATTTATCAGTGCGTACCCTGTGGGTCCATTGGCTACCTCTATGTGTATTGCTTTCTATTAAGGTCACTAATACAAATCAAAGCAGAAAAACCCTACCAATATAAAAACAAACAAAAATCGCCCCTCGCAGGGGGTTATTGATCCCCCGAGATCTATATGCACTCCTTGCGATCTACCTGTCGCAGTCTAATATTTCTTTGAGAAAAAAAGGCAAAACAGAATCATTAAAGCTGAAAAAAATTTAAAAAAAAACTGAAAAAACGTGAAAAAAATATAGGTGGGCGTGGTTTTTGGCCCGTAGCCTCCAAAGGAATGATCCGATGTTACTGAATTGCAATACCAAAATTTTCGAAACTATGCCTGACAGATTGGTGTGCTTAAATTTTGTGTATCTCTTCTGGTGCCTTGGCAAATGACATTACCACACTAACACGGACAGACGGACAGACGGACATCGCTTAATCAACTTCTCTATGTATAAGGATCCAGAATATATATACTTTATGGGGTCGGAAATGAATATTGTAGAAATTACACACGGAATGACAAACTTATATATACCCTTTCCACCTGTGGTGAAGGGTATAAAAATATGTTACTCTATATACACACATACATACATATGTATAATCTTAATATTAATTATATGTTATGTTACAGTTATGATTTTCATTTTCAAAGAAATATTGAAATTTTTGTTTTAATATTTCGAAAATTGTGTGTAAAAATTTTTTGTAAAAATAATTTTTTAAAAATTTTTTGTAAAATTTTATTCGAAAATTTTTTGGAAAATTTTTAAAAAATTTTTTTTTTTAATATTTTTCTGTAAAATATATTTTTGAAAATGTTTTGTAAATTTTTTTGTAAAAATTTATTTTGTAAATTTTTTAAATTTTTTTTTTTTTAAATTTTATTGAAATTTTTTTTTGTTAAATTTAGGACCTTTCTACAGTCTATATTGAGTTAGAATGGTCAGACTAAAGCAAAAAAAAATCCTTACAAAAAAAAAAATGTCCTCATATTGACACATGGGGGGTCCTTTTAACTGCTCCTATTTATCAGTGGGTACCCTGTGGGTCCATTGGCTACCTCTATGTGTATTGCTTTCTATTAAGGTTACTAATACAAATCAAAGCAGAAAAACCCTACTAATCTAAAAACAAACAAAAATCGCCCCTCGCAGGGGGTTATTGATCCCCCGAGATCTGTATGCACTCCTTGCGATCTACCTGTCGCAGTCTAATATTTCTTTGAGAAAAAAAGGCAAAACAGAATAATTAAAGCTGAAAAAAATTTAAAAAAAACCTGAAAAAACGTGAAAAAAATATAGGTGGGCTTGGTTTTTGGCCCGTAGCCTCCAAAGGAATGATCCGATGTTACTGAATTGCAATACCACAATTTTCGAAACTATGCCTGACAGATTGGTGTGCTTAAATTTTTTGTATCTCTTCTGGTGCCTTGGCAAATGACATTACCACACTAACACGGACAGACGGACAGACGGACATCGCTTAATCAACTTCTCTATGTATAAGGATCCAGTATATATATACTTTATGGGGTCGGAAATGAATATTGAGAAATTACACACGGAATGACAAACTTATATATACCCTTTCCACCTGTGGTGAAGGGTATAAAAATATGTTACTCTATATACACACATACATACATATGTATTGTTACGAAAGAAGAATTTATTCATTATAAGCTCTGAACAACAATACTCTCGAACAACAACAACAACATTAATGGCTTATTTTCTTACAATGATGGAAGAAAGAAACGCCTCATACAAAAATTCGCATTTACGCATACACACACACAGATTAAATAAACACTCTTCTGTTAAATACACAGCCACATACATAAATACAAGCATAAACAAATAAACAGCCACACACACAGGTATAAAGAAATAAATAGCCACAAACACAAGTATAAAGAAATAACCAATCACACAAACAGAAAAACAAGAGCAATAACATTCGAAGCTGCCAGATATGTCTGGAATAGAACATTCTGGTGCTTTTAAAGCACCTATATAAAGTGAATCGTGCTGGCGAGTAGTATGGCAGTATTAATTTAAAAGTCAAAGAGTTAAGTTGTCGAATATTAAGAGTGTTTAACAGTTTGCTGTATTTTTGAACAGTGGTGTTAAGTAAATAAAGTGACTTACAGTAAAAGTAATAACAGTGTGTATTTATTTTGCAATAAAAAGAACCCAACGTAAAGTAAAAACGTAACAATTGGTGACAGAAGTGAAATTGTAAAATAAAATAACTTAAAAAAATAAACAACAATGAAATTTGAAGAACTTAAAGTGGAGCAGCTGAAAAAGGAGTTGAGTAAGCTGGATTTGCCAACAGCAGGTAATAAAACAGACCTACAGAAGAGGCTCATAGATGAATTCAAGCGACGTGGCATCGACATTGGTACATATGAGTTCGAAGAAAAAGAGGAGATTGAGGTATGTACCCGTGCAACAACAAGCAGCATTGACTTTAATGGAATGTTTGCTGCTATGATGGAGAAAATTTCAGAAGTAAAAGAAGCTTCTAAAAGAAGTGAAGAAGCTTCTAGAGCAAACAGCGAAAAACTGTTAGCTGAAGTACAAGAAGTTTCTAGAGCAAACAGCGAGAAACTACTGGAAACAGTAAATGAGAAACTGGAGAAAAATCAACAACTTCTAGCCGAGATTCAAGAAGTTTCTAGAGCGAATAATGAGAAACTTTTGGGACAAGTCAACGAAAACCTTCTAAAAATTTCTGAAACCATTAATAAGCGAGTAGACTACGTAGAAGTCAAGTTCGACGAAAAAATCTCTGCCGTAGAAGTGCAACTGTCCGGTTTAAACAGAAAAGTGAATCTTCTAGAAACTAGTGGCGTCGAAGTACAGGTAAAGGATGTCGATGTAAAGCTGCAGGAGCTTGAAAACAAAATTATGAGCCTGGAAATAAGAGAAGGTCCAGTACGAGTAGTGACGGAAAACACAAATAGGATAAAAGCTCCCAGTTTCGACGGCACCATACCCTTCAACGTCTTCAAATTTCAGTTTGAGACAGTGGCCAGTAAAAATCTATGGAGCAATGAAGAAAAAGCGATTGATCTGATTCTGGCACTTAAAGGATCTGCAGCAGAAGTCCTCGAAAGCCTACCAACTAGCTGCAGAAATAATTATGAGGACATAATGGTGGCGTTACAGCGCAAATATGGCGGCGATCATAAAAAGGAGCTGTATAGAATGGAGCTACGAGGCAGGGTGCAGAGAGCAAATGAGACGCTTCAGGATTTCGCCATGGAGATAGAGCGCTTGGTGCAGCTAATATACCCTGGGGAAAACCATCCACTTCTAGAACAGTTCAAGGTGGAGGCATTTGTTAATGGTATTCGTGACCCAGATATTAAGCACGCAGTTTGCGCTAAGCAAAACACATCCTTTGCTGAAACCATTACTTACGCTCTGGCTCAAGAAACAGCAAAAGTCATTTCGAGGCCGCAGTCATACAAAGTGCGAAAAGTTGAAGTTGCTGCTGAAGATGAGAAAACAACAATGGACGACATAAAGCAAGTACTTGAGTCGGTAAAGAAAGTCTTAGATGAAAGACAAGGTAAAACAAACGCTAAGTGCTTTAATTGCGGCAAAGTCGGCCATTTTCAACGAAACTGTAAGGCAGCAAGAAAACGAGCCAGATCTGTTTCGCCGCCAAGAAACAATAAACGTGCGACTCATGGAACATCTCAAGAGTCGTTAAACTAAAGAGAGCTAGCACTACGGGGCATGAGCTAGCTCCCACAACCGAGGGCCCCACAATCTCCATATCTGTGATGCAGCAGCAAAACAGCAATCTTACTGCAAGTGGGTATATCAACGGAGGAAAGCGTATTCTGACAATAGACACAGGAGCGTCGCAGTCTATAATAAGGCCCGATTTAGTAAAGGGAAAAGTGGAACCATTGAATAATGTAAGCCTGCGCACCGCTACAGGAGAATTTGCTACTGTCTATGGTAAGGCCAAAGTCAGATTAACTATAGCCAACATGAGTGTGGACCATGTGTTCATTGTTGCCGATATCGTGGACGAAGTTATTATTGGCGCAGATTTTATGATCATGCATGGAGTCGATCTGCGCATGGGGCAACAAATAATGATCTGGCGAAACGTCGAAATACCCCTTGATATTGGATATGTGAGTAAATCTGCAGTAAGGAAGTTGGTTGCTGTAGCATCCCAGAAATTACCACCTCAGGCAGAAACTGTGATATGGGCACGTATGGAGGAAGATTGTGAGGACAACCGGTTGTGGGTGGTAGAACCATCAGGAATTAAGAGTGAAACAATAACAGCAAAAGCCCTCGTGAAAACCTGTAAGAATGGAAAAATTCCTGTGAGAGTGTTAAATCTATCCAACAGTGAAAAAGTAATTGGTAAAAACTCTCAGATAGCTCAATGTACACCAGCAGAGGCCATAATTAATTGCGAGAGAGACTCAGAGCCTGAAAAACTGTCAACTAAAGAGCGCGAAATACTAGCAGAACACGTGGGGAAATGGGTAGCAGAGCTGGAGCCACCTGACAGAAACAAAGCCAAGCAGCTGTTACGAAAGTACGCCTCTGTCTTCGCCCTAAAAGATAAAAGCCAAGGTAGAACGGCAATAGTGAAGCATGAAATAAATACTGGCGAAGCGATGCCCATAAAACAAGATCCCAGGAGCATTCCTCTAGCCAAGCGGAGCGAAGTAAAGCAGCTAGTCAACGAAATGGAGCGAGACGGAATCATCGAACCATCTTCGAGTCCCTGGAGCTCGCCGGTAGTTTTAGTAAAGAAGAAAGATGGCAGCACTAGATTCTGCGTTGACTACAGAAAGCTCAACGATGTTACCAAAAAGGACAGTTATCCGCTACCAAGAATCGATGACACCTTGGACACGCTAGCAGGAACCAAGTGGTTTTCTACGCTAGATTTACAGAGCGGTTACTGGCAAGTCGAGATAGCAGACAAAGATAAAGAAAAAACTGCTTTTAGTGCTCTCGATGGTTTATGGCAGTTTAATGTTATGCCATTTGGTCTCTGCAACGCTCCAGCCACCTTCGAGCGTTTAATGGAACGAGTGTTAAAGGGACTTAATTGGAAGTCATGCCTGGTGTATCTGGATGTCATAATTGTCATGGGAAAGACCTTCGATGAACACCTAAGGAATATGGAAGAAGTCTTCAGGCGTATATCAGCGGCTGGACTGAAGCTCAGTGTTAAGAAATGTGCATTGTTTCAGAAGGAAGTCAAATACTTGGGGCATCGTGTAACAGCAGAGGGCATATCAACCGATGAAGATAAAATACGGGCAGTAAAGGACTGGCCTCGTCCTCAAAATCTTCACGAGTTACGAAGTTTCTTGGGACTCTGCACATACTATAGACGATTTGTGCCAAATTTTGCTAGTGTTGCTGCGAGCCTACATGAGCTAACCAAAAAGTCGCGACCCTACCAGTGGAGTGAAGCAGCCGAGGAAGCATTTCAGAAGCTCAAGGAATTGTTGTGTGTGGCACCTATCCTGGCATATCCAGTAGCTGGGCAAAAATTCGTGCTAGACACTGATGCAAGCGGATATGGAATAGGAGGCGTGCTGTCGCAAGTGGTAGATGGGACAGAAAAGGTTATAGGCTACTACAGCAGAGTACTTTCGAAGCCTGAAAGAAACTATTGCGTAACGCGACGAGAGCTGCTAGCAGCGTTGGAGTGCATTAAACACTACCACAAGTATTTGTATGGCCAACATTTTACGTTGAGGACAGATCATGCCGCACTCAGGTGGTTGCTGCAATTCAAGAGCCCTGAAGGACAGCTTGCACGCTGGATTGAGCGACTTCAGAGCTATGACTTTAGTATTGAGCACAGAAAAGGAGGCAAGCATAACAACGCAGACGCCCTTTCTAGGCGGCCATGTGATCTGGGGTGTAAGCATTGCACAAAGGCGGAGAGAAAAGAATTTGTTATTGATGTTCGGCTTACACATATAGAATCTAGTGAAGACTGGCCGACTGCACAAAGAAACGATCCCATATTGGCAAAAGTTATAGCGGCTAAAGAGGAAGACAGAAGACCGACGCGAAGTGAGATCTCACCAGAAAGTCCACTGGCGAAGGCATATTGGGCCCAGTGGAACAGTCTCAGGTTGAAGGATGGCTGCTTATGTCGCACCTGGGAAAGCACAGACGGCAAAACTGTGATAGACTTAATCGTCGTGCCATCCTCCAAGATCAAAGAGGTCATGAAACAATTCCACAATGGTCCTAGCGGAGGTCACCTTGGTGTAACGAAGACGCTGGAAAAGATAAAACAACGGTTCTATTGGGTTGGCTGTCAACAAGCCGTAGCCGAGTGGATAGCCAATTGCCAGGAGTGCATTGCAGCGAAGGGTCCAGTACGAAGGAGTCGGGGGCAGCTTCAGCAGTACAATTCAGGTGCTCCCTTTGAACGTATAGCGATGGACGTAGCAGGTCCCTTCCCTGCTAGCAATGCTGGAAACCGATACGTCTTAGTGGTCATGGACTATTTTAGCAAATGGCCGGAAGTATATGCCATTCCCAATCAAGAAGCCAGAACGATTGTAGACGCTTTTATAAGCAACTGGGTGTGTCGCTATGGTGTTCCCTTAGAACTACACTCCGACCAAGGCCGAAATTTTGAATCCGCTATATTCAAAGAGATGTGCGAAGTATACGGAATAAGAAAGACCAGAACGACACCGTTACATCCGCAATCTGATGGTATGGTCGAAAGATTTAATCGAACGCTGGAGGAATACCTGAGAAAAGTGGTCAGCGCACATCAGAGGGACTGGGATGAGCATACACCTAAGTTTTTGCTGGCATATAGATCAGCTGTTCACGATTCCACCTCACGAACACCAGCGAAAATAGTCTTTGGATCTGAGCTAAATTTGCCTGCAGATTTAGAGTTTGGTGTTAAGCCAACATCGGCAGAAGGAGACGGCGAAAACTCTAGTCAGGCACAAAGAGACCTTCAGGAGATTCACGAATTCGTGCGAAGTCGGATAAAATTAACCAGTGATAAAATGAAAGCCAGATATGATCGAGCTGCCAACTCTGAGGGATTTTACGAGGGACAACTGGTTCTACTTTTTAACCCACAACGTAAGAAAGGATTATCACCCAAACTACAAACTCATTGGGATGGACCTTATAAAGTAATAAAGCGGCTAAACGACGTAGTTTACAGAATACAGAAATTTTAGAGCCCAAGATCAAAAATGAAAGTTGTGCACTTGGAGCGGCTAGCCAACTATGGAAAAGGTACATCTGTGTCTGTTCGGGACGAACAGGTTTGAGAAGGGGGTAGTGTTACGAAAGAAGAATTTATTCATTATAAGCTCTGAACAACAATACTCTCGAACAACAACAACAACATTAATGGCTTATTTTCTTACAATGATGGAAGAAAGAAACGCCTCATACAAAAATTCGCATTTACGCATACACACACACAGATTAAATAAACACTCTTCTGTTAAATACACAGCCACATACATAAATACAAGCATAAACAAATAAACAGCCACACACACAGGTATAAAGAAATAAATAGCCACAAACACAAGTAAAAAGAAATAACCAATCACACAAACAGAAAAACAAGAGCAATAACATTCGAAGCTGCCAGATATGTCTGGAATAGAACATTCTGGTGCTTTTCAAGCACCTATATAAAGTGAATCGTGCTGGCGAGTAGTATGGCAGTATTAATTTAAAAGTCAAAGAGTTAAGTTGTCGAATATTAAGAGTGTTTAACAGTTTGCTGTATTTTTGAACAGTGGTGTTAAGTAAATAAAGTGACTTACAGTAAAAGTAATAACAGTGTGTATTTATTTTGCAATAAAAAGAACCCAACGTAAAGTAAAAACGTAACAGTATAATCTTAATATTAATTATATGTTATGTTACAGTCATGATTTTCATTTTCAAAGAAATATTGAAATTTTTGTTTTAATATTTCAAAAATTGTGTGTAAAAATTTTTTGTAAAAATAATTTTTTAAAAATTTTTTGCACAATTTTATTCGAAAATTTTTTGGAAAATTTTTAAAAAAAATTTTTTTTTTAATATTTTTCTGTAAAATATATTTTTGAAAATGTTTTGTAAATTTTTTTGTAAAATTTTTTTTTGTAAATTTTAAAAAAAAAATTTTTTTTTTTAAATTTTATTGAAATTTTTTTTGTTAAATTTAGGACCTTTCTGCAGTCTATATTGAGTTAGAATGGTCAGACTAAAGCAAAAAAAAATCCTTACAAAAAAAAAATTTCCTCATATTGACACATGGGGGTCCTTTTAACTGCTCCTATTTATCAGTGGGTACCCTGTGGGTCCATTGGCTACCTCTATGTGTATTGCTTTCTAATAAGGTCACTAATACAAATTAAAGCAGAAAAACCCTACCAATCCAAAAACAAACAAAAATCGCCCCTCGCAGGGGGTTATTGATCCCCCGAGATCTGTATGCACTCCTTGCGATCTACCTGTCGCAGTCTAATATTTATTTGAGAAAAAAAGGCAAAACAGAATCATTAAATCCGAAAAAATTTAAAAATAACCTGAAAAATCGTGAAAAAAATATAGGTGGGCGTGGTTTTTGGCCCGTAGCCTCCAAAGGAATGATCCGATGTTGCTGAATTGCAATACCAAAATTTTCGAAACTATGCCTGACAGATTGGTGTGCTTAAATTTTTTGTATCTCTTCTGGTGCCTTGGCAAATGACATTACCACACTAACACGGACAGACGGATAGACGGACAGACGGACATCGCTTAATCAACTTCTCTATGTATAAGGATCCAGAATATATATACTTTATGGGGTCGGAAATGAATATTGTAGAAATTACACACGGAATGACAAACTTATATATACTCTTTCCACCTGTGGTGAAGGGTATACAAATATGTTACTGTATATACACACATACATACATATGTATATTCTTAATATTAAATATATGTTGTTACAGTCATGATTTTCATTTTCAAAGAAATATTGAAATTTTTGTTTTAATTTCTCGAAAATTGTGTGTAAAAATTTTTTGTAAAAATATTTTTTTAAAAATTTTTTGTAAAATTTTATTCGAAAATTTTTTGGAAAATTTTTTTTCGAATATTTTTCTGTAAAATATCTTTTTGCAAATGCTTTGTAAATTTTTGTGTAAATATTTTTGAAAAAAATATTTACAAAATAAAAATTTTTTTTTTTTTAATTTTATTGAAATTTTTTTGTTAAATTTAGGACCTTTCTGCAATCTATATTGAGTTAGAATGGTCAGACTAAACCAAAAAGAAACCCTTACAAAAAAAAATATTGACACATGACAATTGTGTGTAAAAATTTTTTGTAAAAATATTTTTTTAAAAATTTTTTGTAAACTTTTATTCGAAAATTTTTTGGAAAATTTTTAAAATAATTTTTTTTCAAATATTTTTCTATAAAATATCTTTTTGAAAATGCTTTGTAAATTTTATTGAAATTTTTTTGTTAAATTTAGGACCTCTCTGCAATTTATATTGAGTTAGAATGGTCAGACTAAAGCAAAAAGAAATCCTTACAAAAAAAAAATTTCCTCATATAGGCACATGGGGGGTCCTTTTAACTGCTCCTATTTATCAGTGGGTACCCTGTGGGTCCATTGGCTACCTATATGTGTATTGCCTTCTATTAAGGTTTCTAATACAAATCAAAGCAGAAAAACCCTACCAATCTAAAAACAAACAAAAATCGCCCCTCGCAAGGGGTTATTGATCCCCCGAGATCTGTGTGCACTCCTTGCGATCTATCTGTCGCAGTCTAATATTTATTTGACAAAAAAAGGCAAAACAGAATCATTAAAGCCGAAAAAATTAAAAAAAAACGTAAAAAAAATATAGGTGGGCGTGGTTTTTGGCCCGCAGCCTCCAAAGGAATGATCCGATGTTGATGAATTGCAATACCAAAATTTTCGAAACTATGCCTGACAGATTGGTGTGCTTAAATTTACTTTAATATATATACTTTATGGGGTCGGAAATGAATATTGTAGAAATTACACACGGAATGACCGTGGTGAAGGGTATAAAAATATGTTACTCTAT
This sequence comes from Phasia obesa, assembly GCA_949628195.1. Classification (NCBI taxonomy): domain Eukaryota; kingdom Metazoa; phylum Arthropoda; class Insecta; order Diptera; family Tachinidae; genus Phasia; species Phasia obesa. The sequence goes on from OX451217.1 coordinate 106,148,285, forward strand.
ATACACACATACTTACATATGTATATTCTTAATATTAAATATATGTTATGTTACAGTCATGATTTTCATTTTCAAAGAAGTATTGAAATTTTTGTTTTAATTTTGTAAAAATTGAGTTTAAAAATTTTTTGTACAGATAATTTTTAAAAATTTTTTTTTGTAAAATTTTTTTTTGTAAAATTTTATTCGAAAATTTTTTGGAAAATTTTTTAAAAAAATTTCTTTCCAATATTTTTCTGGAAAATATCTTTTTGAAAATGTTTTGTAAATTTTTTTGTAAATTTTTTTTTTTTTATTTTGATTGAAATTTTTTGTTAAATTTAGGACCTTTCTGCAATCTATCAGGCCTGTCACAGAAATTCATTTCGATCGAAAGTTATTTCAATTCCGAAAAAATCGACAAATTTCCTCGGAATTAAACCACTTTTAATTTTATGATCGAATTCGTATCTTTTGTATGTGATAGTACAAAAACAAATTTCAAACTTTTTTGTTTCAATATTAGAAAATAATTTGTTAAGCTTTTAGCTAAATTTTTTATTTTATTTTGAAATAATTGAAGCAACATGGTAAAGAATTATGGTTCTAAACCATAGCCAAGATTTTTATTGCCATTTGTATAGTTGTCAAGAAGTGTGTTCCGTGATCTGCTCATATGCCAAAGAGATTCAGATTACAGAGCTTGACATGTGTGCCCGGTATTTGAAATTTCGGAAAAAAATGAGCCTTTGAATTTTCTATTTCTTCTGTCATCTAGAGCTTTATCCAGTGTGGGCATAAAACATTCTCCGCCCCATTTATTATTGTTTATTCAAATGAGCCTGTGGCCAAAAACCGCCAGTGAGGACTCAGTTTGTTTAAAACCATTACAAACGCTTCTTTGCTTAGTCCATAATAACTTATAAACCTTAAAACGCATATATGTATATGTCTGATTATGGCAAATACACTTACACTGCGTTTGGATAAGATTTCTCAATTTTTCGGCGGTGTGTTGTCGTGTTTGTGCAGTCTAAACCGCAACGATTGAAACTCCAGGCATTTTTTTGTTTGAAACTTTTTGTTTTAATTTAATATAAAAATTTGTCTGTTCTATTTTTTATTTTCTTCTTTAATTACGATATGCTTTTCATTTGGCTTGCACAATATAGCCACATTTAGTGAGCAATATTGCCACATTTAACTTAAAACTCACAAAACTAGAATTTATCGGAATGGAGCAAATCAATCAAAGTCTGAAGAAGGCAAAACAAATTCGATCGAATTGAAAATTCGTAATCAAAACCATTCCGAAAAAATTCTGTGACAGGCCTGTATTGAGTTAGAATGGTTAGACTAAAGCAAAAAAAATCCTTACAAAAAAAAATTTCCTCATATTGACACATGGGGGTCCTTTTAACTGCTCCTATTTATCAGTGGGTACCCTGTGGGTCCATTGGCTACCTCTATGTGTATTGCTTTCTATTAAGGTCTCTAATACAAATCAAAACCCTATCAATCTAAAAACAACCAACAATCGCCCCTCGCAGTGGGTTATTGATCCCCCGAGATCTGTATGCACTCCTTGCGATCTACTTGTCGCAGTCTAATATTTATTTGACAAAAAAGGCAACACAGAATCATTAAAGCCGAAAAAATTAAAAAAAAACGAGAAAAAAATATAGGTAGGCGTGGTTTTTGGCCTACAGCCTCCAAAGGAATGATCCGATGTTGCTGAATTGCAATACCAAAATTTTCGAAACAATGCCTGACAGATTGGTGTGCTTAAATTTTTTGTATCTCTTCTGGTGCCTTGGCAAATGACATTACAACACTAACACGGACGGACGGACTGATATCGCTTAATCAACTTCTCTATGTATAAGGATCCAGAATATATATACTTTATGGGGTCGGAAATGAATATTGTAGAAATTACACACGGAATGAAAAACTTAGATATACCCTATCCACCTGTGGTGAAGGGTATAACAAACGAAGGAAAAAAAATGTCAGCTGTTCAATTAGCCCAAGGCGAATTCATAACATATTTTTGTTAATAATCAAAAATATACATTTGTAAAATAAAAAATATCTAATTGTTGGTCATTGCTAACCAAAGACAGATATATACCATTTTCAAATAAAAGAAAATATATAAAGAGAATAAAAATAAAGAAATATGTTTGCTTGGTAGTATAATATAAAAAAATAGCGTTTAAAAGTGTAAAACAGTTTCAAAAAGCTCTATCTCCTATGAAATATAATGTAAAATTAAAATTTCTCATATTCTATTTCTTTGATAAGTTTGTTTAAATAAAAAATTAATAACAATTGAAACTACCAGGTAAATAGATACGAAGAGTACTGATGACGGACGTAGCTGTCTAGAAAATGCATTCTGCTCTGCTGTTGTCTAATTTTTCTTTATCTCTTTATAATTAAGAACTTGGGCCTAAATAAATAATTTATTCATTTAAAAATAGTTCAAATAAAATTCATATAATATCTTAAAATATTTGATAACATATATGTATTTCTTTATATTTCAGCAGCAGGGAGCGATTGAATTTCATCATTGAGCGAATAAAAATATTTAAATATGTAAAATTATATATTAAATAAATATGACATACAATGAAATTTTATAATCAAGCTTAAGTTCGTTTTTATTCTCTCTAAGAAAGAATTAATTAAATTACAAATTAGGTGATAATATTAAAGAAAAATTGTGAAAATTTAATTTTTAGACACCGGCACGAGCGGAATGCACTTTTTCTAGACAGCCACGTCCGTTATCAGCACTCTTGTATCTAATCTACTTAGGGTAGTGTTTTAGTTGTAAGCATCATCTATTTAACCAACCCAACCCAGATAAAGGAATACTTGTATTCAATTATCAATCGTCAGTTGGTGAGAACGATGTCTACCACTACCTTAAGCTTCCCTCTTGTTGAATATTTTTACTTTTTATATTTACCTCCGCTCGTGCTGGTGTCTAAAAATTAAATTTTCCCAATTTTTCTTTAATATTATCACCTAATTTGTAATTTAATTAATTCTTTCTTATAGAGAATAAAAACGAACTTAAGCTTGATTATAAAATTTCATTGTATGTCATACATAAACCGTTCGACTAATAATAATTAAAATTTTCAAAATTAAATAAATATGTATAAACTAATTTTAAAATATATTTTAATAAATATAAAAATATTGAATCTGTTTCTGCACAATTTAGCTTAATCAGCTGTGAGGTTTTTATTCAACCAGTTTGAGTAGTCATTGTTGATTAATTTTTACATCATAGTTGATACACGCACAGCGAATTCACAATTCACGTACACTCAAATGATTGCTCAATTGACGGTCACTGTTCTTGTAGGGTATATATTAAATAAATATGTACATATAAACTAATTTTAAAGTGTATTTCAATAAATATAAAAATATTGAATCTGTTTCTGCATCAATTTTGCTTAGTCAGCTGTGAGGGATTTATTCATCCAGTTTGAGTAATCATCGTTGATTAATTTTTACATCATAGTTGATTACACGCAAGGTTAATTCACCTACACAAATATTTTCCCCATTTTTGTCATAATAAAGTGATGGTAACTTTCTTATACGCAATGAGAAAAATTCTCTCATAAGTGACACTCAAACGATTGCTCAATTAACGGTCACTGTTCTTGTAGGGGTAGCTTTCATCTACAGTTGATCCCATCCAGGAACAACTTTTAGTTTTGACGTTATAAGTTGTAGACTATCATGTAAATATATTTTCAACCCTTAATTTTATTTAATAAATATTAAAAACTTAGAATTGCTTGTATTTTCGGCTAATATAGTTTAGCGAAGCTTCTCCCATAAAAAAAATATATAGGGTGATAGAGAATATAAAAATAAGAGAAAAAATAAAGTGAAAAAACTGGCGGTCGCCCATATTTTCAGAATTATGGGCCTCTGAACGATTGTGCATTTCATTTTTGAAGGTATTAGGTCAATATCATTTAAAAGCTTTTGAAAATAACTTTCAGGCGGTGCTCAAATTAAAAAAAAAAAACCCATTAAGAGCCGATGAAACTTTTTTAATGTAAATTTGTATATAGTACGTAGGAAATCTTTAGTAAGCGAAGCAAGTGTTGGTCTATGCAGGAAATATTTAGTAAGCGAAGCTGGTAATGGTCATAGAATAGAGGAGAAAGAGGAATTGTTTAGTAAGCGAATCAGGCCTTGGTTGCACCAAAGAGAAAACACTTGTGCCCGGACATATGACGGCTATCCAGAAAATCTTTAGTAAGCGAAGTCGGTGTTGGTGATACCAAAGAGGAGAAAATCCTTGCGCTCGGCCAAAGGCCGGCTACGCTCGATATCTTTAGTAAGCGAAGCCGGTGTTGGTCATACCATAGAGAAAATCCTGGCGCACGGTCGAAGGCCGGCTATGCTGGATATCTTTTGTAAACGAAGCCGGTGTTTGTCATACCATAGAGAAAATCCATGCATAAAATATTAATTAAGCGAAGCTGGTGCTAGTGTTCGAATTGAGAGCTTGTTATATTTTCTTTATTGATTAATTTAATCTTTTTTATCACGTATTAAAAAATCACAAAAATTATTCGATTCGGTTTTTTTTTTTGGTTGGGGAAGCTTCGCTAAACTAGATTTGTCCCGTATTTTTTTTTATACCTGTAGAGTTTCAGAATAGGTCTAAAAATTTAATTTTACCGTCACTGCTAAAAGCTTAAGAGCGGTAATTTCTAAAATATGGCTTTCTGCCGTTTTGTCTTCTTCAAAATTTTATATTCGAGACGCCACACAAAAAAGATTTGTTAAAAATATTTATAATCTTCTTTATTAATTTATGAAGAGGATTATTAGTTTTTATTAGTCAATGTGTACATAGTAGGTAAACACGCTCTGTACTACGGTCGTCGCAAATAACTACGCATTAACGGAATTTTTAACAAGTTTTGACATCATCTTCTGGTCTTTTTCTTTGCGTTTAGCTTCTCTTTGCTTCTTTTTATCCTCTCTTTCTTTTTGTTCCAGTACCTCTTTAAAGCGTTCATCTTTCGGGTCTATTTTGTAGCCAAAATGCCTTCTTACTTCTTCTATTAGACGATCTTTTTTCTCTTTAGCAGCGATTGCATCCGCTTCTTTTTTCTGTATTTTTGAATTAAGTTCTTGTTTCCACTGATTTAGTTTTTCAAGCTTCTTGTAGATTTCTTCTTCGCGCTTACGCATTTCATCAATTTTTCGCTTTTGAATGGCATTATATTTGCCAATCATTGAATGTATTGTGTCAGTTTCGTATAATTCCTTGTAATGAGTTTTAAACATTTTGTTGGATTGTGTACCAAAACAAATATTGGGACTAACTCCACTCGCAGATCCATAACGACCAAAATTTTTTTGTTGATATTTTTCAGTTAAATGAATCCAGGAATTAGGTTCCTTGTAAGGAGGTTTACTGTGAAGCACATTTTGATGATGATTTAGCAGACCAGATTTGTTGCACGAGATTGCACTAGCTTCATGAGAACTGCCAGAATTGTCAGTACTTTGTTTTTTTTGAACTTGTATACAAAGATTTCGTTGATGGTAAAAAATGTTTACAGGATAATCACTAACAAACCGTTTACGAATCAATAAGACAAACATATTGAATAACAATAAAAAACAAGTTGCAGCCGGAGCAGTGAGTAAAGACCGGCGGCGGCTACACAAAAAAATATTAGTCGTTGGCCGAATGTATATCTAAGGCTGCCAGGTGAATTTAAGAAAAAAAATCGTCAATTTCCTAATAAAACTTTAAAAAATCGTCTTTACAGGTTTACCTGGAGTCCACACATGATGAATTTATATCGTGATGAATGTCAAATTTGTATCATGATGAAAATTCATCTCGTTTAGACTTCATTTATTACATGCATTGATTTGTTGAGCCATTGAACAAATTCATGTGCGCACATGAAAACCTCTCGTGAACACCGTCGTTGTCGATGTCATGTTCTTGTTCAAACAGCATTGTTCGACCAATTGTTCGCACAACGATGTCTGCCATCAAATGTTGTGAAGGAAAGTTTGACTTTTACAGAACGCCATCTGTTGATCCAGCGTGCAAATTGTATTTACGACAAACAGAAAATTATGTTCAGTTGGAACATGCACATCATACGTTTTCTCCACACAGAAAAAGGTAAACAAATTATTGTTCCTTATTCTGCCGAAGCTTTGTTCATGTGCAAACAAATCAGTTTTATTATATCAGCGTTATGATATTATATCAGCGTTATGAAATAAACTTTTTGAAATCGAAATGGTTACTATGGTTTCTTATTTTGTTTAGAAATTTAGATTTGGCTTTCTTTCTAGACTGATTGAACTTCTCATTTAGTCTATTAAGTTTTAAGCATAAGAATCTGAGTTTTTATTCAGAAAAATTGGGAAAAATCCACTGATGAGCTAGTTGAGCACTAGCGAAATAGCTATCTGGATATGCTTTCCCCATAGTAATCAATTTCGATTATTATATTTTTTGAAATAAATATTTTATACTCATAAAATATTTATTTAATAAATTTTCAAAAGGAATCATGCGTGATTAAAAATAAACAATGTATATAACACGATTCCAAATATAATTTTTTGAATATAACAGCATGCGCACGCTGAGCAAATACGATTTTCGTATATTTAATTTTTTAATTTGTATTTTTATTTTTGTTTTTCAAAACTCTTTTTGATACATTATGAATGGTAATCCAATGGAAACCCTTAATGTAGAAAATTGAAAGAAGAATAAAATAAACTTTTTGAAATCGAAATGGTTACTATGGTTTCTTATTTTGTTTAGAAATTTAGATCTGAACTTCTCATTTAGTCTATTAAGTTTTAAGCATAAGAATCTGAGTTTTTATTCAGAAAAATTGGGAAAAATCCACTGATGAGCTAGTTGAGCACTAGCGAAATAGCTATCTGGATATGCTTTCCCCATAGTAATCAATTTCGATTATTATATTTTTTGAAATAAATATTTTATACTCATAAAATATTTATTTAATAAATTTTCAAAAGGAATCATGCGTGATTAAAAATAAACAATGTATATAACACGATTCCAAATATAATTTTTTGAATATAACAGCATGCGCACGCTGAGCAAATACGATTTTCGTATATTTAATTTTTTAATTTGTATTTTTATTTTTGTTTTTCAAAACTCTTTTTGATACATTATGAATGGTAATCCAATGGAAACCCTTAATGTAGAAAATTGAAAGAAGAATAAAATAAACTTTTTGAAATCGAAATGGTTACTATGGTTTCTTATTTTGTTTAGAAATTTAGATCTGAACTTCTCATTTAGTCTATTAAGTTTTAAGCATAAGAATCTGAGTTTTTATTCAGAAAAATTGGGAAAAATCCACTGATGAGCTAGTTGAGCACTAGCGAAATAGCTATCTGGATATGCTTTCCCCATAGTAATCAATTTCGATTATTATGTTTTTTGAAATAAATATTTTATACTCATAAAATATTTATTTAATAAATTTTCAAAAGGAATCATGCGTGATTAAAAATAAACAATGTATATAACACGATTCCAAATATAATTTTTTGAATATAACAGCATGCGCACGCTGAGCAAATACGATTTTCGTATATTTAATTTTTTAATTTGTATTTTTATTTTTGTTTTTCAAAACTCTTTTTGATACATTATGAATGGTAATCCAATGGAAACCCTTAATGTAGAAAATTGAAAGAAGAATAAAATAAACTTTTTGAAATCGAAATGGTTACTATGGTTTCTTATTTTGTTTAGAAATTTAGATTTGGCTTTCTTTCTAGACTGATTGAACTTCTCATTTAGTCTATTAAGTTTTAAGCATAAGAATCTGAGTTTTTATTCAGAAAAATTGGGAAAAATCCACTGATGAGCTAGTTGAGCACTAGCGAAATAGCTATCTGGATATGCTTTCCCCATAGTAATCAATTTCGATTATTATATTTTTTGAAATAAATATTTTATACTCATAAAATATTTATTTAATAAATTTTCAAAAGGAATCATGCGTGATTAAAAATAAACAATGTATATAACACGATTCCAAATATAATTTTTTGAATATAACAGCATGCGCACGCTGAGCAAATACGATTTTCGTATATTTAATTTTTTAATTTGTATTTTTATTTTTGTTTTTCAAAACTCTTTTTGATACATTATGAATGGTAATCCAATGGAAACCCTTAATGTAGAAAATTGAAAGAAGAATAAAATAAACTTTTTGAAATCGAAATGGTTACTATGGTTTCTTATTTTGTTTAGAAATTTAGATCTGAACTTCTCATTTAGTCTATTAAGTTTTAAGCATAAGAATCTGAGTTTTTATTCAGAAAAATTGGGAAAAATCCACTGATGAGCTAGTTGAGCACTAGCGAAATAGCTATCTGGATATGCTTTCCCCATAGTAATCAATTTCGATTATTATATTTTTTGAAATAAATATTTTATACTCATAAAATATTTATTTAATAAATTTTCAAAAGGAATCATGCGTGATTAAAAATAAACAATGTATATAACACGATTCCAAATATAATTTTTTGAATATAACAGCATGCGCACGCTGAGCAAATACGATTTTCGTATATTTAATTTTTTAATTTGTATTTTTATTTTTGTTTTTCAAAACTCTTTTTGATACATTATGAATGGTAATCCAATGGAAACCCTTAATGTAGAAAATTGAAAGAAGAATAAAATAAACTTTTTGAAATCGAAATGGTTACTATGGTTTCTTATTTTGTTTAGAAATTTAGATCTGAACTTCTCATTTAGTCTATTAAGTTTTAAGCATAAGAATCTGAGTTTTTATTCAGAAAAATTGGGAAAAATCCACTGATGAGCTAGTTGAGCACTAGCGAAATAGCTATCTGGATATGCTTTCCCCATAGTAATCAATTTCGATTATTATGTTTTTTGAAATAAATATTTTATACTCATAAAATATTTATTTAATAAATTTTCAAAAGGAATCATGCGTGATTAAAAATAAACAATGTATATAACACGATTCCAAATATAATTTTTTGAATATAACAGCATGCGCACGCTGAGCAAATACGATTTTCGTATATTTAATTTTTTAATTTGTATTTTTATTTTTGTTTTTCAAAACTCTTTTTGATACATTATGAATGGTAATCCAATGGAAACCCTTAATGTAGAAAATTGAAAGAAGAATAAAATAAACTTTTTGAAATCGAAATGGTTACTATGGTTTCTTATTTTGTTTAGAAATTTAGATTTGGCTTTCTTTCTAGACTGATTGAACTTCTCATTTAGTCTATTAAGTTTTAAGCATAAGAATCTGAGTTTTTATTCAGAAAAATTGGGAAAAATCCACTGATGAGCTAGTTGAGCACTAGCGAAATAGCTATCTGGATATGCTTTCCCCATAGTAATCAATTTCGATTATTATATTTTTTGAAATAAATATTTTATACTTATAAAATATTTATTTAATAAATTTTCAAAAGGAATCATGCGTGATTAAAAATAAACAATGTATATAACACGATTCCAAATATAATTTTTTGAATATAACAGCATGCGCACGCTGAGCAAATACGATTTTCGTATATTTAATTTTTTAATTTGTATTTTTATTTTTGTTTTTCAAAACTCTTTTTGATACATTATGAATGGTAATCCAATGGAAACCCTTAATGTAGAAAATTGAAAGAAGAATAAAATAAACTTTTTGAAATCGAAATGGTTACTATGGTTTCTTATTTTGTTTAGAAATTTAGATTTGGCTTTCTTTCTAGACTGATTGAACTTCTCATTTAGTCTATTAAGTTTTAAGCATAAGAATCTGAGTTTTTATTCAGAAAAATTGGGAAAAATCCACTGATGAGCTAGTTGAGCACTAGCGAAATAGCTATCTGGATATGCTTTCCCCATAGTAATCAATTTCGATTATTATATTTTTTGAAATAAATATTTTATACTCATAAAATATTTATTTAATAAATTTTCAAAAGGAATCATGCGTGATTAAAAATAAACAATGTATATAACACGATTCCAAATATAATTTTTTGAATATAACAGCATGCGCACGCTGAGCAAATACGATTTTCGTATATTTAATTTTTTAATTTGTATTTTTATTTTTGTTTTTCAAAACTCTTTTTGATACATTATGAATGGTAATCCAATGGAAACCCTTAATGTAGAAAATTGAAAGAAGAATAAAATAAACTTTTTGAAATCGAAATGGTTACTATGGTTTCTTATTTTGTTTAGAAATTTAGATTTGGCTTTCTTTCTAGACTGATTGAACTTCTCATTTAGTCTATTAAGTTTTAAGCATAAGAATCTGAGTTTTTATTCAGAAAAATTGGGAAAAATCCGCTGATGAGCTAGTTGAGCACTAGCGAAATAGCTATCTGGATGTGCTTTCCCCATAGTAATCAATTTCGTTTATTATATTTTTTGAAATAAATATTTTATACTCATAAAATATTTATTTAATAAATTTTCAAAAGGAATCATGCGTGATTAAAAATAAACAATGTATATAACACGATTCCAAATATAATTTTTTGGATATGTACATATGTTTATCTAATGTTAATTTCATATCTTAACTTCGCGGCGAAAAATTAAAAATGATTCATCATAATAAAAATATATCAACGTCTTCCCCTATGTATTGATCAAGGCGAATTCATAACAGGTAAACTCGAGAGCTCAGCTTACTATTTGTTGTCTCCATCTTCTAGTGAAAAAATGTACTAACATTTTTTATTTTGACATCCAAAAAAGATTTATACAAAAACAAAATGTACGTATTTTTATTACAGAGTTGTACACTTTTTTCGGCGCGAGTCTACCTTTTTTATTGTGTCATGTGTATTGATATTGATATAAATTTGACAGTAGCTCTGCCGACGTTATATTACATATTATGATGAAAATTCATTACGTGTGGACATCGGGTTAGAAACTGAAAATGTAGTTTTTGAACTATTTTTTGTTTATATTTTTGTTAAAAACAATCGGACTGAAATATAAGCTAGCTTAGAATAAAAATTAAAATACTTTTTTAAATTAAGTATTCGTTGGGGAAAAAACTCAATTATTTTTTCGGTAAATGGCTGTAGTTATCGATATCTCGTAAAGTATTGTTTACGAGATATCGAGTGTTAAAAGTTGAAGTAAACAAAGAGAAAATTGGGTCCATTTTACAGTTTTTCTTTGATAAAGCCTAGTACTCTGTTCGAATTTGTGAAAAATGTTGAGCAACATTTATTATTTCACAAGGAAAATTTGACATTTAAAAAATGGTGTCTATCTGACGATTTGAAGGAATTTTACGATCTTATTGTTTTTAAGTATACCACATTGTTTTAGAAATGTTAACAAAAGCCAAGCGATCAGCTGTTGTTTGAAAAATTCCACATGAAATAATGCCACTTTGCTTTATTTCACAGCTTTGATAAAATGTTGCCAGAAACATTTCAACGTTTTTCCACAGCAAAAACAGAGTACTACTTCTGCAACATTTTTTCATGACTTTTTCATAGAAATTTTTTATGTATGTAATTTGACAGCATTCCGCATGAAAAACTGAACAGAGTACCAGGCTTAAAGGCGAAAACCTGGAATCCTCAGGGAAGCCGTAGAAGAGGAAGAACTGCAAACACGTGGAGACGTTTAGTTGAGCTGGCAAACTATCGATAGTCTCGCCATTCGATATTTTCGATAGTTTGATAGAAAACTATCGATAGTATCGAATTTTTTGGGAATGTTAGGTTTGATATTTTATATGACAAAGTATTCTGTATTATTAACTCCATCAACTTAATTGATCAATTTTTGAAATTATTTGAGTTAGTTTAATAAAAGAAAACTAATATATTAAACGATCTTAAGTAAAGTTCAGACTTGTTTTATTAAAAAAAAAAAGATAATAAAAAAAAACAAAAATATGAAGCATAAAAATTTATCATAAAAACAAAAACCCATTTATAATTAATTTTTTATAACGCATTTTGAGATAAATTTTCTAAAAAAAATGTACATAAAGGGTGTTTTTTTAAGCCCGATAGAACTTGAAATTGTAAAAAATAACACAAAAAATTAAATTGTAATCAAATTTTTTTTTTATTCGAAAGATCAATACGTGACATTAACATTTGAAAATGATTTTGGGCATATGGGCACCGCGGCTGTTCTTGACGAAGCGCATTCTGGACGTCCAATTTTGGGCCACTTTTTCGAGCACTGCTGGACGTATGTCACGAATAACACGAACAATGCTGTCCTCCAAGGCGTCAATTGTTGCTGGTTTATCAGCATAAACCAGTGACTTCACGTAGCCCCACAGGAAATAATCGAGAGGTGTCAAATCGCACGACCTTGGAGGCCAATTGACAGGTCCATTTCTCGAAATCAACTTATCGCCAAATTTTGATTTCAATAAGTCGACGGTTGCGTTCGCCGTATGGCACGTAGCGCCATCCTGTTGAAACCACATCTCCTCCGGATCAATGTCATCCATATTTTCAAACAAAAAATCATTGATCATGGTGCGGTAATGATCTCCATTGACCGTAACGCGAGCTCCGGCCTCATTTTTGAAGAAATAAGGTCCGATGATGCCACCAGCGTGAAATCCGCACCAAACGGTGCATTTTTCTGGATGTAATGGAGTCTGTAGGGTCTCTTGTGGATTGGTCTCACTCCATATGCGGCAATTTTGCTTATTAACAAACCCGTTAAGCCAAAAATGCGCCTCATCGCTGAACACAATTTTGCGATAAAACAACGGGTCAGTTGCCAACTGCTCTAGAGCCCAATCGGCGAAAGAACGACGCATATAATGGTCTCGTGGCTTCAATTCCTGCACCAGCTGGATCTTATACGGGTGTAGGCCGAGATCTTTGCGCAAAATTTTCCACGTAGTGGACGGACAGAGCCCCAATTCCTGCGACTGACGACGAATCGATAAATTTGGATCTTCTTCCACACTTTCGTTTACAGCGGCGATATTCTCTTCAGTACGCACATTCCTTCGACGTGTTGGTGTTATTGCATCCTCTAGAGAGTATGTGGTACGAAATCTATCCACAGTTCGACGAATGGCTTGTTCAGATGGACGATTATGTTAGCCATAAAAATGACGAAGTCGTCTATAAGTTGCGCGAATCGACGACTGATTTTCAAAGTAAATTTGGATAATTTCGTAGCGTTGTTCAAGCGTGAGTCTATTCATGATGATTTGTCAGAGTATAGTGAAACAAATAAAAAAAATGTTTCATCAAAATTTAATTTTTTGTGTTACTTTTTACAATTTAAAGTTCTATCTAGCTTAAAAAAACACCTTTTACATTATAACTACCATACTTGGGATTTTTTCATTACCATCGAATTTTCATTGGCATTATTTTAAATAGTTAAAATGAAAAAAGTTTAACTACCATTTAATGCTACTGTTTTATTTTTAATTACAATTGTTTTTACCAATGGTAATGGAAGTGTAATGATATTGTATAATTACTAATTATAATTGATGAAACTATCATTGTTTTTATTAAACACAAATTTATGATTGCATTTGGTTTTTATAACTACGAATAAAGTACCAATTTCATGCCTGCAACACTACTATTGCATATGAAAATCTGTACTACACATTCTCCATCGGGTTAAAAATTTGTCATAAAAATTTGATTCTCAGAAATTTTTTATATTTTTTTAAGATTTTTGTTTGTTTTTTATCTTTAAAAACATCACCACAAAAAGGTTGATTGCCAATGTGGCCAATAATGATAATGCTTTTTTATAATTTAATTATTAATTAACGGTAATGATTTTGTTTTTTTAATAATTACTAATGACACTTTTTCATTAAAAAGCATTACTAATGAAAACAATAGTAATGAAAAGAAATGTATTAGCATTATTTAGAATTCAATGCTAATGAAATTGTCAATTAATTACTCAATCTAATTAATTAGTCCCATGTATAATAAATACTATGTACTCGTATATCACATATGTTGTGCATATGTAGGCTGCCCAAGGAATTATTTTATAATCGTAATTTTTTATAATTCTTGAGTAATCCAAAAATTTTTGTTTAAAAAGAGCAGCATATCAACATTTTTTGGCTTTAAACTAGAACTTCTATCTGATATTATAGCTCTGGCTTTGCTAAACATTCTTTCAGATTCTGTAGAAGTTGCTGGTATGCATAAGTAACGTAAAGCACATGACTTTGTGAGTGACATCTGATCAGAATTGTTCTGTGAATAGATATAAAACTGTATAAATTGCTTAATTAACTATATAATTTACCTTCCAGTACTGCAATGGGTCTATTTCTAATGGTGAATTTTCATTTTCATCTAACTAATTGCCAATTTATTAATTTATTTTTTCAACGATAGTATCGCTATCGAGAAAAAAACCATCGATAGTCTAATGAAAACAAAACTATCGATACTATCGATAGTTTGCCAGCTCCTAGTTGAAGCAGAGAGCTCAGGTGATTATTTTTGCTTTGTTTGTTTACCCTTCTTTGGATGTCAAAATTTGTTTACATTTTTTTTTGTCGAATTTGGCGCGGCATGCATTTAAAAGGAAAATTTAAAAGTGTGTAGAAATAGGAAAGTATTTGTTATACTATTTCACTTAACTATTGCATTTTTATTAATAACTATTTTCTTTTCTTATAGTGACAACTCTAGGCAGCTTCCTTTATAACCAACCTCATGAATGAAACCTTCCACTTACATACATGTGAATATTATAGGAGCTGGTGCCGGAGTTCTTTTTATTACTTATAAGATAAGCAAATACATAGTTTTACACAACATTCATAAATAAAACACAATTTATTTATTTAATATGAAAAACTTTTATTTATTTTAATATAAGAAAATGCAAATTACACTTTGCAAATAAAAAAACAACATGTATGCGTTGGTATATGAATAAAATTAATCGTATTTAAAACATACATACATAAATATGAACTACATGAACACAATAAAATTAACAACTCAATAAAACTAACAACACATTATAACACCAAAAGTTTAAATATTCTTTTTTATAAACTTTCTTTTACTGAAAGCAAAACTTACAATTTATTTTTGGTCAGATGCTTTTGACATTCAAAGAATATTTTACACAAACAAAATGTATGCAGTGTTGTATTGATTTTCGCCGCGAGTCTACCTTGTTTATTATACCATGGATAGATCTAATTGGAATGATTTTGTTACGGCCCTATGCTCCTTTTAGGAACCACGGGAAAATATAAATATATACATATATAATGCTCTAAACACGCAGTATTTAGAGTATTAATAATAAAGCCCCTTTCACACTATAATACTGAGTATTAAGATTTTCATTGGATTTTGTAAGATAGAAATCCAATCAGAATTGTGTGATTGTCAAAAAATCTAACGTAACATAACATTTCGTTTTCACACTATCACACTTCAAATAATATGAAAAATATCAGCAAAGGAACAAGCCGAGACGAGACATTGAACGGCGTCGGCTGAGCAATTTTATGTGGACGGCAGAGGTGACGGGTCTTAAGTTTGTTTGGCGGTTCAAGTTTTCGGTTACACGCAGTCTTGACGAGCCATTGATTTGTTCAACCATTGAACAAATTTATGTGCGCACATCAAAACCTCTCGTGAAGACCGTCGTTGTCGATGTCATGTTCTTGTTCAAACAGCATTGTCAGAACATTTGTTCATACAACGATGTCTGCCATGAAATGCCATTTTCATTTTGAAAATTTATTGAAATAAATGCCATTTTATTATTAAAAAAGATTATTTTGTTTAAAAAAGTGTGTGTATCGAAAATTGTGTAATTTAAAAAAAAAATAAATAAAAGCGTTTCTTATTTATTTCAAAAGATTTAATAAATAAATAAATATTATTAATTTTAAAAGATTTAATAAATAAATAAATAAATAGGAAAAAGTAGTGATTCAACAAATAACTGCTTCCAAACGTGATTGGGTAAGTTTGTAGTTAAAATAAAATATATTTTTTAACAACAATAACTGTACCAACCGAAAGTTTTTTCCTCAGGAAAGAACTTCCGACAACAGCAGAGCTGTTACATCAACAACAAAAAATACATCGCCTACAGTTCCAAACTAATCTGTTTTTTGTTAGACTAGACGTATTAACACGATAATATTTTGTTTACTTTTTATGGGATGTACCACTCCCACTATCCTAATATATACATGCAAATCACATCACTCTCGGAACACCCTTTAATTTATAAACTTTATATATTTTATTTTAATATATAATTTAATTTAGGTAAACATAATGGATTGGGGCGTTGCAGAAGTTTTTAAAATAATAGCCCTTTACCGCCAATATCCCTGCCTTTGGGAATACCGAAGCCAGGAGTATAAAAGAATAGACCTGAAAAAAAATGCCTGGGAGGAAATTAGTAAAGAAATGGGTAAAACCGTTGAGGAAGTCAAAAAAAAAATTAAATATCTAAGATCTGCTTACGTGGGGGAGAAAAAAAAAGTTGAAGGCTCAAAATCGTCGGGATCAGCAACAGATGATGTCTATAGACCTCATCTATTTTACTTCGACGAATTTAGTTTTCTGGATTCAGTAGTGTTATTGCGGAAAACAACAAGCAACTTGCCAAAGGTCAGAAAACATCAAGTTTCTTTAATTTTGTATTAATAATGTTTAGGAATATAGGAATCAAGTGTAGCGGTGGAAGTGAGCCCAGAACAGTTTTCTGAGTTGAGCCAAGATTGCAGTCAAGACAGCAGCTATTCAAGTTGCAGTGTAGCCAACTCAACGCCAGAAAACAAATATTTTAAGGGGGCAAAAAGAGCAAAAATGGATAGAAACAATAAATATAATGAAGTGCTAGACACAATTTTAACAAAAGTTAAAGAAACCAGCGTGCAGAGTCAAGAAACAATGTTCAGTTCTTTTGCAACATCTATTGCTCTGCAACTGGCTCAATTGCCAATAGTTGTTGCCACGCAGAAAATGGCTGAAATTCAAAAACTTATAGCGGATGCAGTTGAAATTAACCATACGCCAAGAACAAATATTTTGGAGGAGGCTATGTTTGAAGCAGATATAAATCAATACTAGATTTAAGATCGGTTGATAACGGTAAAGTTTGCAAATAATTTATCAAATTAAAATAATAAATTAGTGTTTTTTATCATTATTTTTTTAGGAACATTATATCCAGAAAATTTGTGTGGGCCAGTGTGTACCTTAACTTTTAACTTAATGAAATACAAAAAAAAACAAGAAATGAATTTGAATTTTAAAATGGAATAAGTCAAGGCGAATTCGTATTATAAAATATGCGTATACATATGTATGTATGTAGTTATTATTTTTATTATTACTTTAAGAATTAGAATTAAACATTATTACATTAAATAGTTATTGTAGTTTTTTGACCTTTTTTTATAATTCAATTCTATTTTTAATCAAGCACAAGGTCTTTTTTATATAAAAATCTTTAAACAATTTTTATTTACAATATTTCGCTACACCATTGGGTAGCATCTTCAGGAAATAAAAAACTTTTATTATTTTTATTTCCTGAAGATGCTACCCAATGGTGTAGCGAAATATTGTAAATAAAAATTGTTTAAAGATTTTTATATAAAAAAGACCTTGTGCTTGATTAAAAATAGAATTGAATTATTACATTATGTACATTATTATTTTTAACCATTGTTTTTAAAATTTATTTGTAGAAGTTAAGTAATTGATAAGAACTTGAAATAAATTGAATAATTTTGTACTAAATTTTTATATGGAATTTTTTTTTTGTTGCTTTAGCGGCAACTTTCAAGAGTCTACTTATTACGGTTCCAGAGACAAAAGGCGCTGACAGACGGCCAGATATTGTAGCGAAAACAATAGAGTTACGTTTTTACGCTTTAGGTACCGAACCCTAAAAAGCAACATCAGACGAATAGATAACCTCCTTCTGTTTTAAAATCGGTTAAAAAATATACGTTTATTTATCTTTTATTTGTTTTCAATACTAGTTCTTACAAATTATTTCTTTTTAAATTCTTAGTTAGAATATTTAAATTCTTAGTTTAGAATTGATGCCCATTTATCTTAAATTGGTTTTTTCAGGAGTTATTCAAATCTATATATGATTTATTCATATAAATTACTTTTATTTTCAGATTATGTTGAATAGGAAAATTTTTTATTTAGTGTCGTTTCATTTTGTTGAAAACAATATCTCTGTCTTAACAATTTTGGTGGTCCTGAAAAGGACCGATTGTTATTTAATTGGTTAAAGTCTTGACAAAACTGGTTTTAATTTATCTAATATTTATTCAATTGTAACCGTGACTGGATTCACAACTTGTTTTTTTATTTTTTGCCATTGGAACGGGACATCTCCATCAGTGATTAGGTAATTTTTAACGTTTTCCCTGATTTGATTTACGAACCTAATTGTTTCACATCGTTGCTGGGGTAAATTAGTAAATGTTTCGGGAAGCGATGGTGAATATAGCTCGTCCTCATAGTTTAAACATCCAGAAACTACACATGGTTTGGTTAAATAATTATGTAAAATGCAACATGTCTTCACTATTAAGTCACTAGTTTTCAGCTCAACTTCTAGAGGACGATGAAATATCCGGAATCTAGCAGCAAGTCTGCCGAAAGCTAACTCAACTGACATTCTTGCACGACTCAACCGATAATTAAAAATTTCTTGAGATGTTGTTAATTTCGAATTTCGGTTGTATGCTTTCATCATGTTGTGATCTAGTCCAAATATATCGTCTCCTATGAAAAAGTATGATGTTTTAGCAACTTGTCCTGGAAGAGGATTGTCAAGTGGAATGTTTAGTGATCCATTTCTTAAACCCTCATACAAAGCCGAGTTCTTGAAAAGGACGACATCAGATGCTCTGCCATTACCACCTACATCAATGTAGATAAAACGACTGTTGCAATCGACCACCCCTAAAAGGACAATACTAAAAAAACCTTTATAATTATAAAAATCACTTCCGGAATTTGGTGGAGCTTTAATGCGGATATGTTTTCCATCAATTGCTCCCAATGTATGAGGAAATTGCCATCGATCCTGAAAGCCACTGACTACAGATTGCCATTCATTGGCAGTAGTAGGAAGCTGTGAAAAAAATAAAATTTAGTTTTTTTGACACACATATGTCTATTGCTGGTAAAATAATTACCTTTAAAAATTCATTTTCAAAACATTCACTTATTGCCTTCAGAACTTGCGGAATAAACGTACTTATAGTTTTTCTTGAAACTCTAGATATGAATTCCAATGATCTATAGGAATCACCTGTACCAATAAACCGTAGGGTAATTGCCAAACGCACCCTTGAGGAAATAGCAATTCGCATCTTGGTATCTTCTTTTTTTATTTTTTGATCGACCTAAATGTTATGCAAAATTAAAAATTTAAAGCAAAACACAAATTTGTTAAAAATTATTTACCTACATGTAAAAAGAAAACACCAAGCAATATACTTACCGCAGATAGAATATGTTCAAAATCATTAATATTAATTCGGCAAAAATTTTGGAACTCTGAGCTTTCCCATAGTAGATCCTTTAACAGATGAGCCTCTAAACTATGTTGCTCCCTTTTAGATAAAAATGGATTTACCCAAAATCTTTTCTCTATTCGTTCTTCATCGTCTGAAAGATCCATCAAGTCTTTCAGGTCTTTTAGAGCCTCTACGAGAACAACATAATTTTTTAAGGCCATTTTCTAGTTAAATAAAAACATTTTAGGTTACATTTTATGTAATAATTTATTTTAAACTCATGTACGTACATATGTATATAGCTATTCACTTTTTTAATCACAAAATTTCTATTAACGAGATTTTTTTAGTTTATTTGTTAATTATTATTGTTGTGCACAACGATACAACTCCAATGACAAACACAAAATTATGAGCAAACAAAACATGAACACCGGCACGTTTTCTCCATACAGAAAAACATGAACAAACTTTTGTTTTCTATTCTGCCGACGCTTTGTTCATGTGCAAACAAAACAATGACTCGTCAAGACGGCGTGTTAATAAAAAAATAAAAAACAAAACAAAAAAATATTATACGTACATTCAACAATTTCTATGCATGGCAGAAACAAAGTACATACGTAGGCGTTAAGACTGATGGCAATTTAAGGCAGGTGCAGGACAAAGAAAACATTTCATCGGTGGCGGCGAACTATCGGTTACGACTCAATCAGCTAGGTTCTTGGCTTTACAAAAACACAACCCTGATAAAATGAAAAATGTTATCGTTTAAGGGCAGTTTAGACAGTAAGACTTTACGTACGTAAAATCTAAGAGAAAATAAAATGAAAATCAATCCGTATGAAAAAATAGAGATTAAAAATCGTATGGTTTTTTTTTCTTACGTTTACACTATTGGTGTTGAATAAAATGAAGTAAAATTGAAACAGCTGTTGTTAAAACAATAAAAAAAGTGAAAACAAATAAATAGAGCGCGTAATTGTGAAAAATATGCCAAATTTAAAAAAAGTAATAAGGAAAAGGTTCTTGGTGTTGTACTAGCCATTGCTATAATAAAAAAACTGGAAACCAACAACTAAAACAAATTAAAAAATGTTCACGTTCTTTTGCCAAAAGTTTTTTATTGTTTACAAACTTATTTGTGATGCCAACTGGATCTATTTTGCACTATATTCAGCGGTTTTCTGTTATTTTGACGAATTTTGCCTTTGAAAAGTTAGCATTAATAAGAAAAACGCAACCCTGATCTAATGAAGTAAAATAGTTTTTGAAAAATTTCAAAACATAAAGAGAGCCGTAAGACTGTCAAATTTCCATCCGTGTTTTCTCTCAATGTCGGACAGTTTCATTACATATTATGTTTAGACGATACTATTTGTACTCTTCTGCACAAAAATTTGACATGTCGTATTACTTGTAGTATAATGTAAACCGCCCTTTAGAAAATTTTCTAAAAATGGTTTGGTATTATGGGATGTCAAATTTCTTTCCGTATTATTTCACATTTTGATAACATACTGCTTTCACACTGTCACACTTTCTCATTGGATTCAAGTATTTGACAAGTCTTAATACTCAGTATTATAGTGTGAAAAGGGCTTAAAGAACTTTCTGCGTTAGAATAGTCAGTTAGAATGGTCAGACTAAAGCAAAAAGAAATTCTTAACCCTCAATGGGTCTATTGACTGTGCCTGGTTGCCAGTGGATCTATTGGCTACCTCTATATGTATTGCTTTAATCCACTAACGCCAGACCCCCGATTCCGTTGTCGGATTTTGGCGGAATTTCACACAGTTTGTATTTAGAGCATTAATATTGACGTGATATTTTTTGTATCTGTTAAGCACAATCCTGTAGCCTATGGGTATTTTTCTACTCGCTTAGACTTTAATGTGTTTTAAAATATATTTTTTTATTTTAAAATAGTAACTGGAAAAGAGTAGCAATAAACGTTTTTATTGTATGTTTTGATGCATATTAGAGATTTTATCTATATGTAAGTAAATATGTTTCATGAAAACAAAGTGTGTGTTTTATTTGTGGGGAAGAATTTGGGACTTCCCCTTTTTTCGTAAGAGCAAGTGAAATTTAATGCAATAAAAAAGTGGTTGATGCAATTGTAGTGTAAACTAACACTTCACTGTTATATTCATTTCATTGTGAATCGTGATTCAGTAATACATAAATATATATTGTTTCGTCGTAAGTTGTTAACCCAAACTGAGCTAAAAGCAGTGATAGATAGATGGAGTGACGAGAAAGAAAATAACCTGGGCCATAAAGCAGACAAAATAAATTTTGTAAAAAATCCGCAGAATAAAGTCGATGATATTAGTGATAATAATGATAATATCCTAACTCTTCATGACAAAACTCTATTTCCTAATGAAATGCCTGGCCATTTTGAGATTGGGTATATTTATAACGATGATAACGTGAATCTACCAATGGTTTCTGAAGTAATGGAAAGTATGATCCATCCATTTCATACGAACAATGACCGGAACCATCGAAGTCAAAAGGAAGTGCCTTAAATGATTGCATACTACAGACGCCACTCTTTGAAAATGTTTATCAAAAACAAACCAATACGCTTTGGTTACAAGTACTGGGTCTTAGCCTCAGCGACCGGATATTGCTACTCTTTTATTCCATATACTCGCGCTTTTGCTAACAATAACCCCAATTGTGGTCTTTGTAAGAATGTGATTACACTTGGATTATTTTCCAATGAAAACAACTAACTATTTTTATATTGCGATGTCCTAGGCCGGTAGTCAATTGCCCGACTCTTCATTACTTTGCATCTAACTTAAAGTTAACTTTCTTAAAGTTAGCTTTCAGTTAACTTTCTGTAGCTAGCTGTAAACTATGTAACTACTTTTCCGTTGGCTATAAGTGGGTTTTTTTTTTAATTAACTATAAATTTGTTAGATTTAAGTCAACTAAAAGGTAATAGGTCGGAGGTTGCTGAAATCTTACATTTTGTAGCTAGTTGCAACCTAACTATTATTAAGTTAGTTGTCATTTTTGCTTTTTAAAGTTAAAATTATTCAAAAATTTTAAAATAAGTTTTGAATAAATTTTTTTTTGAAAATCTAACTAAATAACTAGCTGCAAAAAGTTAGTTTTAATGTGTAAATTATTAATTGTAATTTGTTGTAATTTATGAAAAGTAACATTTATTAAAAACATAAATATACAAAATATTTGATTATTAAGAAAAATTTAAAAACACAAAAATTCACACAAAAATGCACACAGAATACGTCAAACCTTATACATACGTCATCTTTTTCAAATGACAAGTTGAAATACAAGTTTTGTTATGAGCGATGTCACAATCAATACGTCTCCGTCAACGCAAAGTACGACGGTTGGGCAAATTTTGACGTACGTTAATTAGTGTGATAGCTATCAACTGATTTTTGAGTTGTAGCAAAAATAAAACAAATACAACAAAATAAAGAAATTAAATAAAGTAAAATGGAAAAAAACTTTTTAAGTGTTTAATTTCCTGATTTAATATCCGTCAACAAAGCACTTATTGTGTCAACCTCGTCCGTCCTTACCCCCCGACTCCGTTGGACATTAACATGCCTTAACAAAAGTCAAACTTAATATAAAAAAATCATTTATAATACTGGTTTGTTTTAGTATATGAAGTTTGACTTTTGTTAAGACATGTTGATACCAAATGAAGACAGGGTTTACTTTGATTTCAGTTCAATACGTCAAAGTGTAACGCATGACGGGTTCTATGTGCCCCGTCCTAAACCCCTCTCATGATTGCTCACAAATTCCAATAACATTTAAAAATCAACAACACTTTTTTTAATTATTTTACATAAATAATAACTTCAAACCATTTTAAGTCTTTTTCTTTTTAAACTTAAAAAAAAAAAATTTCAATTTCACCCGCTAGAATATTTACTATTAAAAACTCTAAGCTGTTAATTGAAGTCGGCGGCGTCAACAACTAATCGGTGACAGTGGCCGGCAGCTATATTAATGTAATAGTAACAAATTTAAAATAATTTTAATTTAGGAATTAAGTAGATTAAAATAAAATATGTATGTACATGTCTTAATTTCACAAAAATATTTAAGATACATATACATAGAATAAACTTTCCTACACTACGATTACTTTTACTTAATTAATTGGAGATTATTATCGGTTATTATATAATTAT
The DNA here is from genome assembly GCA_949628195.1 of Phasia obesa. Taxonomy (NCBI): domain Eukaryota; kingdom Metazoa; phylum Arthropoda; class Insecta; order Diptera; family Tachinidae; genus Phasia; species Phasia obesa. The sequence continues at coordinate 106,172,082 of OX451217.1, forward strand.
TATATAGTTATTATCATATAATTCTTATATTATTATTATATAATAATTACATAATTATTATTATATAATTATTACTTTTGTTACATAATCCTTTACTTGTAATATAAAAATAAATCTAAAATGTTTACGAACGCAAGTGCATTGTATTCCGACGGCTTAGCCGACGTTACTAAGTAAATAAAGCCTTGGAGGCGTTTCAATGCTAATCAACTTTGACTTCTTTCAAATAAGAAGCAAAATGAAAAAAAAAAAAAACAACTAACCAAACACGACAAATTTACTGTCCAGAATATACACTTCAGTTTACGAAAATTTTGCATTGCATAGTAGTTGGTTTAAAATTAGTCCATAAAAGTTAACTTAAAGTTAGTGTTTTTTGTAGTCAGCTACTTCTTGTCCGACAGGGAAGCAACACAACCCTACAAGAAATGGATGATTGAAACTAACACATGAACAATGAAAACTCATACATATGTATGTACACAAAAATAAAAAGAAATTCAACTCTGCCACCATGGCATAATAAACAAGGTAGACTCGCGGCGAAAATCAATACAACACTGCATACATTTTGTTTGTGTAAAATATTCTTTGAATGTCAAAAGCATCTGACCAAAAATAGAAAGAAGAAGAATAAAGTTGAAAATTGTTAAATTGTAAGTTTTGCTTTCAGTAAAAGAAAGTTTATAAAAAAGAATATTTAAACTTTTGGTGTTATAATGTGTTGTTAGTTTTATTGAGTTGTTAATTTTATTGTGTTCATGTAGTTCATATTTATGTATGTATGTTTTAAATACGATTAATTTTATTCATATACCAACGCATACATGTTGTTTTTTTATTTGCAAAGTATAATTTGCATTTTCTTATATTAAAATAAATAAAAGTTTTTCATATTAAATAAATAAATTGTGTTTTATTTATGAATGTTGTGTAAAACTATGTATTATCTTATAAGTAATAAAAAGAATAAAGTATGTAAGTGGAAGGTTTCATTCATGAGGTTGGTTATAAAGGAAGCTGCCTAGAGTTGTCACTATAAGAAAAGAAAATAGTTATTAATAAAAATGCAATAGTTAAGTGAAATAGTATAACAAATACTTTCCTTTTTCTACACACTTTTAAATTTTCCTTTTAAATGCATGCCGCGCCAAATTCAATAAATGTAATCGACAAAAAAAAATGTAAACAAATTTTGACATCCAAAGAAGGGTAAACAAACAAAGCAAAAATAATCACCTGAGCTCTCGAGTTTACCTGTTATGAATTCGCCTTGCTCTGCCACTGTAAATTGAGTCCTAAATTGTAAAATATATGTATCCGCGTGTTTTTAAAGTATTAAAACAAATATGAAAATAAAATAAATGTAAAAAGTAGTTTGGTGCATAAAATAGTTATTAAAAATATAGAATGTGTTAACATGGAGTCGCCAGCATTCTTTCCTTGAAGTCCCTGCGGAAGAGGTAGAGCTGAAATTAAGGACAGCAAATTTCACTCAAACAATAGTAACTAATTCAAATTTTTACTTTATTATTTTATTCTTCACATACTACATAGATATTTGCATAAGCTAAAATCAATGTCGAGGAGTACTGCTGACATCCGCACAATCTGTTCGGAAGACCTGCTGAAGAAGTACAATGAGGAAGGTAGATGAGAAAAATATGCTCCGGGAAACTTATGTGAATTGATAATCATCCTCGAGGTGCTTTGATCTATCTTAAAATATTTTATAACTTATATATATATTATATATTTCTTCATATTTCAGATGTTTTACACTAGCAGGGAGCGATTGTATTTCAAAAAAGCCTACGAATGGCAGTAGAACGCAGTCATTATTGAGCGAATACAAATATTTAAATGTTTAAAATTATATATTAAATAAATATGTATGTATAAATTAATTTTAAAAAGAATTTTAATAAATATAAAAATATTGAATCTGTTTCTGCACAATTTTGCTTAGTCAGCTTAATACTGTAAAATGGGGTGTAGAATTGAAGTAGGTTTTATACAACTAACAACCTTTTTAGTCAAATCTACGTAGGATTTTCGTAAAAAAATTATTTTTCTCAATTCTTTACATTAAAGGAATTTCTTCAATATGACTATTTCTTTTCGTTATTAAACAGGGTGTATGATTAAAAAATAATTTAAATTAACTAAAATTTTTAGTTAATTTTTTACTAAACTTCTTTAAAATGCACATGTACTATATTTTCATCATTAGATAAAAACATGCAATATAATCTGAAAACATTATTGCGTTTAGCTTTTTCCCAAAAAAAGCTTTTAGTTTCTATTGGGAGCATTTGCTTTGAAATGTTTAAAATAAAAAATATAAATTGAAAAAATTTTCTGTTTTATGTCAACTCAAATAATTTTTCTGAAGTTAAATTTAACGAAATTAGTGATCAATACACTTTTCCTTTTAGTTCCTTTTAGCTTCAATTTGTTTCACATTACTTCATTAACAGAATTTCGAATGAATGGAATAATTCACAATAAACAAATGATCTTCTTTACTACTTTGTTGTTCAACACTATACTATAGTATGAATTTCCGTTAAGTTTTTAAATACGGATTTAATTTTTGAATATAAAAAAAAGATTAAAATTATTTGGTAATTTTAAGTATAAAATTATGTAATTGAATACATGCATTATTGTGTAAAGTTTCTGTGCTTGAGTTGGATGTGCAGCATATTACCTATTTTAGTAATGGAAAGGCAGTTCTTGTCAAACTAAACTCTGTGCAGGCCCGTGATCAGATTATGATGATTTTTTAGAACTTAAGTTTTTACTTTTAAAAAACATTTCTTAATGATCACTTTATACCTGGTGCAGCGAATCTGGTGGCGATTTGTTGGAAGTTACGTAATACTGATATAATTTCCAAATATAATTTTATTAATGCTGATGTACCAAGAGTTAGAGTTTTATTCCCTAATGACGAAGAAAAGGTTCTCGACACAGAACAATGCTTAGAATTATCTGATGAGTATATGGGTCGTAATCGTATGAGTAGCACACGGAATAACAACATGAATCATCCTTCAGATATACTGACTTCGGATGAAGCGGATTTATAGACAAGTGTCTTTATATTTTTCGTTTTATTTTACTTAAACTATTTATTTTACTTATAATTGAACTAGTACCTGTATCAAGCCATTGTCTTGAATTTAATCATTTTAACTTTTGTGGATTTTTTTATTCTGTTTGAATTGAATGATTGCATTTTGCTTTGTTTTTTTAGTAACTTTAATTCAATTATAAATTTTTTTATTGTTATATATTTTTTATTATCTCAAATATTTTGCTTAGGAAATCTTTATCTGATTTGTTAATAATTTTTACTTACTTTATAAAATATGATCTCAAATGATAATTTGGGGCCGGTAGTTAGTAATAATTCATACTTAAAAAAATATTGGTCATATGAACATACAAAGTTTTAAACTTGGTGGTTCATATAGTAAAATTGATAAATTAAAAAGTGTTTTTGGGTAATAGTTTATTTGCCAGTGTAGGAATCACGGAAACATATTTAAAGTGTGGAGTTACCTTATGAGAGATTCGTTAGTATCTCCAACTGTCTATATTTATTTAATAAAAAACACTTTAAGTTATTGGAACTTATAATTAAATTTATTTATTAAAAAAACGTGTTACAAGCAAGATGGCGAAAATTAGAATGAATATTCGTTAATAAAAATGTGTATATATATTTTCTTTTTTGCTTTATGTTTTCTTAAACAGATATGTATGTGGGGGAAAGAACGCCACATTACTCCCCCTTCCGGTTGAGACAGAATCGTACTTTACGACCGTAGCGGGAAGTGATGGTTCTGGGTTCGCAGTTAGGGTCGAGAATATTTTCGCGTCCCTTGGAGAGTGGTGGTTCGTCTGATGTTGGTACATTGATTGCTTGATGACTGGTTGTTGGTTCGTTGTTGTCTGTTCTGGGTGGTGTTGGTTCATCATAGCTTTCTTTGTTGTTGGAATTCCTCGTATTCTGTTGATTTAAAATAAATGCTGCTTTCAAACGGTCTAAACTAATGTTCTGCTTTTTTCCCTTAACATCGACTATAAAGTATTTGTCGTGACGTTTTACAACGGGGAACGGCCTTCGTATGGTGTTTGAAGCGGTTTGCATACCATGGAATTACGTATGAATACTTGTGGCGAAGTGAACAAATCTAAAAAAGGCTTATCATTAGCATGTGAAGATGTTTTGGTCGGGCGTAGTCCCTGGTCAGTTGTGACTCTTAATGGTATTCCGAATCTCGTATTGCGTAAAAAGCATAAGCAGTGTTTTCGGATGTAATATCCTCTATAGGGCATACTTCTGTCCAACGTGTGAACCTATCGATAATTTTTAAGCAGTAGCGAAATCCTCTTGATACTGGGAGGGGTTCAACGATGTCAATGTTGACGTGATCAAAACGGTCTGCGGTGGTAAAATACTTGTAAAGCGGTGCTTTGTTGTGGCGGTGGATTTTACCTTTTTTGCAGGCTATGCAAGCTTTCGCCCATAGTTGGCAATCACTTTTCATGCCTGGCCAAACAAATTTTTCGGCCACTAATTTGCTAGTTTTCTTTCGGTTAGCGTGACATAAATTATGGATGGCTTCAAATGCCGTTCTACGAAGTTATTGGGTTAAAAAAACCTTAATGCGCCTTTCGAAATGTCGCAGTATAAGGGAAGATTGCTGTCGGGCAAAACATATGATTTAAGTTGTAGACTTGAGTTGGTGTTTAAAAGTGATCTGATTTCCTCGTCGTCCTTCTGCTGGTTAGCTAATTCCATGAAATTAATCGTGTCGCTTACGTGGATGGCTGCAATACGTGACAAGGTATCGGCCACTATGTTTTCTCTGCCGGGTATGTGCCTTATGTCTGTCGTAAATTGGCCCAAGAAATCTAAATGACGGATTTGTCTGGGGCTTGCTTTGTCCAGTTTTTGTTTGAATGCAAATTGAAGCGGTTTGTGGCCTGTGTAAATACTGAATTGTCGGCCTTCTAGCATGTGCCGAAAGTGTTTGACTGCTTTATACGCGCTCAAGAGCTCTCTGTCGTACGTGCTTTATTTGCTTTGACCTTAGGTCAGACGTTCCGAATAAAACCCAAGCGGTTGAAAATCGTCGTCTATCACTTGCTGTAAGACGGCGCCTACAGCGGTGTTTGAAGCGTCTACCATAACTGCTAGTTTCGCGTTGGCTTTGGGAAAAGCAAGGTATATCGCGTGGCATAACTGCAGCTTGCATTGCTCGAATGCGAGTTTTCCTTTCTCGGACCACTTGATAACCGAAGTGTTATTCTTCTTTGTTACCACGGATGAAACTAAATAATATTGTTTGTTGGGTAGCGGCTTTTGGCAAAAATCTTCTAAAAAAATTTAGCATCCCCAAAAAACGTTTTAAGTCGCAGACTCTTTCTGGCAGCTGTAATCTTTTATAACTTCAATCTTTTCTGATGGTGGTCGACTACCATGTTCGTTCACTGTAAAACCGAGAAATTTAACTTCTGACTTACCGAAATTACATTTTGCTGGATTTATCAATATTCCAAAATCTTGAAGTTTTTTGAAGACGGTTTCGGTGTGGTGTATGTGTTGTTCGAAACTTTTAAAGGCGATTAATATATCGTCCAAGTAAGCGTAGGCAAAATCAGGATCTCTGAGGATATGGTCCATCAAGCGTTGGAAAGTTCGTCCCGCATTTCTTAAACCGAACGTCATGTGGGTGAACTCGTACAGGCCAAACGGTGTTGTTATGGCTGTTTTTGGCAATGTCGGATGGTGCAACTGGTATCTGGTGCTAAGCTCTTCGTAAAACGATCGTTGAGAAAATGTTGCTGCCTTCTAACCAATGTGTGAAGTCGTGTATGTGTGGAATTGGATATCGGCTCTGTGATCGCGTTCAATTTCCTGTAGTCCCCGCAAGGCCTCCATTCTCCGTTCTTTTTCTTAACCATATGGAGTGGGCTTGCCCAAGGGCTGCGTGACGGGCGGCATATACCGGCTTCGAGTAGCGTTTGGATTTCAGCTTTAGCGGCTTTGAGCATGTCTGGAGCAAGACGACCGGGCTTAGCAAAAACGGGTTGATCTTTTGTAATTATATGGTGTACATCATGTTTTATTGCACCACACTTGTTCTGCGCTTGCGTTATTCCTAGAGAGTCAGGGTTTTCTCGCCGTATGTTTTTATCGGTGATGTTACCGCTGGCGCCGACGGTTGTTCGAAAAAGGGCAAATTTAACAACCAAATAAAAAGAGCCAAGTTTCTAATTAATTGGTTTAGGTGTTTATTTCTATTTAAAAAATATTACAATTAACAAATGTAAATATACATATAAGAACAAATGTACTTACCGCAGTGCTTTCCTTTAACGAACTAATTTTACTTGTTAAAATAATTTAAAGTTGAGCCAAAAATTCTTTATGTATTAAATACATCAAAAAACGGGCCAACTTAACGAAACAAAAGCACTGCAGAATAATATTGTTACACATAAAACTAACTGATCATTTACAATCATACATATGTAAAAACAAATAGGAAAAAATTAGTCAAGTGCGAGTTACACTCACACACGTAGGGTTCCGTACTGTGTTCAGTATAATTTAAAAATTCCAGTTGTTTATTTCTTTATGTCTTATGGGACACCCTTAAATTTTAAAATTAAAGTAATATTCGCGAAAATTGCATCATAATTAGAACACCCTTTAAATTTTAATATGTAATTGATTTTATAGCGGCCATGGTAATACACTTTCTATTAAAATATCAGAAGCCTACCTATTGCGGTTAAAAAAATAAGGTAATATTCGTGAAAAACACGTTACTAATGGACACACTTCAATTTTAAGTATTTGTTATAGCGGCCGAAGTAACACATCTACTGTAAACATTTCAGTATCCTGGTATCTATTACGGTTTATGAGATCTTGTCACTGTCGGAACACCCTTTAATTTTATTATTCATTATAGTGGCCATGTCAACTTCCTTTCTATAAATATATTATGAGTCTATTTATTGCGATTAAAAAATAAGTCACTATAAGTGAAAAACATGTCACTGTCGGAACACCCTTTAATTTTTAGTAATTGTCATATCGGCCCTGACAACACATCTTCTGTACAAAATTTCAAGAATCTACCTGTTACGGTTCAAGAAATAAGGCCTTATACATGCAAATCATGTCACTGGCGGAAAACCCTTTAATTTTTATTATTTGTTATAGTGGACATAGTTATACACCTCCTGTAAAAATTTCAAGATTCCACCTATTCATTAAAAACTTAGGATATATACATGTAAGTCACGTCACTATTGGAACACCCTTTAATATTTAAGTTCAATTTTGTATACTTGTTTATAAAAAAAACATAGTTTTAATTACAGTCTGCAAATTGTAAGTGGTTTACTCTTACAGCTCAAAACAAAAGACATAAACGTTTTAGTATTTTTTGCTATTGTGGCCGCTGTTATACAATTTTGGTAAAATTTTCAAGAGTCTACATATTATGGTTCAAACCTTAGGCCTTACACATACAAAACACATCACTATCGGAACACCCTTTAATTTTTAGGTTTATTTTTTTAGACTTGTTTATAGAGCGAACTAAGTTTTAATTACTGTTTGTAAGAAATAAACACATATTCGTTAATAACAACTCTCTATCGGAACACCCTATAAGTTTTAATATTTTTTGCTATAGCGGCCATAGTGTAAGGAACCTCCGGCTTTCCGGGTTTGAAGCTGGGGTTAGCTCAGCTGTCCAGGGTCCTCTTACATAAATTTAAAGACTTGTTTTATTTCTTCTTTACTTCACTTTATTATATGTAGTTGGTTTAATTTTATTCAAATGTATTAAATTTTAAATGTATTATTTAAATATACAAATCGGCTATTCTTGCCTAGAACAAGTTCTACCGATGGCACTGGTTGTAGTCCTACCACTCCTAGCTTTATTCTCCTACGGCTGTATTCACTGGATGATAATCCAGTCTATATCTTCTTGATATAAATCAAGCCCTATGATTTCCGGGTATAAGCCTCTTAGAAATCCCTACTGAATAACCAGATATAAATCCAGTAAAGCCAAGTCAGATATAAATCCTCCTTGCTCTGCCTAAAACTCTTCACTGGGATCGATATAAACCTAACGCCACTTTCTTTCACTACTAGACACTTGTCAGCCGGTAGAAATTGTTCTTCACCCTTCACTATTCACTGTCATTTGCACTTTTGTTCAAATTCTCCTCTTGATGACCCACTGTTACTTCACTACGTCTGCTCCTGTTGGCATCTCAAAGAAAAGAGACCTCATTCGTTTACTTCCTCCCCTTTTATATGGTTGCTCAACTACACTATTGCATCTTTGTAGTTGGGTTGTATCGAACCTCTCAGCCACATTTCTCTTCTGCAGCTTTGTTGCTGCTGCCGTACTGCAATCTGCCTGGGTGTGTATGTGTTTATGCATCTGTTTGTAGTTCACTTTGTTTACATACATACGTTCTGGTGATGATGTTTTCGTTTTTTTTTTGTTCTTTGTTCATTTTGTTCCGCTCTCTCTCCGCCTGTTGATGCTTGAACCTGTAATAAGATTACCTGACGGATGTGAATCCGTCCCCAGGTAAATGGATATAAATCCATTTGCCAACTGCTTTGGTGTGGGCCAAAATTGCTCAAATTTTGGTACCTCACACTTCCCCCTTCCTTTCGGAAAACTACTTAGTCTCTTTTTTTTTTGTTATTTTTTTTTATTTATTTTATTGTTTGTTGTTTTCTTTTTCACCTCTAAACATTTTTGCTGCCCCGTCTCCATTTCCGCGTGGGAGGCTGCGGACAGATAGCATTCCCGTAGCAAAGATTTTTATCCTATAAGACATTTCTCCTATGTCGCGGCGGAATCTGATCTTTTTTCTTTTATTTACGGCTGACTCAATTTCCTGCTGCAACGCCACTGGAAGCTGTGCGAATGGGTCTTTCGGTTCATCCCACAACATCGACTCCTCTCCCTCTGCTACCGTTGCCTCTGGGTGAAATGCCTTACGCACGAGCTCGTCGAGGCTTCCAGCACTTATGCCTCCGAGCGACAAGACATCTTCGTCAATCCCGCTTAGCCGTAGCTCATCCTCCTCGGCGCCTGATAACGGGTCTTTTACTTCTTCTTCCTCTGGAGGTGGGCTCGCCCTGCCATCCATGATCGCCAACCTTCTTGGAGATACGGGAAATTGCACGAGAGGATCGCCCTCCTCTGCCTCACTGTCACTCACCTCAACCGTCCACGTTATCCCAATTTGGGCTATGTATTGGCGGTAATTCCTTCGCCGTAGGACGTAGCGGTCTAACTGAGCGCGCACCCAGACTGGTCTTCCTTCTTCCTCTTGCGACGTCGTTGTTGTCTGTGAGCTTAGCACCTGCTCATAAGGGTCGTACCAGCCCCCCTCTCCTTCGGTCAACAAACTACCAGCTGTCAGTATGGACTCCTGTGAGGCCGGCATGTCTTCCTCCTGCTCCAAGTACGGGTAGTTGTCGGCACTTTCCATATCTTCATCATCTGACAGCACGATCACTTCTCCATCTAGCAGGGGGTATTCCTCATTCCGTTGTTGCTCCATATTACTTATTTATTTATTTTTGCTAGCTACTAATCACTTTCACTTTTTAAAATCAACTGATTAAAGCTTACGCTTGTTTATTTTCCCCAAGTTACTTATCAAATTTTATGTTCTACATGTTTCTTTTGATTTTTGGTTGTTGTTGTTTTCACTTCTGCATTTAATTGTTTGTTACTACATGTAAGGCTACTGTTTGTTGTTGTTGCGTTTGTTTTTTTTTTTTGTTTACTTCGATGTAACATGTTTACGAACTAATTGCTTTAGTTAATCCTTTTTGTTGCTGCATTTTTGTTTACTTCGATGTAACTTGTTTACGAACTAATTACATTAGTTAATCCTTTTGTTGCTGCATTTTTGTTTACTTCAATGTAACTTGTTTACGAACTAGTTTCATTAGTTAATCCTTTTTTTTGTTGTTGCTACTTTAAGTATGATCAAACATCAACAAAGTTTACATTGTAGCGATTTTTCTTGTATATATATATTTTTTTTTTTTGACGATTATCCTGTTGATATTATTATCGATTGTTTCATTGTTTTTATTATTATTATTATTATTATTATTATTATTATTATTATCAATATTCAGGTTGGCCGTTAAACGTTTTTAGTTCGCTTACGTGTGCGGTACGAGGGTTTTTTCCGTCTCTTTTTGTCAGTTCTGCAATTACTGGAGATATTAGCTTTTGGATGCGATATGGGCCTTCGAACTTTGGTGCTAGCTTCGCAGCAAATTTATCGGCCGCATTGGATAGAGGGCGTGCCCTTACCCACACTAATTCTCCCACTCTGGGCTTCCATATTCGGCGTCGCAAGTTATAATATCGGGCTTGGTCCTTCGCTGCCCTCACTAGATTCTTCTTCACCAAGCTGAAAATTTGTTTTAACATGTCGGATGTTTCTTGTGGTCTCCGGTTCTCAGTGCCCGTTCCCGGCGTTACCTCGTCGTATAGGGTAGCCGGAAGCCGTGGCTCTCTTCCTTGCACGAGGAAAGCTGCGCTATACTGTGTTGTGTCCGACCTGGCCGTATTGAGTGCCAGCTAAATCTCCGGTATACACTCGTCCCACGTGTTCTGTTGCGCTCCAGCATATTGTGCTATCATCGTTTTCATGGTGCGGTTGACTCGTTCTGTGGGGTTCTCTTGAGGGGTATAAGGTGCAGTTAGCTGGTGGTATACACCAATTTGTTTCAAATAATCGCGAAATGTTTTGCTGGTAAACTGAGCTCCGTTGTCTGTGATGAGCATTTTTGGTACCCCGAAATTTGCAAGGATCCTTTCCCGAAAAGCTTTCCGCAACGTTTCTCCCGTGGCTCTACGCAAAGGGATTAATTCTACCCACTTTGAAAATTTATCGGTGAAGACCAATACCATTGTGTTGCCGTGCTTCGATCTTGGTAATGGGCCAACAAAATCTGCACACGCGATGACCCAGGGCTCCTCCGCAATACGCGACAACATCTGTCCTGCAGGGAGTTGTTGACTTGTCTTATACTGCTGGCATGTCTGACAACTCCGGACGTAGGTTCGAATGTTTCTGAACATTCCTGGCCAATAGTATTTATTGGTAATGCGTGCAATGGTCTTTCTGATGCCCAAATGGCCGGCTGTTGGATGATCGTGGTTCTCCTCCAGCACACGTTTCCTTTGAAATGATGGTACACACAGTTTCTACAAGGTACATTCTTCGTCCGTCTCGGCTGTAGATAAATGACGGTATAGCTGCCCTCCGATTATCGTGTAATCCGGATACTTCTCAGGCTCCTTTTCCACTGCTTCACATTGTTTTTTCCACCAGCTGCATTCTTGTGGTTGGCTTTGAATAACTTGACATACATCAACTGGGTCACGGGATAGGGCATCTGCCACAACATTCAGTTTACCCCGGCGATACTGGATATCAAAGTTATATTGTTGTAACTCCAACGCCCACCTCGCTATTCTTCCGGAGGGCCTCTCGATCGAATGGAGCCATTTGAGTGCTAGATGGTCTGTTAAAATGGTAAAGTGGTACCCTTCCAGGTAAGGCCTATGCTTTCTAACCGCCCACACTATTGCCAAACATTCCTTCTCAGTGGCGGAGTAATTCATTTCGGCCGGATATGATATAACCCTCTCTTGTCCATTACATTCCTGAGTTAGCACCGCTCCTAGCCCGTACTCACACGCGTCTGTCTGGAGAGTAAACTTTCTGGAAAAATCCGGGCAAGCGAGCACTGGTGCTTCGGTTAGCTGCTTCTTGAGGAGTTCAAAAGCTCCCTGTTGCTCTGCGCCCCACCGGAAGTGTTTTCCTTTTTTCAAAAGCGACGTCAATGGATGCACTATTTGCGTGAACCCTGGAACAAAACGTCTATACCATGAAGCGATTCCTAGACATCTTCGCAGTTCTCGTACATTTTGCGGCGGCTGAAGTTCTTGTATGGCTGCTATTTTCTCCGGGTCGGTGTTGATTCCATTCTCATTTACCACGTGACCTAGATACTTCACTTCCTTTTGAAAAAAATTGCACTTTTCATGATTTATGATAAGGCGCGCCTCTCGTAGCCTTCTGAACACTTCTCTCAAATTGACCATGTGCTCCTCAAGTGACCCTCCTAGGACTATTATGTCGTCTAGGTAGGCAAAAGCGTGTGGTTCCATTTCGGCACCGATTACCCGGTCCAACGTCCTCTGAAATGTTGCTGGCGCCGACGTAAGTCCGAACGGCATTACCTTCCACTGGAACAACCCTCTTCCGGGTACTGTAAAAGCTGTGTACTCTTTGCTGTCTTCCGCCATTGGTATTTGCCAATAACCATTTTTGAGGTCAATACTACTGATGTATTTTGCATTCCGGAGGTGGTCTAAAATGGCATTAATTCGAGGCAGCGGATAAGCGTCGGATATCGTTTTGGCATTTAGCTGTCTATAATCGATGCACAATCTAAGGGTACCGTTTTTCTTTGGTCCCATCACAATTGGAGAGCTGTAAGGACTCTTCGACGGCTCAATACACCCGTTTTTTAACAATACATCTATCTCCTCGTTGATCTTCCTTTGCATTTCAGGGTTACGCTGTCCATATCTATGTCGGACCGGCTAGCGTTGTTGGTCCCCTGATATAAGTAAATTTCCTCAGTTCTTCTTCTAAAAAGGCTTCAATCGCTTCCGTTTCATTAGCTGTGCCTTTCTCTGTTCTTGGCTGCACTTTTCTCTGTCCCTCCTCTTCTATGGCCGCCATTACCTGCTGAATAAAAGGGGTTAGTTTTACCCTCTGATCACCACACTGAAATTCGCATCCTGTCGCCGTTAGAAAATCCAGGCCCAATAACATTGGCCAGCAGTCTTGTCGCGGACTTGTGAAAAGCGTGTATCGGTACAAGGCTTGACTTCTCTCGGCCGCGGCCTCACCTTGCTGTTGGCGAGGACCTCGGGCGTTTCCCGACTGTCTCCGGCAGCAGTCTCGTGTTCGCACACCTCGCCTTCCACACTGCCAACAGAACAACACACTTTCGTTCTGGCAAAAACGATATCCGTGACCTTCCTTGCCACATCTTCTGCAGGCGGTAACTGGGATGACTGGGCCTTCATCTTCTGTACAAACTATTTGCCGAGCTCTGTCTTCGTTACGTTGCGGTTGTTGGTTATCGCGGTGAACATGGTTTATTTCAGGGTGGTTCGCTTGTATTACCTCGAAATCATCGGCCATTTGGATGAGTTCCTCTAGCGACTCAAAGTCTTTCCTCCTTATGTACATTTGGTACTCTACACGGCTGTTCCTGAATATGCGATCCGTTTGTTGCTCATGACAGTATCTGGCATGCCGCATCATGTTCTGTAGAACTATTACAAAGTCCTTAAACTTCTCTCGAGGTTTTTGTTGTCTTCTGCGTATCTGGTCGTCAAGATCTTCAAAGTACCTAGGAGGTAAGAAAAATTTAAGGAAGTCCTCACGGAAACTCCTCCACGTTTGCCACTGGCGGTTATTGTTACGAAACCACAATAACGCTGACTCTTTTAGCAGTTCTGGCATCGTCCGTGGTAACATATCTTCGTTTAACCCATAGACCTCTGCCAGCTCCTCCACTCGCTCGATTAATGAAATTGGGTCCTTTCCACCATCATAGCGGAATGACCACTTCCTCACGATGTCTATCACGGCCGAGTAAGCTACACTTGTTGCCAACTGGGGATGTACGGCTTGTTGGTTTGGAAGAAATAAGTGACCGGTGCCTGCCTGTTGCTGACATATTAGGTACCTCCATTACCTTCGTGTTCGCCTGATGAGAAGGTTGCCAACCGTTTCCGCATTTCTTCTACGGTGCCACTATTCTCCAGCTTAAATTCATCTAAGTACTGGATAAGCTCGTCCTTTCGCAGCGTATAGACCCACGATGTACGAACCATGGCAAGATTTATTTATCGCTCTAGGAGTGTATTTAAAGTTTTTTTTTTTTAAGTCCCTGCTCGGGCGCCAATGTAAGGAACCTCCGGCTTTCCGGGTTTGAAGCTGGGGTTAGCTCAGCTGTCCAGGGTCCTCTTACATAAAGACTTGTTTTATTTCTTGTTTTATTTCTTCTTTACTTCACTTTATTATATGTAGTTGGTTTAATTTTATTCAAATGTATTAAATTTTAAATGTATTATTTAAATATACAAATCGGCTATTCTTGCCTAGAACAAGTTCTACCGATGGCACTGGTTGTAGTCCTACCACTCCTAGCTTTATTCTCCTACGGCTGTATTCACTGGATGATAATCCAGTCTATATCTTCTTGATATAAATCAAGCCCTATGATTTCCGGGTATAAGCCTCTTAGAAATCCCTACTGAATAACCAGATATAAATCCAGTAAAGCCAAGTCAGATATAAATCCTCCTTGCTCTGCCTAAAACTCTTCACTGGGATCGGTATAAACCTAACCCCACTTTCTTTCACTACTTGACACTTGTCAGCCGGTAGAAATTGTTCTTCACCCTTCACTATTCACTGTCACTTGCACTTTTGTTCAAATTCTCCTCTTGATGATCCACTGTTACTTCACTACGTCTGCTCCTGTTGGCATCTCAAAGAAAAGAGACCTCATTCGTTTACTTCCTCGCCTTTTATATGGTTGCTCAACTACACTATTGCATCTTTGTAGTTGAGTTGTATCGAACCTCTCCGCCACATTTCTCTTCTGCAGCTTTGTTGCTGCTGCCGCACAGTGGCTGAAAATCGTTTTTCGTTGGCCAAAATTCTGTAACTTTTGAACCGATCAAAATATTGAAATAATTTTTTTTTTAATGGATAGATATTTAGCTCAGCTTGATTCAGTTTTAATTACATTAAAATTGATTGAGGACTTTTTAAGGAATTCGAGGTCAAAGTTGAACATTTTAATTTTTTTAACTTTCAGAGTGAAATATGGGTTTATTCTGTGTGTAACATAGTAAAATATCCCTCTAAGATCCAAAAAAGTATATATATTCTTGATCAGTGATGAAATCTAAGACGATATAGCTATGTCCGTCTGTCCATACGTCCGTCTGTCCATTCGGCCTTCCGTCCATTCTCCTGTCTGTATGAACACGATTCAGTCTAAACGAAAAGAGCTAGACCCTTGAAATTTGGTACATATATATCTTGAAGGATAGGGCAGGCTAAGTTCGTAAATGGGCCAAATCGGACCAGGGGGAAAAAAATTCCCCTAAGAAGAACTAAACCAACCCCTGAAAAACTACACATTTTTACAAGTTTTTTTTGTAAATTTGTTAAGCAAATGAAACATTTTTATCTCAAAGAAGGTTCAAGGTCTTTACCCTGGAGCCAGAAAATCATAAAAATTTAGTTTTGGACCCTGCCCCCTTTTTGTGGGCGTTTATATAGCATATTATATGAAAAATAGTGTCAATAATTAACAAATTGTATTACCTAAGCCTAGATTGCATAAAAAATTAATTTTTAAGCTTTCATGACGAATGGAAAATGTACTCGGATATTCTGCGCTACCTTCACTTCACCCCCCCCCCAAAAAAAATTTTTTTTTTTTTGGTTAAGCAACAAGAAAATATAATTTTTATTCATTTGACTTAAATATTAATTGCAAATATTCCATATTTTGTTCTGTGCTATTTCTGTTCTTTAGTAGTTTTTTGGCTTCTTCATCTAAATCCCGATGGTCCACTTTCCATTGATTTCGAATACTGGATATGAACGGATCTGACGTTGCCAATAATATTAAATAGATCTTCATTTGTTGAATTCCGTGAAATTTTCCTAGTATTGTGCTCTCTATAAAATATGTAATCCTTGTTCCTTTTTTCCTGAGCCTCCTCTGATAGATCTCCAAGTGGCACCAAATGATATTTAATGACATCTTCACCATGATAAAGGATTTTGTGAACTGTTGCAGACATATTTCTCCATGGGTAGTTAGTTGTATATATTTTTGCAGTTTCCTTAGCATAATCTCCAAATTTTCTACAGTCAATTTCTTCATTGCACGCAAGTACTTCTAGTATTATTTTAAATCTGAAAATAAGGTTGAAATCCACTCCTGTTATTTCAGATGCTGTTTCTGGATCTGAAAAGAATCTTCTTGCGGTATTGCCATCATTTGTATTGCCTGACCCTTGTTTTGGCTGATCTATAATCAGTCCACGTTTGCGATATTCATCTTGAACATGTTTCTTTTTTGAACTTCTTAACTCTTTGTTGGTCACGTTGTTTCTTATTGATCCTGAAGACCCGAAATCCAAATCATAACTGATTTTTAGTATGTGTTCCATAAGTCGTATTCTTGCGTGTAGTGGTGATAATCCAAATTCATATGCATCGGTATTATCTAATGATTTTGCTGGGACTTGGTTTAATTGGGTTGATGTTGCTTGGCATATAATGCAGCTGGATGCAGCCTTCGTGTTAGTCAAAGACTGACCCACATTTCCATCTATCATTGTCAGGACTAACTGGTAGCTTACTTCAATTTGCTGCCCATCTAACTGTAATTGTAATGGCTGTAGTGCTGTAATTTGGGCCTTGATATCACTAATTTCTTTATTAATAACATCATTTGTTTCTTTTTTGAATTGAAATTTGATTGGCCTGCAGTATTTCGTAGAAGATGGTGTCTCATTTTTCCAAATATCCATTGTTTGCGTTGTACTAGTCGAAGGCTCTGAATCTTCCAAAATCTTTTTCAATCGCAATGGTACAAATGATACCATGAACATATCTGACTCAGAAATATTTTCACATACAGCTTGTTTATATTGTTTTTGTCCCGAAGAACCATCACATCCCCATTTACAAAAAAGAATTAACTTTGTGTTCCCGTATTTCTTCAACTCATTTCCTGTTATTGATTGCAGCAAGCGTGCGGCTGTGTGATCAAGTAGAGATTGTAGTTGTACCTCTGCCGCAATTGGTGTGATTGTAATAGTGTTCTTTGATGGCAAACAGTCCATTTTAGCAGCGGTTATGTGATGATATGCTGGATATATATTTGAGCCTTTTTCAATCGCACGCTGTCTGAGTTTAATATATTGCTGTTTTGTTAATTTCAAATCCAGAAATAATGCTAATGCCTCCTCATTTGTGTACTGTATTGCATCATTCGGAGTTGGTATACTTTTAAGAATCCGTTTTGTTCTCGGTGGACTAGCTTTAACAACTTTTTAAATGATATCCACTTTTGTAAATTGGTTCTGTGATCGTAATTGATGTAGGAAAGATTATTTTATATTTGTAGAACCAAAGGCATCGTTAATATCTTTAAGCTTCCGCCTCTTAGATCTATCGCTGCAATTGTCCACTAATGATTTGCGTGGTCTTCCAGCCTTATCTTGCTTTGCTGTTTCTGCACCGACAGTAAGTTGACCTTCTAACCACTTTGCACTTTTTATATAAAATTTTTGTTTACTGTACATAACTTCTTTGTAGCGTTTTTTGGTGCTTTGACGAAATTATATAATTGCTCTTGCATTTCGGTGCTACACGAATTTAAGTTTAATTTTATTTTAACGTAACTAAGAACATCTTCCTGATTTTTGTTTCTAAAATACACTTCGGCCAGTTCTTTATAACTGAAGCTCTCCATTTTCTTTTGAATATTTTTATTTGCGTTTGTTATGTTTTATCCGTACACTTAAAGGATTAAGTTATTACTGAGTAATCCCTTAACGAATCCGTACTTTTATAAATTTTTAGATACATGTTCTTCACACACTGATCTTTAATTTCATAGCAGGTAGCGCTTAAATTGAACAAAACTGCTCTCATGCGTCAATATGGGGTTGTTTTTTAACTTTAGTGGTTTAATGTCGCAATTATTGTTATAAAATTGTTTATGACTTTGGTTGACCAACAATAACAGGTAAATTTAGAAAGAGATCATATGCTTCCTGTAGAGCCCATTGTGATAATTTTATTACTTATTTTTTGCTGATCAAAACAAAGCCATTAAACCCTTTCGAAGGTATTATATTTATTTTTTTAGTTATACGTAGCCTAAACTAAAAAAATAAACTTTTAGGCAAAAAAGTGAAAATTTAATACACCATTGTATATGAATTTTTTTTCGAGTAATTTCATTAAAATGAAAAAAGTGTTCTACAGGCGGCTCGTGGCGGGTGCAAAAGTATATATAGCCTTAAAGAGGACACTTTCACCTTTCTCGTGGTTGTGTACGTTTCTTGTTCCCTTTTGTTCCCTAGAAGTTCTATTCCACTAAAGTTTAAATTTGAGGAAAATATAGTAGTTTCATAAATATTTCATAACGCCCCTAATATTAAACGCTAGAGCTGTGTCTACTTAAAACAACTAAAGACAATAATCCTACCAACATTATAAAAAAACCGCAGACCATTATCGATGATAGCTTGCGAGTAGTAACCATTTAATTTTGATAAAAAACCAAAGAAAACACCTTTTTCTGAAATTAAAAAATTGAGTTTGACAGCATGCCACGCCCACAATTATCAATATTTTAACATAATTTTTTGGCTACCTTAATTTGGATATATTAACTACAAAATGACGTAAAAATTTTAAAAATCGGTGACAAAAAAAAATTTACTTTTGGCCAACGAAAAACGATTTTCAGCCACTGTGTGCCGTACTGCAATCTGCCTGGGTGTGTATGTGTTTATGCATCTGTTTGTAGTTCACTTTGTTTACATACATACGTTCTGGTGATGATGTTTTCGTTTTTTTTGTTCTTTGTTCATTTTGTTCCGCTCTCTCTCTGCCTGTTGATGCTTGAACCTGTAATAAGATTACCTGACGGATGTGAATCCGTCCCCAGGTAAATGGATATAAATACATTTGCTAACTGCTTTGGTGTGGGCCAAAATTGCTCAAATTTTGGTACCTCACACTTCCCCTTTCCTTTCGGAAAACTACTAAGTCTCTTTTTTTTTTTGTTTTTTTTTTTTTATTTATTTTATTGTTTGTTGTTTGTTGTTTTCTTTTTCACCTCTAAACATCTTTTCTGCCCCGTCTCCATTTCCGCGTGGGAGGCTGCGGACAGATAGCATTCCCGTGGCAGAGATTTTTATCCTATAAGACATTTCTCCTATGTCGCGGCGGAAACTGATCTTTTTTCTTTTATTTACGGCTGACTCAATTTCCTGCTGCAACGCCACTGGAAGCTGTGCGAATGGGTCTTTCGGTTCATCCCACAACATCGACTCCTCTCCCTCTGCTACCGTTGCCTCTGGGTGAAATGCCTTACGCACGAGCTCGTCGAGGCTTCCAGCACTTATGCCTCCGAGCGACAAGACATCTTCGTCAATCCCGCTTAGCCGTAGCTCATCCTCCTCGGCGCCTGATAACGGGTCTTTTACTTCTTCTTCCTCTGGAGGTGGGCTCGCCCTGCCATCCATGATCGCCAACCTTCTTGGAGATACGGGAAATTGCACGAGAGGATCGCCCTCCTCTGCCTCACTGTCACTCACCTCAACCGTCCACGAGGACGGCGACATCGTCGTCACTTTTGACCTTTATATTGATGTCAACTTCAATTTGATTATAATTTTGTATTTCCTAATGCTATTATGACGACGTCGACTGCTTATCGATAACAAAGTTCTATAGAGAAATATTCTTTTAAAAAAATTTAATGTTTTGGAATGATTTCAAATGCTTAATAAGAATCTCATTTAACTTTTTTTCTATTACGTCGAGATTTGCCATTTCTTCAACTAATTGTCCGTATTGGGTCAAACTTGTTATTGAAATCTTTTCTATTTTAAATTTTGTTCGCACTTCAGTCATTTTTAATCCAAGGCGACGAAATCGCCGTAGGTACAAGAAAAAATGCAACGTCACATATTCTTACAAAATACAAATTAAAACAAAAAGTCATCGATAAATGTTGATGTCGACAAAGGAAATAGCAATTTAATTTAGTGAAAGGTCGTCGTATTATGCCGACAACGGCAAATGTAATAGGAGTGATTATCAAGAAATTCATCAATAAGAGTGTATATACAACGGTTTATGTCCTAAAAGCTATCTAAGTAGTTACGTTGTCTACCTAAAGATACAGAATTGTTAACATTAAAGATTTATTAGAATTAAAAAAAAATATCAATGCACTTAATGCCAGTATTGAACTTTTTATATTTTTTTGCCAAATTTCCATTTTTTCCACTTTTTTACAGTATATATTCATTTGGCGATTTTTAATTTTTGTTTGTGGCGATTTTTCATTAGGTCAATTAGCATGCAGATTAAATAAGATTGTAATATAATTTTTTTGTCAATTTAAAAAGTGTACCTATAAAAGATTAAGGAAATCATAATCTACAACAAGATTTATTCCTCATAAGTTTCATTATTAAACCAAAGTACGTTTTTATTTTATGTTATTTATGTAAATTACACACTTTTTTAAAATAATTTCCAAAATAATTTGTTTTCGCCTCTACTTGTAGCAACACTTTTTTTGCTGTTTACATAAAAACATACTTCAATAATTCCGGCTAACTTCAAACATTTTTGAAATGGAACTACCTTGTATTATTATATCATGGTTCGAAGTACACCTAATTCTGTTTTTACACGGTAGATTGGTTCTAGAAAAATCCGTGTAAAAAAAGACATTAATCAACTAGTGCTTATTTCGTGAATGGTAACACTTAGCTCATGTCTGATTTGACAGATAATTAGTTTTATCCTTCCGCTCAAGGCGAATTCATACCAGGTGTGAGCAGTAGGACAACAACTACAACAAAACAACAACTTTGACATTAAATTAGCAGATATGAAACAATGTATTTTTTGACAAGACATTAGCAAAAAAACGAGAGCAAAAAACAATCAGCTGGGCTATCGACTCCACCTGGTATGAATTCGCCTTGCTTCCGCTGAACGAATATGGTTGTGTATACGCTTGAACAACGCTGGGAAATATTGACTTACAGAAGATGCCGATTTTGCCAAAAAAAAAAATCATCTTTTCAGATGAAGCTCATTTTGATCTTGGCGGGTATGTAAACAAGCAAAATTGTCGCATTTGGGGCACAGAAAACCCGTACGCATATATTGAAAAGCCGATGCACCCAAAACGAGTCACTGTTTGGTGCGGATTTTGGCCAGCTCGGAGCTGCGATTTGACACCGTTGGATTATTATTTGTGGAGTGCCGTCAAAGATAAGTGTTACGCCGACAAGCCAGAGACGCTTTAAAGGACAATATTCGTGAAGCCATTGGTGAAATACAGCTGCACACAATAGATAATGTGCTTAAATATTAGACCGATCGTGCAGGCTACTGCATGGCCAGCCGAGGCAGCCATTTGAATGAAATTATTTTCCATTATTAACCGGAAGTATTGTACTTTCGAATAAAAAAGAAATTTGAGAAGATATTCAGTAGTTTTTTTATAGCATTTTCAAAAAAAAAAGTTATTTGGGGGACCCGTTTAAAATTACTGAAAAACGAAATTTTTTTTAAGAACAAGAAATCATGTTTATTTTTACACATATATGCATGTATGTACATATAATGTTTATTTGCACCGTTTATTTGCATATTTAGTGTATGATGAAAACTTAACAGATAGTTTCGTTCCAGAAATCAACGATTGCCTAATTGAATTTTAATTTTTTTATAGTTCCAAACCTTTTGCCAAGAAATGTTGGACCTTCTCCATTTCAAAGGCGATCTAAAATTTCAATTTACGTTGTAGTTTTTTATTTGTAATTTTCGACGTCTTCTTTTAGAGATGCATTGATAGTTCACAAAATTTTAACACATTTCAATTGCTCTAACAAGTAAAAAAGCTCAAAAATGCACAAACAGGGAATTCCTCTAAATTTTTTATATCAAAATATTTCGCAAAACTTAAATTTAACAAATAAAATCTAAGCTCAAATGATTTAGAACGTGCGAAATGGAAAAAACACGGTTTGAAAAATAAAATCTTTTTTTTTTTGTTTTCAAACCGAGTAAAAAGAGACCGTGTAGAATTGGGTGTATACTTACAAATTATGGATCTCATAGTCATATGCCCAGCAAGAAGCCATATATCAGCGATATTAAGTATTTGCAAAAGCACACCTTAACAAATAAAACCATTTCTGTAGTGCGATTCACTATTCAATTTTAACGATTCGGGACTCGTTAAAAAAATTTAACAAAACGAAAGACTTTGCTATTCAGAAATGCTTTTTAATAACATTTGATGTTGTTATAAATCAGCTGTTTTTCTTAGCAAGTCGAGTATTGTTAATTTAACTACAACTATTTTTGCGACGTTTACTTTATCAAAATATCAAAAGATAAAGTCGCCAATTAAATGTAAAATATTCTAAATAATTAATATTTATAATTAAAACACATACATATGTATTTCACCTACTATATAAAAATTAATTTAAACAATTTTTTAGAAATAAAATTAAAAAAAAACAAAATATAAAGCACTTGTGTGGAAAGTTTTGTTTATTATTTTTCATTTCCCTTTGTTTTTTTCGCTATTTTGCCATTTTGTTTAGCAGCATTGCCATTCATTTTGGTTTGTATTTTTCATTTGTTAACCACAGGTTAGTGAATCGCAAATGCGTTAGTGCAAGCAAAAAAACATGTTGATATTTTTAACAAGTGTTAGATCGTTAAAAGTTAGTGAATTGCACTACTGGGCTAATGTAATGTTAATCGACATCAGTAAATTCGGTTCGAATAGGAGACAGAGAGTTTGGCTTAAAAAAATGATGATCTATTGTCTTCCAACTGTGATATATTTTTTTTTTGCATAATTTATGAGATTCAAACCTCTTTAGATATGTGACTGTGTGTTTCGCTATTTCTGCTTTAACTGATGGTTTAGGTCTTTGTGGATGTTCGAATTTTTTATATACCAGGGATAAGATGTAAGTATACGAAGAATTTTATTTTGGCGCCTTTGAATTTTTTCTACATTGCTAAGTGAGGTGCCCCATAACTGAATCCCATAACACCAAATTGGTTTGAGGATCGACTTGTACAGTAGAAGTTTACAATCTAAGCTCAGGGTGGAGTTTCTGCTAATAAGCCAAGTTAGTTGTACTGCTTTTAGTTTCATGTGTGTTAACTTAAAATCTCTGTGGCTTTTCCCAATAAGGCGACAGTCAAGATGTATACCCAGGTATTTAATGTCTGAAAGCTGTGGTATCATTTGGTTATTTATGCGAATAGGAGGGCATGAATCCCTAAGTAGTGTGAAAGTTATGTGAGTACATTTTTGTACATTCACTTTTATTCTCCATTTTTCCGAATTGAGTACATGGTCTTGTAAAAGTTGAGATGCTACTTAGGCACTTTCATGAATACTCAAAAAAGCTGTGTCATCTGCAAATGTTGATGTGTGGACTAGGGTGCTAGTTGGCATATCTGATGTGTACAGTAAATCAGTGTTATCCAAATATTCATTTTCAATACACAATTGTGCTACAAAAACGATAAAAAAAACTCACACCGACATCGCTCAGCAAAGCAGACCATTTTTGGATGGAATGCTAGCAAAAAATATTTTACAAAAAACTTTTCAAACGTTAAATTATAGAACAGATTTCATAAAGTCAATTCCCTTGTCACCCCAAACTCTGGCGTATTGCCCAAATAGGAAATTCGGTGGAGTCTTCTATTAAAGAAAAATTGATAAATTAGTATTCCATCCATAAATGGTGAGCGATTTCCAAGCTTATTTGGCTTTAAATCTCCATTTTTAATTTTTTATTTTCCAAAATTTCCTCATTTTGCTCTTCTTGCAGAACCCATTCTTTAATTTTTTGCATATAGAGGTTTTTTTTTGCTCAAGAAAAAACATTTTCCTTTTTTCCTCTTTTAATTTATTTATTTCTTTGTGAAAAAGATCAAAATGCCTTTTAACTGAAAACGTTTTCTTTGTTTTAAATGTTTGGTAACATAAAATGGATTGCATGTTACCAAAAGCATTTTTGATGACAAAATTATTTATTGTTTTTGTAATGCTTAGTTTTATGTTTGCTGGGCAATATTATCTTATCCAATACAGACGCATTTCATTTATTGAGAGTTTTGGTTACCTATGCAGTAAATATAAAATTGGTCCCAAAATACTACCTTGGGGAACTCCGGCTGCAATGAGCTGTGGCGACCTTTAAAAACCAGGGCCCGTAACGGTTATAAGTTTTATCGAAAAAGTTATTTAATAACGGTTATTTTGTAACTTATATAAAAAAGCTCCTTCTTAAACAGTTATTTTTCAACATAAAAACAAAAGGTCGAACTAAACTCTTTAAATGGAATTTTATTTTGAAGCCACAAAATAAAACTCTTTTGAGGAGTTTTATAAAATAAACTCTTTTGAGGAGTTTTATTTTGCCGTCAGAAATAAAACTCATTTAAGGAGTTTTGTTTTTTCCGTTAAAAATAAAACTCATTTAAGAGTTTTAATAATAATAATAAAACTCATTTAAGAGTTTTATTTTTTCCGTCGGAAAAATACTCATCTTGTATAAAGTAACACGTGGAGTTTAGCCCTGGTCAAATCATTAATTTGTGTAAAGCACAATTGTGACTATATCATTTTCATAATTACACTGTAGGTACGTATTTTGAATAAAATTTTTATATTTAATAAAAATTTTTTATGTGTCATTTCAAATGTTAATTTAATATGGGTCGCAGTTCAGATATTACCACTCGTAATTTCTTTGAAAAAGTTGATTATACAAATGTATGCCGGTTGTGTAAAAGTGTTTTTAAAGGTGATCATGTTAGCAATCTAAAGCGTCATTTGATTAAAGAACATGCAGAACAATATAATATGGAAAAGAAGAATAATGAAGAGGATGCATGTGAAGTACCTGCAAAAAAAGTTAGGTTTTCGATAGCAATGGCCCCTGAAGACCTGAAAAAGGCATGTGTTGAGCTGGTTTGGTTAATTTTGAATGAGGGAACTGCATGCAAAATAAGTCTATGCAAAATTGCTTAAAAGCAAAATCGAAAAATAACCCAAGAAATCCGCATGCAGAATTGGGTAATATTTTATATAAAAAGTAACCCCAAAATATTGAGTGCTTTTCATAATTTTTTAAAATTTTTCAATTGGACAATTATCCAAAACGTTTTAATGAAATATGCTGATACCATATTTAAGCGGTTTTATATTCACCCTTATTCTACTTGGCGATGGCGATATCGCCGTTACTTTTGACCGGGCATCATTTTAAATTGATGTCAATTTCAATTTGATTATAATTTTGTATTTCCTAATTCTCTTATGGCGACGTTGACTGCTTATCGATAACACTGTTGTTCAAACCTTCGCATTAAATTTCTGTCACATGTATGTCTGTACATTTATATACATCGATATACATACATATGACTGCGCGAAATTAGTGCAACAACCTTAAATTGCTAGTTTCAGCTATTTGTTATTTTTAATTAAAAAACCTTCAACTTTTACTCAATTACAATTTTTGTCATTACACTTTAAATTTAAATTAAATTTTTTGCTTATTTGTTTTGAAGTCATTACACTTTAAACTTAAATTACAATTTTTGTTTATTTGTTGAAGTCACTTTAAATTTTGATGAATTTGTATTTATGCTGTCTGTTAATATTTTTATTAGTCATCAATAAAATAGTATTTAAGAATTAATTTATATTAATAAAAAAAAAGAATTAATAAAATAATCAAACAAGGTGGTTGTTTGTAATTTGTTCTCGATTCAAACATATAACCAAGTTACAAGTGCTTGTGTTATTAGCTACCAACCAGGTTTAAGTGCTTGTGTTGGATAATTCACTCTTCTTGGAGCATCTCCTTGAAGAAAACAAACAAATTAAACATCGCCTTCTTGGTGCATTACCTAGAAGCGACCAACGGAGGTTAAGCAAACTAGGCTTAACCTAATTCAGCATTCAACTGAATTAAACATTTGGTGACCCCGACGTGATTTCGACACGCAACCTTCTGATCCTTGCAAATTTATCAAGGACATTACAATGGCTACCGGAAATACCAACTCGATGGATCTGCTAGTAACTTCTCAACGAACTACAGGACAGCTGATCGAATCCATCATTCGGAATTTCAAAAAGGATTCCGCATCCAGAAAAACCGTCTCTTATTACGAAGAGCGAATCAGAAGACTAGACGATGCTTGGAACGAATTCGAGCTCACGGACAACAAAATCCGATGTCTAGATAAACCCCCGTTAGAACACAATTATTTCACCGAAGGCTACTATCAACAAATTGAGGACCTCGTCACTAAATACAAAACAATATTTGAATCAGGCATGATTGAGGCATCAAAAACGTTTACATCGGGTGACTCTCAAGGTACTAAGGACGATCATGCAGCTCGAAAAGGGAGCGCCTTTCTGTCCACCCCAACAAATGCCGCAATAAGAAGACAAAAGGCCATGATTTCTTCACTGAGACGATTATTAGCTATGGACCCTACAGGAACCAATATGAAACTAAAAGAAAAACTGTGGGGCGAAATCCAAGAGCTACACTTCAAAATATGGGAATCCAATGACGATCCACTAAAGGAAGGCTACGATATGGACTCCTATGAAAATCTGGAGAAGCTGGTCATAGAAAACTTCCAGATATCTTCACCAACTCCAAATCAAGTTCCCGAACCTAATCAAAGTACTGTGCTACCGCTTCCAAAAGTAATAATTCCAAAATTCAATGGAGATTATCTAAAATGGAGCGCGTTTCATGATTTGTTCACGCAATTAGTGAACAATCAACCAATTCCTGCGGTACAAAAAATGTGGTACCTTAAGTCGAACTTGGGAGGCGAAGCTGAAAGACTAATCAGTCATCTTTCAGCGACAGCCGAAAACTACGCAACAGCGTGGAACCTACTGAAAGAACGGTACAATAATCAACGCGTTCTGGTATCCACAACAATACAACAGCTTTTGGATCAACCCAGTGCTGGATCATCGGCTGCTGCCATCAAACAACTGCATGACACAACTCAGGAATGTCTGCATGCACTTAATAATATGAGGATCGAGACGACCTCATGGGACCCCATGCTACTTCATATACTGGAAAAAAAATTGGATCGAGGCACTCTCACTCTGTATGAGAGGACTATAAGTAATCCAAAGGAACTTCAAAGCCTCAAAGATTTCTTAACATTTCTCGAGAATCGCTTCCAATCCTTGGAAGCTACAAATCAAAAAGTGAAATCTACAAGGGCATACGTTTCCGCCACCTCAGCCAAACAGACACAAATCACATGCCCTTTTTGCAAAAATGGCGATCATCAGCTGCATCAGTGTCAAAACTTTCTAAAACTCTCACCAGCAAATCGACTGAATTTCGCTCAAAGAGAAAAACTGTGCGTAAACTGCTTAAGGTCAGGACATGCTGCAAGCACTTGCAAGTCAGGAGTGTGCAGGACATGCAAGCAAAAACACAACTCGCTGCTTCACCTAAAAATCAACCCTCAGCAACCAAAACAAGGATCATCAAGTGAAAGAAAATCTCAGACAAAATCAACATCTGCAATCACTTCACCTGAAAGAAATGAACACAATATCAATGAAGCAACAACAAGCTCTCCAGAAGCATCGTCAGTAGCAGCAGCAAGTGGTCAAATGTCCAATTCATACGTTCTTCTCAGTACAGCTTTAGTCAAACTCAAAACTGATGCAATTGAAATTGAATGTCGCGCCTTGCTTGATTCTGGATCACAAGTCAACTTGATCACCGAGCGGTTGGCAAATCGACTTAACATTGCTAAACAGGTGTCATCAGTTCATATCAATGGAATCGGCAATTCAAACACCAAAACGCAACATCGTGTCAATGTGGCACTGCATTCCCGAGTCAACAAGTTTTCAACTCGTCTGGAAGCACTTGTCCTTCCTCGAATCATAGCACCACAACCGTCACAATTCATAAACATTGACGAGTGGCCACTACCGAAAAATCTTGTTTTAGCTGACCCATCGTTTAATCAATCAAATAAAATTGATATACTTTTGGGTGCTGAACACTATCACCAATTACTCTCAATAGGACAAATAAAATTGTCTCCACAACTTCCTATCCTACAAAACACAGTTCTGGGCTGGGTTGTAGCAGGAAAAATAACAAAAGAACCCCTAGCAGACGCATATTGTGGCATATGTACTGAAGACGAAAGACTTGAAGCTTCCATCGCACGGCTTTGGGAGTTAGAGGAAGTTAAAACAACTAAAACCCTACTGTCAATAGCGGAGAGGCAATGTGAAGAGCACTTTGCACAAAATACAAGTAGAAACCATCAAGATCGTTTCATAGTAAGAATACCATTTCAACAAAACCCCGATACTTTAGGTGACTCACATGCCATTGCTCTTAATCGATTTCTCGCTCTCGAACGTCGGCTACAAAAGAATCCAGAATTAAAGAAAAGGTACACTGAATTCATGGATGAGTATGAATCAATGGGACATATGAAAAGGTTGGGAACAGAATCCATAAATTCCCCAAACTACTACATTCCACATCATTGCGTATTAAGGCCCGAAAGTTCAACCACTAAGCTCAGAGTAGTATTTGATGCATCGGCCAAAACCACATCAGGATATTCGCTAAATGATTTGATGTTCACGGGACCAACTGTGCAAGGAGAACTATTCTCCATACTCCTAAGGTTTCGAATGCCAAGATTTGTGTTCACTACTGACGTTGAAAAAATGTATAGACAGGTATTGATTGCCCCAGAGGATCGTAAATTTCAGCTAATAATTTGGAGAAAGGATACCACAAGGCCCATTGCATACTATCAACTCAATACAGTTACGTATGGCACAAGAGCAGCTCCATACTTAGCAACGAAATGTCTGGAGCAATTGGCTAAAGAAAATGAGATACATTATCCCCTTGCTTCTCAATTTCTCAAGGAAAATTTCTACGTAGATGATGGCTTGGGCGGCTCAAACAGCTTAGTAACCGCAATACATTTACAAAAACAACTCATGGAGATGATGAAGAAAGGTGGTTTTACTTTACGCAAATGGTGCGCAAATCATCCACAATTACTCTACAATATTCCACAAAGTGATTTGGAGGTGAACTTAGATTTTGAAAGCGTGGAAACTGATACCATCAAGACGCTAGGACTTGTTTGGCTGCCGAAGTCCGACAAACTGGGCATTAAAGTCAATCCTAGAGACATCAAGCGGATAACTAAACGAACCGTAACCTCAGACCTTGCAAGAATATTCGACCCATTGGGAATTCTTTCTCCCATTATAGTAACGGCAAAAATGTTTATTCAGGAACTGTGGGAGCTAAAATTAGACTGGGATCAATCCTTGCCGGAATCACTGCACACTAAATGGCTCACATTTCGCACAGACTTGAATGTATTGAAAACGCTTCAAATACCCAGACACATTTTCAAAGGATGAGTTCCAGAATCCCAACAACTACACATCTTCACTGACGCATCCGAGAAGGCTTATGGAGCTGCAGCTTATATCCGATCAGTGTTTAAAGATGGCACCATTATGGTACATTTACTTTGTGCCAAATCTCGCATAGCTCCACTCAAACGACAAACAATACCACGACTGGAACTATGCGCAGCTACACTTGGAGCCCAACTAGCCACCAGAATCAGATCTGATCTTAAATTTACCAGTCCAGTATGGTTTTGGACTGATTCGGAAATTGTACTCTCATGGATAAACTCATCATCAGCATCATTTAACACAGTTGTAGCAAATCGAATTTCCGCAATCCAAGAAGAAACCCAGGCAGAACAGTGGCGTCACGTAAGCTCTAAATGCAATCCTGCAGATATATTATCTCGTGGAATGTCTTCAACGGCCCTTAAAGAATGTACTCTTTGGTTCTATGGTCCAATGTTTCTTCATGGCGTGGAAAATGTTTGGCCACCCAAGTTCAATATAAGCTCCAAAATTTCAACAAACCTAGAAAGAAAGACAAGGTCAATCGAATCACGAGCAATGACAACAAACGAACCTGATTTTGTTTACAAAATTAACCACAAAAATTCATTCCATCGTCTGCAGCGGATTATTGGATATGTTCTGCGCTTCATTACCCACACAAGAAGCCAAAAACAGATGCGGCAACCATCAAAATTATTAACTACAACGGAACTCAGCCAAGCACTGGTTCCTATTATTTCACAAATGCAACTTTCCGAATTCAAGGAAGAAATGAAGCAACTGAAGGAACACAAACCGTTACTTGGAACGAGCACCATCAAGAATTTAGCACCCTTTTTGGATGAAAGCGGACTAATTAGGGTTGGCGGCCGGCTCGATGCCTCCTCATTAGCATATGACTCAAAACATCAACTTCTCATTCCGTACAATGATTCCATTTCCAAACTGATATTCCAAATGATTCATGAAGACCACAAACATTGTGGGGCGCTCACGTTGTTAGGAATTGTTCGACAGCGCTTCTGGCCAATAAAAGGAAAAATTATGGCAAGAGCCACAGTCCATCAATGCACTACATGCAGCAGAGCCAAGCCAGAGCTATTTCACCAAATAATGGGAAACCTACCATCAACACGTGTAACACCAGCCCGAGCATTTATTAATGCTGGAGTCGATTACTGCGGGCCAATTACTGTACATTACAAACTCAGGGGAAAACGACCGCACAAGGCCTACATTGCCGTATTTTGCTGCTTTGCCACAAAGGCAGTGCACTTGGAGCTGGTGAGCGATCTCACAACTGATGCATTTATAGGTGCACTCAAACGTTTCGTTTCCCGGCGGGGACATTGCCAAAATTTATATTGCGACAACGCTACAAATTTCGTCGGAGCGAAAAATAAATTGCCCGAACTTTCCACAATAATACATTCACCAGATGCTCAAGAAGCTATTACAAATGCCTGCAACAAAAAGGGTATTCAATTTAACTTCATTCCGCCAAGAGCTCCTCATTTTGGTGGCCTCTGGGAGGCAGCTGTTAAATCAGCAAAATACTACTTGGTAAGGACGATGGGGAACGCATCTTTAACTTATGAAGAACTCGAAACCATAGTTGTGGAAATTGAAGCAATATTGAATTCCAGACCCATTTCACCTATGTCGAATGACTCGAACGACATAGGCGCACTGACTCCTGGACATTTTCTAATTGGCGAACCCCTAATAGCTCAAATTGACGCCCAAGCGAAGCCCGCAAACCTTAAATTGGAAACGCGTTGGAAATTAGTTTCCCGTCTTAAGCATGAATTTTGGAAGAGATGGTCTCGAGATTATTTAAATGAACTTCAATGCCGTAACAAATGGCGAGAACAATCTAAAAATCTCAAACCAGGTACAATCGTCACTTTAAAAGAAGACAACGTTCCAGTCATGAAATGGCCATTGGGGCGCGTAATAAAAACGTATAAGGGACCCGACGATGTTGTACGAGTTGCAGACGTACAGACATCATCAGGCATTTTCAAACGGGCAGTTCAGTATCTAGCCCCACTTCCTAAGCTCAGTGACGAACCCGAAGAGGACGGGCAACAACCAGATCTAAAATTCAAAGAATCCAAGGCTAATCATGAAGGACTGGCTGAAAAACAATCACCTCAGTCAACATCGAATAGTATGCCACTCGCCAAAAAACAGCGGACTTTACCGGGCTCAATCATAACTACACTAATCACAATATTGCTTTCGATTCCATTAGTAGCCACAAATAAAATAGAAATAACGCAATTTGAACCCAACATCGGTCTCTACTTTGAAGGTATTGGCAACACCAGAATATCACGGTCAGAATGGAACATCATCTCCTACTACAATTTAAACCCATTTTGGCAAGAAATGGCTACATTCATACATGAAACAACAGCATTAACTCACCTATGCAATCTTCTTACCCAAAAGACTACTTGCTCAAACGTTCTCCAGGAAATTAATTTTAGCATAACAGACTTAAAGGATAAAAATCTCCTGCTCAAAAGAAGAGTCAAACGTGGCGCAATTAATGTTGTTGGTAATGTCGCTAATTCACTGTTCGGCATTCTAGACTCGGATTACGCCGAACAAATGACAATTACTATCAACACAGTCAACGAAAATGAAAACCATCTGAAGCAACTCCTAATGAATCAGACATCAATTGTTGATGCAACTTTAAATGTACTAAAACAAAATGAGGAGAATGTAAAACAAAAGTTCAGGAACGTAGACGACCAATTAACTAAAATCACATCCAGATTACACGAAACTGAAAACGAACAGTATCAAGCAAAGCTGTTTCGAATGTTTATGTTACGATCTGTTCAACTTTCCGTAACCTCATCAAGGTTACATAGGATTCAATCCGAAATTATAGCAGCATTAACGGATTCACACCATGGAAAAATAAGTCCAATGCTGTTGTCACCATCTCAACTTCAATCTGAGATAGTGCAAATAAGAAATCACCTTCCAACATCCCTAGAATTACCAGTAAGTAACGACAACATGTTGCAGCTGTACAAACTCATGAACGTAAAGGGAGGCGTGACCAAAGACCACGTCATTTTTCACATATCTATTCCGTTATGTGATCCAGAAACATTCGAACTTCTTAAACCACACCAAATTCCGGTTCTAACAAATGGCACAATGCTTGCCATAATGCCATGCGGTGACCTTCTCGCCGTAAATGCTCACAGAGATCAATATTTCATCTTGACAGAAAGGCAGTGGACCACATGTGCAACCATTAAAGAGAACGAATTCCTATGCCAACATATGCAATCAAAATACAAGGCAAACGCGAACAAATGCTTATGTGAACTTTCGCTTCTTAACCATAACAGTCAAAAGGGATGTGACATTGGTCCTATTGCTGGCAGCACATTGCTAACACAATTGGAGTACAGCAATCAATGGCTATATACAATGCAGCAGCCTTCGCGAATAAGTTCAGTATGCGGACAAGAAAAATCTCAGCTAACCTTAAAAGGATCCGGTCTCCTAAAATTAGCATCAGATTGCACACTCAAATTTAACTCTATCATCATCAAGGGTCATCAAATCGTCTCAACATCTCTTCAAGCATCCTACATAAGAATGAGCAATTTCAGTGACATTATTTATCCTGTTGAAGTCCAGTTTGAGAAAGTCCAAAATAAAGTGTATGCTGATCAAATCAAAAACATCTCCGAGATACAGAGCACACTACATCAAAAGGTATCTGATGAACTACCATCACAAATCAAACACATACAATATCACCACGGAACCGTTGCTTATATCGCTCTCACTCTCGCAATCATAATCATCATGGCAGTTGCTTGGAAAAAGACACGCTGTAAATCGTTTAATTCAAATCAACAAACTCCACAGCCTGCGGCACGTCAACATATTCCAGCCCAAGAATTTGCGGTAACAGTCACATAATTTCAACATAAATATAGTACTGATAACACACACAAAGAAAGGTAATTTAAGGTTGTTCTGATTTGTAGTCTGTTGAGCATGGCTCAACGGCGGGGTGTATGTTCAAACCTTCGCATTAAATTTCTGTCACATGTATGTCTGTACATTTATATACATCGATATACATACATATGACTGCGCGAAATTAGTGCAACAACCTTAAATTGCTAGTTTCAGCTATTTGTTATTTTTAATTAAAAAACCTTCAACTTTTACTCAAATTACAATTTTTGTCATTACACTTTAAATTTAAATTAAATTTTTTGCTTATTTGTTTTGAAGTCATTACACTTTAAACTTAAATTACAATTTTTGTTTATTTGTTGAAGTCACTTTAAATTTTGATGAATTTGTATTTATGCTGTCTGTTAATATTTTTATTAGTCATCAATAAAATAGTATTTAAGAATTAATTTATATTAATAAAAAAAAAGAATTAATAAAATAATCAAACAAGGTGGTTGTTTGTAATTTGTTCTCGATTCAAACATATAACCAAGTTACAAGTGCTTGTGTTATTAGCTACCAACCAGGTTTAAGTGCTTGTGTTGGATAATTCACTCTTCTTGGAGCATCTCCTTGAAGAAAACAAACAAATTAAACATCGCCTTCTTGGTGCATTACCTAGAAGCGACCAACGGAGGTTAAGCAAACTAGGCTTAACCTAATTCAGCATTCAACTGAATTAAACAACTGTTCTGTAGAGAAATATTCTTTTAAAAAAATTTAATGTTTTGGAATGCTTAATAAGAATCTTATTTAAGTTTTTTTCTATCACGTCGGGATTTTCCATTTTTTTTCAACTAATTTTCCGTATTGGGTCAAACTTGTTATTTAAATCTTTTCTATTTTAAATTTTTTTAGCACTTCAGTCGTTTTTAAAAACCAAGGCGACGAAATCGCCGTCAGTACAAGAAAAATTCAACATCACATATTATGTTATTCAACAACATAAATAAACCAGTTTTGCTCAAACAAACAAAATTGTTTTTATAAATTTAACGGCACAACTGCTTAAATAAATACATACTAAAATAAATAAAAACACAAAAACCATAGGATCTTATGAGCCTTAAAAATTTAAACAGTGCTGAAAATTCAGTTAGTGCAAACAGCAGAAATGCTTACTTTACAATAAACGCAGATGGAAATAGTGATCGTTTATTTTAAATACAAAACCTGTATTTAGAACACGTTCTTGCTCCCCACTTTTATAAGGTATTGACAAAAAAATAAATGGGAACACATCATTGCCAAGTAATGCACAAAACATGGCAAATGCGCAAAAATTAAATACACAAGTTGGTATCGATAGATATATTACTGTGTTAAAACGTGGACGAAGCCAAAAGTACCAAAAGGTAGTGAAGCTAAAAGTACTACTTCACAAAGCCGCTTTGCAATTTTAGATGGCGAAACAAATGAGCCTACATCATTACCTAAAATTCCCAAACCACCTCCAATATATTTGAGGGAGCAAAACTCAAATGACTTGATAAAAAATTTAATTACCTTGATAGGGGAAAACTCATTCTATCAAACGCGGCACCATTAATGAAACCAAAATTCAAGTTAGTGATGAGAGCAGTTATCGCAAAATTTTTAAAGAATTTGAGATCCGCAAAAAAAGCTTTTACACCTATCAACTGAAGAGTGGCAAAGGTCTTCAAGTTGTTTTGAAAGGTATAGATGTATGTGTTGATCCAGATGAAATAAAATCTGGACTTAATAAAAATGGTTTTAAAGTTAAAAGCGTAGCCAATCTCAGTAATCGAGATCGCATCCCCCAAACACTATTTCGAGTTGAATTAGAACCAGGAGACATTAGACTGAAAAAAACGAAACGCACCCTATCTATAGTTTAAGATACATACTTTATAGAAGAAGAACCTCATAAACGTTCAGGTCCCGTTCAGTGTCTAAACTGCCAAGAATTTGGCCATACTAGGGCTTATTGTAAGTTGCCTCCGGTTTGTATTTTATGTGGGGAGCTACATGGTTCCAGACAATGTGACAAATCGAAAAACGATGCGAAGGTTAAAAAATGCAGCAACTGTGGTGAAAATCACACTGCTAGCTATAGAGGTAGCCCTGTCTATTCCATGGTAAAGAAGTCTTCGAAAAAAGTAGTTACTCCTTCTAAACAACCACTCCTCCCAAATCTATCAAATGCATATTACCCCCAGTTACCCCAGCCAATCGCTCATAATGTCTCATACGCAGATATTATAAAAACTAACCGTGCTCCAGTACTCAATCCGCCACCTAAATCAAACTCGAATCCTATTTTACATCTGTAATCTAAAGAACAAAATTCTTCACCTAACTCTAGTCGTCTTGAAGCAAGCATCGAGACATTAGTGCATTCGTTAAACAGCTTCATGAGCTCTATTAGCAGCATGATGCAGGAAATGGTACGCGTGCAATCTATGATGTTGCAGGCGGTACTTAATAAACCATGAACTGTATAAAAATTTGCTTCTGGAATGCAAACGGCGTACGCCAACACAAAAATAAATTGAATATTTCCTAAATAATAAACAAATTGATGTCATGCTGATTTCAGAAACTCACTTGATAAACAATAGCTTCTTTAAAATCCAATGTTTATATTTTATACGATACGAAGGACCCTCGTGGTAGAGCATGTGGCGGTTCGGCTATTCTGATAAAAGCTCGACTAAGAACGTCAGAGCAATGCCTAACTGATTTTAATAATAATCTCCAAATAGCTGCCCACCATGCTACGCATACCCGTCCAGAAAATCGTTACAATAAATTTTTTTCTGTAGACGTCGACAGTCTGTTGACTGAAAAAAGGAGTCTCGTAGAGAGTGGCAAAAACACAGATCTCCTAAATTAAAGGACAGCTACTAGAATCTCGAAGAGTAGAATCTCTGAAAAATTACTTGGAAGATCTCGACGCAACTGCACAATCAGATTACTCATTATGACGTGCAATAAAAAATCTTAAACGACCTGTTATACGTAAGT
The DNA here is from genome assembly GCA_949628195.1 of Phasia obesa. Lineage (NCBI taxonomy): Eukaryota > Metazoa > Arthropoda > Insecta > Diptera > Tachinidae > Phasia > Phasia obesa. The sequence continues at coordinate 106,208,587 of OX451217.1, forward strand.
CTCCTTTGCGTACCCTATGTGGTGGCTGAGAAAGAAACGAAACCGAAAAAGGTAATCTATTTGTTACTCATCTAAAAAATGTATTTACTCCGAATAAATCTATTGATATTACTGAGCTAACACCCATGGACTGTGAAGCAATTTCACCACTAAGATTTAACCTTCGTGATATTGAAGAGGCTACTGCTGGTCTACACCCTAAGAAAGCGTACGGTTTTGACAAAATAAGCAACAAGATGATTAAAGAACTTCCACAAGTAGCAGTTAGAATAATACTCTACATTTTTAATGCCATTTTACGCCTCGAGACCTTTCCTAGGTCTCTGTAATAACTATAATACCTAAACCAGGGAAAGATCACACAAAGGTCGATTTATATAGACCAATCAGTCTGCTATCAAATATGTCAAAATTGTTTCAGAAAATCCATATTACTAAGGTGAACCCGATTTTGAGTGAAAAAGGATGTATTCCGAATCATCAATTCGGATTTAGAAGATAGCACAGTACTATAGAACAAACGAAAAGATTAGTAAACGTAATAAAAAAGACCTTTGAGGGGAAAATACTGTTCAGCGCTCTTTATTGACGTTTCTCAAGCGTTTGACAAAGTATGGCATGAAGGCTTACTATACAAGTTAAAGCTTAACTTACCCAATAACTACTCTAAGCTTCTAAAAATTACTTAACTGGTCGCAAGTTTATTTTTAAAGAGGGAGATTTTTTAAGCTCTCCTGATCTAATTAAAACCAGAGTTCCCCAAGTAGTATATTGGGACCCCTTTTATACATGGTATACACTTCTGATATGCCTACCAGTAACCGAGTTCACACGTCAACATTTGCAGACGACACGGCTATTCTAAGTATCCATGAAAGCCCCATAATAGCTTCCAGATACTTCCAGGATCATGTACATCATTTGGAGATGTGGTTAAAAAAATGGAGAATTAAAATAAATGATCATATATGTACTCACATAACTTTCATGCTGCGTAGAGACTTATGCCATCCCATTCGCATAAATAATCAAATAATACCTCAGCACTCATAGGTTAAATACCTTGGTATACATCTTGATCGTCGCTTAACCTAGAAAAGTCACATCGAAGCTAAATTGACACAGATGAAGCAAAAAGCAGCACAAATTAATTGGTTGATTGGCAGAAATTCAACCTTAAGCTTAGATTGTAAACTTTTATTATACAAATCGATCCTCAAACTTATATGGTGTTATGGGATTCAACTATTGGGCACTGCCTCAGCTTCAAATTTATAAAAAATTCAAAGGCGCCAAAATAAGATTTTAAGGATGATAACAGTCGCACCCTGGTACATAAAAAACTCGAACATTCATAAAGATCTAAACATTTTATTAATCACTGAAGAAATAGGAAAACATTCAGCAACTTATCTGAAATGGCTTGAAACGCACCCAAATCCGCTGGCTCGCAACATCCTGAACGAACGTGGATACACTCGACTAAGAAGGAAAAATCTTGCTTCTCTTGGCCGAACATCAGAAGACTAGCTCACATTAAACTAAAGCAACCGTATAACATACAATTTTGTCTGGCCTTTACAAAATTATGTTACCTTAGATTTAAGATATGAGTACTTATTGTTAGTTCAAGTACTTTGAAGATACAATAACTAAATTACGAAAAAAACATATTCTTACAAAATACCAAATAAAATTAAAAATTCATCGATAAATGTTGATGTCGACAAAGGGAATACCAATTCGGAAGTCGTAAAGTAGCTTTGGATTGAGGAACACGTTTGCGCGTCATTGTCATTATCGTTTAAGGTCAATCAGGCCGTCCTTGTTGCTCGGTCTTCAAGTGGTTTGCGTCTCCCTCTCGTACTGGCTGATTGGCTTCCACGGTTAGCTGTACCGTGGTACAGTTAATTTGTGTTTGCATCAATCAGCCACGTGTAATCGCTTGGTTATCTTGTATAACCTAAATTGTTCGAAATCAATAAACCACATGAAAAATGAACAAATAAATTTTACACACATTTGGCAAAAGGAAAAAAATAATGATTTGCAACAAACAAATAAATACATACAGAAAAACAAAAAAAAAATCTTGTTTTCATCCTAACCGTCGTTTCTGGACATGACCAAAAGCTGCAAATAAGAACCTAGTGTTTACGGCAGCTTTTTATCATTTGGCTCCAACATTGTTGCTCTGTATGAGCAACAATCCAGAAGAAGAAGGAATACCAATTCAATTTAATGAAAGGTCGTCGTATTATATCGACAACGCCAAATGTAATAGGAGTGATTATCAAGAAATTGATCATTAAGAGTGTAAATACAACATTTTATGTCCTAAAAACTAGCTAAGTAGAAGTAGTAAGTAACATTAAAGATTTATTAGAATTAAAAAAAATATCAATGCACCTACTGCCAGTATTGAACTTAATATATTTTTTTTTGCCAAATTTCCATTTTTTCCAATTTTTTACGGTAATTATTCATTAGGCGATTTTTAATTTTTGTTTTGTAGCGATTTTTCATAAGGTCAATTAGCATGCAGCTTAAATAAGATTGTAATATAATTTTTTTTATCAATATAAAAGTGTACCTATAACAGATTAAGGAAATCATAATCTACAACAAGATATGTTCTTCATAACTTTGATTATTAAACCAAAGTACGTTTTTATTTTATGTTATTTATGTAAATTACACATTTTTTTTAAATAATTTCCAAAATATTTTTTTTCGTTTCTACTTGTGGCAACACTTCTTTTGCTGTTTACATAAAAACATACTTCAATAATTCCGGCAAACTTCAAACATTTTTGAAATGGAACTACCTTGTATTATTATATCATGGTTCGAAGTACACCTAATTCTGTTTTTACACGGTAGATTGGTTCTAGAAAAATCCGTGTAAAAAAAGACATTAATCAACTAGTGCTTATTTCGTGAATGGTAACACTTAGCTCATGTCTGATTTGACAGATAATTAGTTTTATCCTTCCGCTCAAGGCGAATTCATACCAGGTGTGAGCAGTAGGACAACAACTACAACAAAACAACAACTTTGACATTAAATTAGCAGATATGAAACAATGTATTTTTTGACAAGACATTAGCAAAAAAACGAGAGCAAAAAACAATCAGCTGGGCTATCGACTCCACCTGGTATGAATTCGCCTTGCTTCCGCTGAACGAATATGGTTGTGTATACGCTTGAACAACGCTGGGAAATATTGACTTACAGAAGATGCCGATTTTGCCAAAAAAAAAATCATCTTTTCAGATGAAGCTCATTTTGATCTTGGCGGGTATGTAAACAAGCAAAATTGTCGCATTTGGGGCACAGAAAACCCGTACGCATATATTGAAAAGCCGATGCACCCAAAACGAGTCACTGTTTGGTGCGGATTTTGGCCAGCTCGGAGCTGCGATTTGACACCGTTGGATTATTATTTGTGGAGTGCCGTCAAAGATAAGTGTTACGCCGACAAGCCAGAGACGCTTTAAAGGACAATATTCGTGAAGCCATTGGTGAAATACAGCTGCACACAATAGATAATGTGCTTAAATATTAGACCGATCGTGCAGGCTACTGCATGGCCAGCCGAGGCAGCCATTTGAATGAAATTATTTTCCATTATTAACCGGAAGTATTGTACTTTCGAATAAAAAAGAAATTTGAGAAGATATTCAGTAGTTTTTTTATAGCATTTTCAAAAAAAAAAAGTTATTTGGGGGACCCGTTTAAAATTACTGAAAAACGAAATTTTTTTTAAGAACAAGAAATCATGTTTATTTTTACACATATATGCATGTATGTACATATAATGTTTATTTGCACCGTTTATTTGCATATTTAGTGTATGATGAAAACTTAACAGATAGTTTCGTTCCAGAAATCAACGATTGCCTAATTGAATTTTAATTTTTTTATAGTTCCAAACCTTTTGCCAAGAAATGTTGGACCTTCTCCATTTCAAAGGCGATCTAAAATTTCAATTTACGTTGTAGTTTTTTATTTGTAATTTTCGACGTCTTCTTTTAGAGATGCATTGATAGTTCACAAAATTTTAACACATTTCAATTGCTCTAACAAGTAAAAAAGCTCAAAAATGCACAAACAGGGAATTCCTCTAAATTTTTTATATCAAAATATTTCGCAAAACTTAAATTTAACAAATAAAATCTAAGCTCAAATGATTTAGAACGTGCGAAATGGAAAAAACACGGTTTGAAAAATAAAATCTTTTTTTTTTTGTTTTCAAACCGAGTAAAAAGAGACCGTGTAGAATTGGGTGTATACTTACAAATTATGGATCTCATAGTCATATGCCCAGCAAGAAGCCATATATCAGCGATATTAAGTATTTGCAAAAGCACACCTTAACAAATAAAACCATTTCTGTAGTGCGATTCACTATTCAATTTTAACGATTCGGGACTCGTTAAAAAAATTTAACAAAACGAAAGACTTTGCTATTCAGAAATGCTTTTTAATAACATTTGATGTTGTTATAAATCAGCTGTTTTTCTTAGCAAGTCGAGTATTGTTAATTTAACTACAACTATTTTTGCGACGTTTACTTTATCAAAATATCAAAAGATAAAGTCGCCAATTAAATGTAAAATATTCTAAATAATTAATATTTATAATTAAAACACATACATATGTATTTCACCTACTATATAAAAATTAATTTAAACAATTTTTTAGAAATAAAATTAAAAAAAAACAAAATATAAAGCACTTGTGTGGAAAGTTTTGTTTATTATTTTTCATTTCCCTTTGTTTTTTTCGCTATTTTGCCATTTTGTTTAGCAGCATTGCCATTCATTTTGGTTTGTATTTTTCATTTGTTAACCACAGGTTAGTGAATCGCAAATGCGTTAGTGCAAGCAAAAAAACATGTTGATATTTTTAACAAGTGTTAGATCGTTAAAAGTTAGTGAATTGCACTACTGGGCTAATGTAATGTTAATCGACATCAGTAAATTCGGTTCGAATAGGAGACAGAGAGTTTGGCTTAAAAAAATGATGATCTATTGTCTTCCAACTGTGATATATTTTTTTTTTGCATAATTTATGAGATTCAAACCTCTTTAGATATGTGACTGTGTGTTTCGCTATTTCTGCTTTAACTGATGGTTTAGGTCTTTGTGGATGTTCGAATTTTTTATATACCAGGGATAAGATGTAAGTATACGAAGAATTTTATTTTGGCGCCTTTGAATTTTTTCTACATTGCTAAGTGAGGTGCCCCATAACTGAATCCCATAACACCAAATTGGTTTGAGGATCGACTTGTACAGTAGAAGTTTACAATCTAAGCTCAGGGTGGAGTTTCTGCTAATAAGCCAAGTTAGTTGTACTGCTTTTAGTTTCATGTGTGTTAACTTAAAATCTCTGTGGCTTTTCCCAATAAGGCGACAGTCAAGATGTATACCCAGGTATTTAATGTCTGAAAGCTGTGGTATCATTTGGTTATTTATGCGAATAGGAGGGCATGAATCCCTAAGTAGTGTGAAAGTTATGTGAGTACATTTTTGTACATTCACTTTTATTCTCCATTTTTCCGAATTGAGTACATGGTCTTGTAAAAGTTGAGATGCTACTTAGGCACTTTCATGAATACTCAAAAAAGCTGTGTCATCTGCAAATGTTGATGTGTGGACTAGGGTGCTAGTTGGCATATCTGATGTGTACAGTAAATCAGTGTTATCCAAATATTCATTTTCAATACACAATTGTGCTACAAAAACGATAAAAAAACTCACACCGACATCGCTCAGCAAAGCAGACCATTTTTGGATGGAATGCTAGCAAAAAATATTTTACAAAAAACTTTTCAAACGTTAAATTATAGAACAGATTTCATAAAGTCAATTCCCTTGTCACCCCAAACTCTGGCGTATTGCCCAAATAGGAAATTCGGTGGAGTCTTCTATTAAAGAAAAATTGATAAATTAGTATTCCATCCATAAATGGTGAGCGATTTCCAAGCTTATTTGGCTTTAAATCTCCATTTTTAATTTTTTATTTTCCAAAATTTCCTCATTTTGCTCTTCTTGCAGAACCCATTCTTTAATTTTTTGCATATAGAGGTTTTTTTTTGCTCAAGAAAAAACATTTTCCTTTTTTCCTCTTTTAATTTATTTATTTCTTTGTGAAAAAGATCAAAATGCCTTTTAACTGAAAAGGTTTTCTTTGTTTTAAATGTTTGGTAACATAAAATGGATTGCATGTTACCAAAAGCATTTTTGATGACAAAATTATTTATTGTTTTTGTAATGCTTAGTTTTATGTTTGCTGGGCAATATTATCTTATCCAATACAGACGCATTTCATTTATTGAGAGTTTTGGTTACCTATGCAGTAAATATAAAATTGGTCCCAAAATACTACCTTGGGGAACTCCGGCTGCAATGAGCTGTGGCGACCTTTAAAAACCAGGGCCCGTAACGGTTATAAGTTTTATCGAAAAAGTTATTTAATAACGGTTATTTTGTAACTTATATAAAAAAGCTCCTTCTTAAACAGTTATTTTTCAACATAAAAACAAAAGGTCGAACTAAACTCTTTAAATGGAATTTTATTTTGAAGCCACAAAATAAAACTCTTTTGAGGAGTTTTATAAAATAAACTCTTTTGAGGAGTTTTATTTTGCCGTCAGAAATAAAACTCATTTAAGGAGTTTTGTTTTTTCCGTTAAAAATAAAACTCATTTAAGAGTTTTAATAATAATAATAAAACTCATTTAAGAGTTTTATTTTTTCCGTCGGAAAAATACTCATCTTGTATAAAGTAACACGTGGAGTTTAGCCCTGGTCAAATCATTAATTTGTGTAAAGCACAATTGTGACTATATCATTTTCATAATTACACTGTAGGTACGTATTTTGAATAAAATTTTTATATTTAATAAAAATTTTTTATGTGTCATTTCAAATGTTAATTTAATATGGGTCGCAGTTCAGATATTACCACTCGTAATTTCTTTGAAAAAGTTGATTATACAAATGTATGCCGGTTGTGTAAAAGTGTTTTTAAAGGTGATCATGTTAGCAATCTAAAGCGTCATTTGATTAAAGAACATGCAGAACAATATAATATGGAAAAGAAGAATAATGAAGAGGATGCATGTGAAGTACCTGCAAAAAAAGTTAGGTTTTCGATAGCAATGGCCCCTGAAGACCTGAAAAAGGCATGTGTTGAGCTGGTTTGGTTAATTTTGAATGAGGGAACTGCATGCAAAATAAGTCTATGCAAAATTGCTTAAAAGCAAAATCGAAAAATAACCCAAGAAATCCGCATGCAGAATTGGGTAATATTTTATATAAAAAGTAACCCCAAAATATTGAGTGCTTTTCATAATTTTTTAAAATTTTTCAATTGGACAATTATCCAAAACGTTTTAATGAAATATGCTGATACCATATTTAAGCGGTTTTATATTCACCCTTATTCTACTTGGCGATGGCGATATCGCCGTTACTTTTGACCGGGCATCATTTTATATTGATGTCAACTTCAATTTGATTATAATTTTGTATTTCCTAATTCTCTTATGGCGACGTTGACTGCTTATCGATAACACTGTTCTGTAGAGAAATATTCTTTTTAAAAAATTTAATGTTTTGGAATGCTTAATAAGAATCTTATTTAAGTTTTTTTCTATCACGTCGGGATTTTCCATTTTTTTTCAACTAATTTTCCGTATTGGGTCAAACTTGTTATTTAAATCTTTTCTATTTTAAATTTTTTTAGCACTTCAGTCGTTTTTAAAAACCAAGGCGACGAAATCGCCGTCAGTACAAGAAAAATTCAACATCACATATTATGTTATTCAACAACATAAATAAACCTGTTTTGCTCAAACAAACAAAATTGTTTTTATAAATTTAACGGCACAACTGCTTAAATAAATACATACTAAAATAAATAAAAACACAAAAACCATAGGCTCTTATGAGCCTTAAAAATTTAAACAGTGCTGAAAATTCAGTTAGTGCAAACAGCAGAAATGCTTACTTTACAATAAACGCAGATGGAAATAGTGATCGTTTATTTTAAATACAAAACCTGTATTTAGAACACGTTCTTGCTCCCCACTTTTATAAGGTATTGACAAAAAAATAAATGGGAACACATCATTGCCAAGTAATGCACAAAACATGGCAAATGCGCAAAAATTAAATACACAAGTTGGTATCGATAGATATATTACTGTGTTAAAACGTGGACGAAGCCAAAAGTACCAAAAGGTAGTGAAGCTAAAAGTACTACTTCACAAAGCCGCTTTGCAATTTTAGATGGCGAAACAAATAAGCCTACATCATTACCTAAAATTCCCAAACCACCTACAATATATTTGAGGGAGCAAAACTCAAATGACTTGATAAAAAATTTAATTACCTTGATAGGGGAAAACTCATTCTATCAAACGCGGCACCATTAATGAAACCAAAATTCAAGTTAGTGATGAGAGCAGTTATCGCAAAATTTTTAAAGAATTTGAGATCCGCAAAAAAAGCTTTTACACCTATCAACTGAAGAGTGGCAAAGGTCTTCAAGTTGTTTTGAAAGGTATAGATGTATGTGTTGATCCAGATGAAATAAAATCTGGACTTAATAAAAATGGTTTTAAAGTTAAAAGCGTAGCCAATCTCAGTAATCGAGATCGCATCCCCCAAACACTATTTCGAGTTGAATTAGAACCAGGAGACATTAGACTAAAAAAAACGAAACGCACCCTATCTATAGTTTAAGATACATACTTTATAGAAGAAGAACCTCATAAACGTTCAGGTCCCGTTCAGTGTCTAAACTGCCAAGAATTTGGCCATACTAGGGCTTATTGTAAGTTGCCTCCGGTTTGTATTTTATGTGGGGAGCTAAATGGTTCCAGACAATGTGACAAATCGAAAAACGATGCGAAGGTTAAAAAATGCAGCAACTGTGGTGGAAATCACACTGCTAGCTATAGAGGTAGCCCTGTCTATTCCATGGTAAAGAAGTCTTCGAAAAAAGTAGTTACTCCTTCTAAACAACCACTCCTCCCAAATCTATCAAATGCATATTACCCCCAGTTACCCCAGCCAATCGCTCATAATGTCTCATACGCAGATATTATAAAAACTAACCGTGCTCCAGTACTCAATCCGCCACCTAAATCAAACTCGAATCCTATTTTACATCTGTAATCTAAAGAACAAAATTCTTCACCTAACTCTAGTCGTCTTGAAGCAAGCATCGAGACATTAGTGCATTCGTTAAACAGCTTCATGAGCTCTATTAGCAGCATGATGCAGGAAATGGTACGCGTGCAATCTATGATGTTGCAGGCGGTACTTAATAAACCATGAACTGTATAAAAATTTGCTTCTGGAATGCAAACGGCGTACGCCAACACAAAAATAAATTGAATATTTCCTAAATAATAAACAAATTGATGTCATGCTGATTTCAGAAACTCACTTGATAAACAATAGCTTCTTTAAAATCCAATGTTTATATTTTATACGATACGAAGGACCCTCGTGGTAGAGCATGTGGCGGTTCGGCTATTCTGATAAAAGCTCGACTAAGAACGTCAGAGCAATGCCTAACTGATTTTAATAATAATCTCCAAATAGCTGCCCACCATGCTACGCATACCCGTCCAGAAAATCGTTACAATAAATTTTTTTCTGTAGACGTCGACAGTCTGTTGACTGAAAAAAGGAGACTCGTAGAGAGTGGCAAAAACACAGATCTCCTAAATTAAAGGACAGCTACTAGAATCTCGAAGAGTAGAATCTCTGAAAAATTACTTGGAAGATCTCGACGCAACTGCACAATCAGATTACTCATTATGACGTGCAATAAAAAATCTTAAACGACCTGTTATACGTAAGTCTCCTTTGCGTACCCTATGTGGTGGCTGAGAAAGAAACGAAACCGAAAAAGGTAATCTATTTGTTACTCATCTAAAAAATGTATTTACTCCGAATAAATCTATTGATATTTCTGAGCTAACACCCATGGACTGTGAAGCAATTTCACCACTAAGATTTAACCTTCGTGATATTGAAGAGGCTACTGCTGGTCTACACCCTAAGAAAGCGTACGGTTTTGACAAAATAAGCAACAAGATGATTAAAGAACTTCCACAAGTAGCAGTTAGAATAATACTCTACATTTTTAATGCCATTTTACGCCTCGAGACCTTTCCTAGGTCTCTGTAATAACTATAATACCTAAACCAGGGAAAGATCACACAAAGGTCGATTTATATAGACCAATCAGTCTGCTATCAAATATGTCAAAATTGTTTCAGAAAATCCTTATTACTAAGGTGAACCCGATTTTGAGTGAAAAAGGATGTATTCCGAATCATCAATTCGGATTTAGAAGATAGCACAGTACTATAGAACAAACGAAAAGATTAGTAAACGTAATAAAAAAGACCTTTGAGGGGAAAATACTGTTCAGCGCTCTTTATTGACGTTTCTCAAGCGTTTCACAAAGTATGGCATGAAGGCTTACTATACAAGTTAAAGCTTAACTTACCCAATAACTACTCTAAGCTTCTAAAAAGTTACTTAACTGGTCGCAAGTTTATTTTTAAAGAGGGAGATTTTTTAAGCTCTCCTGATCTAATTAAAACCAGAGTTCCCCAAGTAGTATATTGGGACCCCTTTTATACATGGTATACACTTCTGATATGCCTACCAGTAACCGAGTTCACACGTCAACATTTGCAGACGACACGGCTATTCTAAGTATCCATGAAAGCCCCGAAATAGCTTCCAGATACTTCCAGGATCATGTACATCATTTGGAGATGTGGTTAAAAAAATGGAGAATTAAAATAAATGATCATATATGTACTCACATAACTTTCATGCTGCGTAGAGACTTATGCCATCCCATTCGCATAAATAATCAAATAATACCTCAGCACTCAGAGGTTAAATACCTTGGTATACATCTTGATCGTCGCTTAACCTAGAAAAGTCACATCGAAGCTAAATTGACACAGATGAAGCAAAAAGCAGCACAAATTAATTGGTTGATTGGCAGAAATTCAACCTTAAGCTTAGATTGTAAACTTTTATTATACAAATCGATCCTCAAACTTATATGGTGTTATGGGATTCAACTATTGGGCACTGCCTCAGCTTCAAATTTATAAAAAATTCAAAGGCGCCAAAATAAGATTTTAAGGATGATAACAGTCGCACCCTGGTACATAAAAAACTCGAACATTCATAAAGATCTAAACATTTTATTAATCACTGAAGAAATAGGAAAACATTCAGCAACTTATCTGAAATGGCTTGAAACGCACCCAAATCCGCTGGCTCGCAACATCCTGAACGAACGTGGATACACTCGACTAAGAAGGAAAAATCTTGCTTCTCTTGGCCGAACATCAGAAGACTAGCTCACATTAAACTAAAGCAACCGTATAACATACAATTTTGTCTGGCCTTTACAAAATTATGTTACCTTAGATTTAAGATATGAGTACTTATTGTTAGTTCAAGTACTTTGAAGATACAATAACTAAATTACGAAAAAAACATATTCTTACAAAATACCAAATAAAATTAAAAATTCATCGATAAATGTTGATGTCGACAAAGGGAATACCAATTCGGAAGTCGTAAAGTAGCTTTGGATTGAGGAACACGTTTGCGCGTCATTGTCATTATCGTTTAAGGTCAATCAGGCCGTCCTTGTTGCTCGGTCTTCAAGTGGTTTGCGTCTCCCTCTCGTACTGGCTGATTGGCTTCCACGGTTAGCTGTACCGTGGTACAGTTAATTTGTGTTTGCATCAATCAGCCACGTGTAATCGCTTGGTTATCTTGTATAACCTAAATTGTTCGAAATCAATAAACCACATGAAAAATGAACAAATAAATTTTACACACATTTGGCAAAAGGAAAAAAATAATGATTTGCAACAAACAAATAAATACATACAGAAAAACAAAAAAAAAAATCTTGTTTTCATCCTAACCGTCGTTTCTGGACATGACCAAAAGCTGCAAATAAGAACCTAGTGTTTACGGCAGCTTTTTATCATTTGGCTCCAACATTGTTGCTCTGTATGAGCAACAATCCAGAAGAAGAAGGAATACCAATTCAATTTAATGAAAGGTCGTCGTATTATATCGACAACGCCAAATGTAATAGGAGTGATTATCAAGAAATTGATCATTAAGAGTGTAAATACAACATTTTATGTCCTAAAAACTAGCTAAGTAGAAGTAGTAAGTAACATTAAAGATTTATTAGAATTAAAAAAAATATCAATGCACCTACTGCCAGTATTGAACTTAATATATTTTTTTTTTTGCCAAATTTCCATTTTTTCCAATTTTTTACGGTAATTATTCATTAGGCGATTTTTAATTTTTGTTTTGTAGCGATTTTTCATAAGGTCAATTAGCATGCAGCTTAAATAAGATTGTAATATAATTTTTTTTATCAATATAAAAGTGTACCTATAAAAGATTAAGGAAATCATAATCTACAACAAGATATATTCTTCATAACTTTGATTATTAAACCAAAGTACGTTTTTATTTTATGTTATTTATGTAAATTACACATTTTTTTTAAAATAATTTCCAAAATATTTTTTTTCGTTTCTACTTGTGGCAACACTTCTTTTGCTGTTTAAAGGGCAGTTTAGACAGTAAGACTTTACGTACGTAAAATCTAAGAGAAAATAAAATGAAAATCAATCCGTATGAAAATATAGAGATTAAAAATCGTATGGTTTTTTTCTTACGTTTACACCGTTGGTGTTGAATAAAATGAAGTAAAATTGAAACAGCTGTTGTTAAAATAAAAAAAGTGTAAACAAATAAATAGTGCGCATACTTGTAAAAAATATGCCAAATTTTAAAAAAAGTAACAAGGAAAAGGTTCTTGGTGTTGTACTAGCCATTGCCATAATAAAAAAACTGGAAACCAACAACTAAAACAAAATTAAAAATGTTTCACGTTCCTTTTCAAGTTTTTTATTGTTTACAAACTTATTTGTGATGCCAATTGGATCTATTTTGCACTATATTCAGCGGTTTTCTGCTATTTTGACGAGTTTTGCTTTTGAAAAGTTAGCATTAATAAGAAAAACGCAACCCTGATCTAATGAAGTAGAATAGTTTTTGAAAAATTTCAAAACATAAAGAGAGCCGTAAGACTGTCAAATTTCCATCCGTATTTTCTCTCAATTTCGGACAGTTTCATTACATATTATGTTTAGACGATACTACTTGTACTCTTCTACATAAAAATTTGACATGTCGTATTACTTGTAGTATAATGTAAACCGCCCTTAAATAAAAACATACTTCAATAATTCCGGCAAACTTCAACCATTTTTAAAATGTATTATATAATTGTATTATTATATCATGTATAAAGCCATGGATTTTTCTAAGTGTATAAATTTAAAGAAGTTGGCAACGCTACAGTTTAACTAAAGGTCTTTACTGCTAAAAAAGATATGTGGACTTTAGGTAAAACTAATTAGAAATTTGGATATGTTTTTAAAAATGTAAGTGATATTTAAAAAATATTATTTCATCTTTTAATTGCTTTGTAATAATAGCTTTTATGTTGTTAACGGAATTTTATTGGCATTTGGTTTATGCATATTAGTTGCATTGTACCTTTTACGAGAGTATCTAAAATCCAGGAAAGCAAAAGTAGAACCTCGAAATCCTGTTTTTAGTGTGGGAATTTTTCATCCTTATTGTAATGCTGGCGGTGGAGGAGAACGCGTTTTATGGTGTGCTATAAGATCAATACAGGTAATAATTTTCAATTAATTGTAAATATTGCTTGTGTTCTTATATGTATGTTTGTTTATAAGCAGTTATCTGTACTGAAAAATAAAATTGCTATCTTGTCGCTTTATGAGTTTCCCCCGCTTACGATCTAGCTTAATACTAAATGTACTAGAAATAATATAAAAATGTTGGTGTATTGGAAAATTTAAATATGGGCTTTTATATTGGTTTTTCTCCTCTTTGGGATGCTTAACACCAGCTTTTCTTATTAAAGTTATGGGCCTCTGGACTTTTCATTTGAAACTGTAATTGTGTACTACATTTTTGAACAAATTAGGTCAATATGGGTATCAATTACAAACTTTTGGAAATATCTATCAGGTGGTGCTAAAATTAAAGAAAAAAATTAACCCTTTAAGAACCGATGATATTTTTTGACAAAAATTTATGCATAGTACGTAGGAAAATTTTAGTAAGCGAAGCCGGTGTTGGTCACACCATAGAGGAGAAGATCCTTGCGTCCAGGAAAACTTTATTAATCAAAACCGGTGTTGGTTATACCATAGAGGAGAAAACAAGGCTATGCAGGAAACTTTTTGTAAGCGAAGCCAGTGTTGGTCATACCATAGAGGAGAAAATGCTTGCACCCGGCCGAAGGCCGACTATGTACGAAGCCTTTAGAAAGCAAAGCCGGTGTTGGTCATACCATAGAGGAGAAAATCGTTGCTCCCGGCTAAAGTAAGCGAAGTCGGTGTTGGTCATACCATAGAGGAGAAAATCCTTGCGCGCGGCCGAAGGCCGTCTATGCAGGAAACCTTTAGTAAGCGAAGCCGGTGTTGGTTATACCATAGAGGAGAAAATCTTTGCGCCCGACCGAAGGCCGGCTATGCAGGAAACTTTTAGTAAGCGAAGCCGGTGTTGGTCATACCATAGAGGAGAAAATCCTTGCGCTCGGCTAAAGGCCGGCTATGCAAAAACATATCATAAAGCGAATTATTTTAAATTTTTTTATTATTTTTTAATTCTCTATCACCCTGTATCATTTTTTTTTGATTGTTCAAGTTTCAATAAACTAGATTTTTTCCTGATTTCTCCTCTGCGGTATGACTATCACCGTCTTGGCGTACTAAAGATAGCTTTCATAGCAGGGCTTTGGCCGGGTGCATTAATTTGCTAAACTCAATTATGACCAACGCAAGATAGAAAAACAACTTTGTAACTCGAGACAATGCAGTTTCGCTCGGCTCCAAAACGGACGCGCGAACGGGATCGAGGATTTTCTCTTATGATATTGACCTGTCGATCTCACTCAGGCTACCGGATACCTGCACCGTGCCCCAAGCTAAAGTATATTCTATAATTATAGCGCAAGAAGAATAAGGGAACTCATAGCCGCCATTAAAAATTCTTATATATAAATTAATTCAAATGTAGTGAAATCGAGATGTGTAATGAAGTACATTCTATAAGAATTTAAAATTAACTTGGTTTTAGTTAAGGAAAATAAAATAGCATATTTATCCTTTCTTAGTTTGGCGAAGAATGAATATAAAAAAGGAAAAAACAATTTATACACCTGTGTGTATGTGTGGCAATAAAAGTCGATATCGCTTCTACTTCTGATGACTACTAATCATAATAGCGCACTGTGTGATCGTATTATGGAGCATATCGGAGCTCGTGGTCAGAGCTGCAGAAGCTGTCTACATGAGGGAGAAAGAAGAGTCGGTTTAACACCTCTGCGATTTTGCAAGAGTGTAGGCTAAAATTCTTGGGCCAACGATTCTTTCAGAACCTGGACTGTCTTAGCGACGTGACACTGGCTAACCTGATAGGTTTTGCGAAAAGCTCCATCCAGTTGGTTCTTACGGACTGGAGATACTGGAGTTTTATAGCGAAATGTAGGTGTTCATGATTTTTTGGGGCACAACGATTGGCCCTAATGGCATCCAAATGAACTCGCTTTAGTGCAGGCGCTTCGCCTAACTTAACCTGTGACCTACACCGATTTCGCTGACTACATGTACCATACATTATAATACATAAGATGTATGAGCAATACAGATATCGCCACCTGAACACTCATAGGTCGATTATGATGACAATCGAAATTTAGTTGCGTTGTCAAAGGCCAACGAAATAAATATAAACAATGAAATAGTTTTTAATAAATAACAAACAAAATACAAACAAATTATTATTTCGTGTCTGAAGTTTTGTCCAATCCCTTTAGAAATGTGCCTGAATACACTAGTAAATTTAATGCAAGTATATGATCATGTTCCAGCCAAGGCGATAATTCTAAACAGAAAACCTACAATACTCCTCATCCACCTTCATCCGCCTTGAGCATAAAGCCTTTGATATACAAAGTTTTATACCAGCAGCTATTTTTCGACCATTTTTATCTTATGTTGAAAAACTGGGACTGGGTGCAGATAAAAAATTTGTTTATAAAAATACGGACGATGCAGATGCTATGTCTGGAATTACGTGAGCAACGCAGAAAGGGGGCCAATATACGATTATGATAAAAGTGATCAAGAAAAATGCAGCATTGATGAGAAATAGAAATGATCACTGCAAATAATCTTTTAATAGTTATAGTGCTTAGTGTTTTAAATATGTAAATAAAACTTTAAATTTGCCAAGAATAAACTAAATCTAAATTCTCAAAAATTCTACGCTTTTGCTTAAATGACAATAATTATTTTGTCTATAATAACGACTTTTACTCCCAAATTTTTGGCATGCCGATAGGAAATCCACTGTCTCCTACTATTGCGGATATTGCGGATACAATTCACAACGGAAGTAGAAAGTGAAAACGCTATCACTTACTTAGACACTAAGTTATTCAGACAAGGAACCAAAATAGTTTTCAATTGGTACAAAAAAAGCACAGCATCTGGCAGAATTATTAATTTTAACTCTACACAGCCAAAAAGCCAAATAGTGAACACGGCCAAAAATTTTATTCGCAAAATATTGAATATAAGTGATACACAGTTTCATGAAGACAACATTAAATACGTTAAAAGAACACAGAGAAAACAGCTTCCCTACGAATTTAATAAATTCGTTGGTAAATGAAATATATAGGAAAATTAAGAACAACAATAATAATTCAAATTCCATTAACCCTGACGAAAAGCAATTTTACAGTGTACGTTATATTCCGGGTCTGACTTATAACAAAAACATCAGAAACACAATCAAAGACAATAACATCAACTTTGCATACAAACCAAATATAACATTAAACACAATTTTCTCTAAAGTTAAAACAACGATTGACAAACAACAACAAAACAATATTGTGTATGAAATTAAGTGTAAAGGTAACAACAACAATTGCAATATGATTTACATTGGCACGACAAAACGAAGTTCAGAAACGAGAATGAAAGAACACAGAAATAATATAGAAAAACATAAACAAACAACAGCGTTGGCGCAACATATATTTGAAACAGGTCATACAGATGATCTTGAAGGAGTTAAAATCTTAGATAAAGGAAACATTGAAAGGAAAAGGTACACTATAGAAAGCTTGAGAATTCAATAAAAGAGAGAATATGCGATGAATTTAAAAGAAGACACGGACAATATAAACGCGAACTACAGAGTGGCAATACTTTTAAACAAGCTGTGATATTAATTAAGTTGTGTTGTTTCGTTTGAAATTAATTAATGTTATTTTTCAATTTTGTGTTATATGTTCCTTGTATTTCGTTTTAAAAGCAGAAATGTAAAAACAGAAAAATTTTACTGTAAGTTTCATAAATATTTAAGCCATAATTTGATAAATACTTTAACGATTTGTAATGTTTTTGATAAATTAGATATCCCTTGAAAAAGTCAACAAATAATTGACGAAACGTCGGGAAAAATGTAAAATAAATTGTTTTATTTACATTAAAGAAGTCAGGCCTTATTAGCTTATTTATTAAATAAAGAAACCAAGTAACACTGGCCAAATATTCCAATAAGGAAACTTAGTTTAAACTTTATAATCTGTGAAAAAAAAAAAAATCAACAGGAACCACAAATTTATGCTTGCCATTTTTAAAACAAAAATTATCAACTTTTAGTTGCCAGTTGCCATACGTAATTTGGCAACTGTCTACGCAACTTAGGTTGGGTTGCTATCCACAATCGACCTATTAAAAAAATTTATTTAAGTATGCAAAAGGACTCACTAGCCCCTGGCTGCCTGAATGCTTTTCTAGTATCTGATACGAAATTTAATAATATTTCTAACGAAACACATTGTATAAAACTCTCCATATATGTTTACATACATAAACTTTGGAGCTCCTTAACTCGAAAGCAACAATTCTTGCCGATTTTTTGACAACCGATGCCGATTTTTTAGCAACTAGTTCATTTTTAGGGTTCCGTACACAAAGTGTAAAAACGTAACCCTATTGTTTTCGCTACAATGTCTGTCCGTCTGTCAGCGCCTTTTATCTCTGGAACCGTAATAGGTAGAATCTTGAAATTTTCACAGATGATGTATAGCTGTTGCCGCTATTGCAACAAATACTAAAACTTATAGGGTGTTCCAATAGAGAGGTGTTTTTTACGAAAATAAGTTTATTTGTTGAACTGTAGGAGGGATATACTTGAAATTTACAAACAGTAATTGAAACTTAGTTCACTATATAAACAAGTATAAAAAAATAAAACTAAAAATTAAAGGGTGTTCCGATAGTGGTGTGATTTGCATGTGTAAGGCATAATTTTTGAACCATAATGGGTAGACTCTTGAAATTTTCACAGAAGGTTTATAGCGGTGACCGCTATAACAACAAAAATTAAAGCTTATAGGGTGTTCTGATAGAGAGGTGTTATTCACGAATATGTGTTTATTTCTTGAAGTGTAGGAGGCATACACAAAAAATTTACAAACTGTATTAAAAACGTAGTTCGCTTTATAAACAAGTCTAAAAAATAAACCTAAAAATTAAAGGGTGTTCCGATAGTGGTGTTATTTGCATTTATAAGGCCTAAGTTTTGAACCATAATAGGTAGAATCTTGAAATTTTCACAAAAGGTGTATATCTGAGGCCGCTATAGCAACAAATATTAAAATTTATAGGGTGTTCCGATAGACAGGTGTTATTCACAAATAAGTGTTTATTTCTTGAGCTGTAGGAGGCATACACTAAAAATATGTAAGCAGTAATTAAAACTTAGTTCGCTATATAAACAAGTATAAAAAAATAAACCTAAAAATTAAAAAGTGTTCCGATAGTAGTGTGATTTGCATGTATAAGGCCTAAGTTTTGAGCCGTAATAGGTAGGCGCTTGAAATTTTCACAGAAGGTATATAACTGTGACCGCTATACTAGCAAATACTAAAACTTATAGGGTGTTCGGATAGAGAGGTGTTATTCACGAATATATGCTTATTTCTTGAACTGTATGAGGAATTCACCAAAAATATGCAAACACTAAATTAAAATTAGTTCGCTATATAAGCAACTCTGAAAAAATAAACCTAAAAATTAAAGGGTATTCCGATAGTGGCGTGATTTGCATGTATAAGGCCTAAGTTTTGAACCATAATAGGCCGCTATAGTAACAAATATTAAAACTTATAGGGTGTTCCGATAGAGAGGTGTTATTTCTTGAACTGTAGGAGGCATACACTAAAAATTTACAAACAGTAATTAAAACTTTGTTCGCTTTATAAACAAGTCTAAAAAAATAAACCTAAAAATGAAAGGGTGTTGCGATAGTGGTGTGCTTTGTATGTTTAGAAGTTTAGAACCATAATAGGTAGACTCTTGAAGATTTTACCAATAGTGTATAACTGCGGCCACTATAGCAAAAAATACTAAAATGTAGGGTGTTACAAAAGTGACGTGTTATTTACGTTTATGTCTTTTTTTTGAGCTGTAAGAGGCAACCACTTACAATTTGCAGACAGTGATTAAAACTATGTTTGTTTTGTAAACAAGTATACAAAATTGAACTTAAATATTAAAGGGTGTTCCAATAGTGACGTAATTTGCATGTATATAGCCTAAGTTTTGAATGAATAGGTGGAATCATGAAATTTTTACAGGAGGTGTATAACTATGGCCACTATAATAAATAGTAAAAATTAAAGGGTTTTCTGCCAGTGACGTGATTTGCATGACAAAGCCTTATTTCTTGAACCGTAACAGGTAGACTCTTGGAATTTTGTACAGAAGATGTGTTGCCACGGCCGATATGACAATTACTAAAAATTAAAAGGTGTTTCGACAGTGACATGTTTTTCACTTATAGTGACTTATTTTTTAAACGTAATAAGTAGACTCTTAATATATTTATAAAAAGGAAGTTGCCATGGCCACTATAATGAATAATAAAATTAAAGGGTGTTCCGACAGTGACATGATTTTATAAACCGTAATAGATACCCTCTTGAAATGTTTACAGTAGATGTGTTGATTCCGCCGCTATAACACATACTTAAAATTGAAGTGTGTTCATTAGTGACGTGTTTTTCACGAATATTACCTTATTTTTTACCTTTTAATCGAAAGTGTATTACCGTGGCCGCTATAAAATCAATTACATACTAAAATTTAAAGGGTGTTCCAATTATGATGCAATTTTCGCGAATATTACTTTAATTTTAAAATTTAAGGGTGTCCCATAAGACATAAAGAAATAAACAACTGGAATTTTTAAATTATACTGAACATAGTACGGAACCCTACGTGTGTGAGTCTAACTAGCACTTGACTAATTTATTTAGCATTGCCACTAAACTAGATTTAAGCCAAAGCTAAAAGCTCAAATTTTATTGTATGTAAGTACATACAAAAATATATACACACCTGATCAAAATAATAGATACGCTAGTGGGTAGTTATTTTAAGCTATGATTTTTTATAATTTTGGTAACTTCAGCTTACTACACTTTCTTAATATTTTAGAAGTATGTCCGACAACACTAAATCAGGCAAGCGTAAATAAATATTAAGTACCGTTATAAAAAAAAAATATTTTTATTGTTCAAAGTCAAAATGTGTTTGATCAAAATAATAGATACATGTGCAATTTAAACACAAATTCATAATTAAACGATTTTTTTTTTTAAATATTTCTACAGAAAGTGATAAGTAATCCCTATTACAAAGAAAATTATATGAATATATCCTTAGAATATTGTATAGATGGGTCGAAATATACACTGTACTACAGAAGAACAGAGGGTTGTTGTTGAACTGCGCAATAATGGAAAATCTTTTTGCGAAATTGCTAAGTGTCTCAACAGATGACTTCATTTTGTTTAAAACACGTTAAGAAACAATATAACAATAGATAGACGGCTAGGTTTCAAAAAACCACGGCGGCCCATTCAAGTCATACAGATTTCTGCCGAAATTGGAAATTTTGTTAGCGCTCCAACAGTTCGGCGATGCTTACAGAAGGCTTATCTTCAGAAAAGGATAGCTAGAAAAGTTCCTTAAAAAAAAAAATTATCGATCAGGTAACAATTTGCAAATTTGCATTAGATAAAAATTGGTCCGGACGTGAAGGTGAATAAAAATAGAGAAATATTTTAAAGAGTAAGATTAATTTGCTCGGAAACGACTCCGAAAGGAATGTAAAACGACTTAAAAATAAAAAATTCCATGTAAGATTTACAAAAAAACCTTGAACCACGAAGCATAATATATTAAAATTTGTCGGTGTATCTATTATTTTGATCAGGTGTGTATGTACATTAGGGTGTCCCTTATAAGACAAAAAATTTTTTTTTTCGAATTTCGAAACGCATACCCTATAATTTTTTTATATATAGATTGTAACCCGTGGCGACTAAGGCAAGAAGTTTTACATAATACAGTAAATGAGAACAATGAAAAAATGAAAAGATGCATTAAGAATATTTTATTAAGAATATTTTAATATTCCAAATTATATGGGATAACTTCTTTTTAAAGTGTTTTTTCTGCAGTCTGGATACAGGTTTCTGTGTTCCTCAACACAGCGCAACAAAAACTGTTTTTGCTCTTCATCAGCAGTAATAAGTCCGTGAAAATCTTCCACAAGTTTGACTGCTCTTTCAGCAGCATCGTTTACCACTCGTAAAAGACTTACTTTTCGTTTGGCTTCCAGAAATGCAGCGTTGTTTATCCAAGACGCCACATTTGTGCGAAGAAAACTATCATCGATCTGTAATCTTGCAAGAAATACTTTGCTTTTACCTGATACAAAGCAATCAAGTGTTTTAGCTGAAATAAAGAAAGGTTGTAATAAAAGTTGTTATAAAAGCATTCAGTACTAATTTTTCAAAAAATATGATTTAACACAAAGATAACATGAAAAAAAAAAAAAATAAATTTGACTCACCAAACAACGATCCTGACATTTCATCGCTGTTTGGAATATATCGTTTGTTAAAATCCGATATTTCCTCCCTGTTTAAGTTAACAACCATATTTGTTTTTGTTTTGTCATCCACTTCGTCATCAAAAAGTGATAAAATGACTGCCTCTTCACTTAAATACCATAAGTGCTTACAAAACTTACTTAGAGCAGCATTCGAAATTGTTTCGTCTATTTCATTATAGCCTTTGACAGCTTTCAAAAAACCCAAATCCTGATTAGGTGCTTTTACAGCTTCTGTACACTCGAGCCATGGCTTTACGTAAATTATCGCAACAAATAAGCAAATGTCCTGCAGAGCACTTTTATCATTTGCATCTATGTTGATCTGGGACTGGAGCAAACATATTTTTAATGAATAAATGGCTCTGGCCATCCATCGTGCTTGGTGTAAGGCTCCGGGGGGCTTGATTTTTATTTTCTTTTCTGGATCGCCATTCAAAAACACAACGCAGAGTTCTACTAATTCACGATAATCTTCTCTTATAAAAGTTTTTTCCAATGCCGCTTTGTAATACCTTAAGATGGATAAAATTTGTTCATCAGGAATGTGCTTTCTAACGAAATCGATGCATGGTTCAATCTTATTCGAATCTATATTTTTCCAATTGTCTCTAGTTTTTTTTTAAAAAGTGGTATTTCTGGAGATCGAACATTTTGCTTAATTTTGGCTTCAAATACACTTTTAAGCACTAACTCATAAATATGATGACGACAAGCGAAAAGCACCAGGTCTCTGCCCAAACTTTTCTCCAAAAGAGCACAAGCGCCATTAAAACGGCCAATGTTCGTTGATGTTGTATCACAACAGATTATTTGCACCTTGTCAATGAGATTCCAGTCATATAGAGCTGTTCTAATAGCTGTTTCTTGGTGTTTACCAGACGAACTCTCCAATTTTGGTACTGCAAGAATTTGTTCCTTGTCGCTATAAGAAATTATAATTGGCAACCTCTCCTCTTTGGAGCTTCTCACGTCTAAGCCGGGTAAAAGTTTGCCATCCCAATGGACGGTTATGATATCAGGTACGTTGTTCCTAAAGTCACTTTTTATAGTTTCTGCACGTGATTTTCTCATTTGTGTACGAATTCGCTGAATGGAAGATTTATTTATTGCAAAATCGTCGCATTTCAGATCCAATGCCTCTAGGATAGCCTGAATAATATAGACAGAATCTCTTATACTTAGCTGGCACCTGTCTAAAACTGCGACTACCTTTGGTGTTATCAGATTTTTTCTTCCTCTTTTTGAACTGTCGCTCTGCAAACTTGTGCTTGCCTCTGGCTGGATTTCGTCGTCGTGGGAATATTGTGAATCTTCGGTATCAGAATTTAATATTTCTTCCACGTCTAAAACTTGTCTGCATTCAGCATATGATGTAGAAGTCGATGCAACTTCCGAAAATTCTTGTTGCCTTAATTTTCTTGTTTCTTCGAGTAATAACCTTTTTCTAGATCTTTCCTCTTTGTCTGCCAAGTTTTTATCTATGCCAGCAAAGCAACCCGGTCTACCCGGCTCTCTCTGTAGCTTCAAAAATGCTTTATCCTCTTCTATTTTGATAATTTGAAGGGCAGCAGCATGAGCAATATCAAATAGGTTATCAAGATCACTTTCAAAATTACTTTCACGGGTCCTATAAATATCGAGACTTTTCTTACAATTTTTTTGCAACTTTTTCCAAAGTGTATATTTATCTAAAAGCTTCTTGACACAGTTCGGAATTGCCTTTGTAGGAATTCTTGCATTCTCCCAAAAAATTACACATTCTCTAATTACTAGATTTGCACTTTCTCTAAGATCGAGCTTGACTTCGCGCATATTGTAAAAAAGCACAGCGAGAACTTGTGTATTAGATGGTAGTTTAGCACCATTAATTTGATGACAAGGCATTCCGATGAGAAAAATTTTTTGTTTTCCACTTCGTAATTCGACGGACATTTTTTTAGTTAAGGCACCGAACTTTATAAAACACACTATTGAAATTGAAAATTGCCACCGCAAACAATACATTAATTTGACAGTTGAGCAAAAAGGAGAATCACCTTTTTAGATAAACAAATATATATGAAAGCTTATTTTTTTGAAAGCAATGTAAACGATCGCAAGTCGCCACGGTTTACCATTCTTGTATCAATGTAAAATTTTTTCTGGTGGCTTCTTAGATTATTTAGAAACTTTTTAGCGGGTATGCGCAAAAAAAAATGACGTCCAAAAATAAGGGACACCCTAATGTACATACATTTGGTTTTATGTTTATGCAAAAAATTAATATATTTTAATTATTTAACATTATGCTTATTACCCATAATGTTTTAAATAAAACTGAAATTTATTTGTTGGAGGAAAAGAGCTAGTTCCTATACGTATTTCACTAGTTGCTCAGGCCAGATCATCAGGAAACCTTTTTCCTAGTAAAATTCTACAAAACACAATGAGAAGTATACATATATGTATGTTAATAGAATAATATTACAGAACCACGTTTTTATTTTTCCTTACTGTCCATAAGCAATTGGATGGTTTTTGCCATCACTTAAGGCTAGGATACACTATCCTACACAATCGTACGATTCAATCACAAAAAAATCTGACAGAATTCTGTCCTACTCAAAAAATCGTTTCAAAATGGCGTAGTAGATGCCACACTATCATACAAATCAAAATTTTGCAACTCTGATCGCATGTCAAAATACTATTTTATGAATTTTTTCAAAAGTTTAATCGTACAGACCTGTCAAAAAGTCTGTCACACAGATACATATATAATCCACACTATCATACTTTTTCATCACACATGCTATTTTTGACAGATCGTACGACTGAGTATGATAGTGAATCATGGCCTTTAATGCAGACGTAAAGGCCATGATTCACTATCATATCGTTCGTATGTGTGTTTCGGCGTTAATCCGATAAATAGGCGCAAAAAATATAGAAATAAAAAGACAAATATTAATTTATTATTTCGATGAAATAGAGAACTAATTCTCTTCCTTTATTAAATCAAATTTTATAATTACTTTATAAAAGATTACGCGTAGTCTTTGCCTTGAATATTCCAAAACGAAAAATTAAGTACCAAAAACAAAGTTACATATCGGTGCGTTTATTCTTAAACCACGTAAGCGCCAAGAAATCATTTTTCAGAAAACGAAAAAAACTTAATAACTTCTTTAATATGGGTTTCAAAACAATTTTTTTTTGCAAAACATGGCTGTGCGACTC
Organism: Phasia obesa; assembly: GCA_949628195.1. NCBI lineage: Eukaryota > Metazoa > Arthropoda > Insecta > Diptera > Tachinidae > Phasia > Phasia obesa. The sequence goes on from OX451217.1 coordinate 106,233,991, forward strand.
TGTGTAGGGTATAGAAACTTAATTTTTTTTAAAATTTGTTACTTAAAATTAATTGGAGCCAAATCTATCGCTTACGTGGTTTTGGCGCAAACAGCAAATTGCAAATTTCTGTGTGTAAATTTTTTTTTTTTTTTTGTCATAAATTGTTTATTGTATCTTCAATATTTTTGAACTAACAATAATTACTCATATCTTAAGTCTAAAATAAAAATATACTTTTTAAGTCCAGCCAGTGCTAGACAAAAATAATGTTTGTTTCACGGATTTTGCAATCATTTGCGGGTCATCCCTCTAATGTACGGCCAAGAAAAGCAGTATCTCTTCTTTTTAGTCGAATGTAACCAGGTTCATTCAGCATGTTACGCGCCAAAGGGTTTGGATGAGATTCAAGCCTCTTTAGATATGTGACTGCATGTTTCGCTATTTCTGCTTTAACTGATGGCATGTTTAGGTCTTTGTGGATGTTCGAATTTTTTATATACCAGGGAGCAGATGTAATCATAAGTAGTATCTTATTTTGGCGCCTTTGAATTTTTTCTACATTGCTAGCTGAGGCAGTGCCCCATAACTGAATCCCATAACACCAAATTGGTTTGAGGATCGACTTGTACAGTAGAAGTTTACAATCTAAGCTCAGGGTAGAGTTTCTGCCAATAAGCCAATTTAGTTGTACTGCTTTTAGTTTCATTTGTGTTAACTTGAAATCAATGTGGCTTTTCCAAGTAAGGCGACGGTCAAGATGTATACTTAAAAAAGCTGTATCATCTGCAAAAGTTGATGTATGCACTAGGGTGCTAATTGGCATATCTGATGTGTACAGTAAATATAAAATTGGTCCCAAAATACTACCTTGGGGAACTCCGGCTTCAATGAGCTGTGGCGAGCTTAAAAAGTCACCTTCTTTTAGCAAAAACTTGCGATTCGTTAAATAATCTTTTAAGAGCTTATACAAGTTTCTGGGAAAGTTCAGCTTTAGCTTAAATATTAGGCTTTCGTGCCAAACCTTATCGAATGCTTGAGAAACGTCGATAAAGAGCGCAAAACAGTATTTTTTTTCTTCAAAGGTCGTTTTAATTACATTTTCTAATCTGTGTGTTTGTTGGATCGTACTATGTTGTTTTCTGAAGCCGAATTGATGGTTCGGAATGCATAATTTCGCGCTAAGAATTGGATTCAGCTTAGTTATTAATATTCTCTCAAATAACTTTGACACGTTTGATAAAAGGCTTATAGGTCTGTATGATTCTACTTTTGTGTGGTCTTTTCCTGGTTTAGGAATCATAGTAATCAAAGAAACTTTCCACTCTGTGGGAAAGTACTCAAGACGTAAGATGGCATTAAAAACAAACAGAATAATTCTGCGACCTATACGGGGCAATTCAACTAACATCTTGTTACTTGTTTTATCAACGCCAGGGGCTTTTTTGGTGTTTAAATCTGCTATTGCCCTTTCAATATCGCTAAATTCAAATCTTAGGGGTACTACGGCACTAGTCTCTACTGATGGCAACTCAGCTATATCAGTACATACATTTGGAGTGAAAACCTTTTTCAAATGATTAACAAATAAATTACCTTTTTCGGTATCATTTCTTGCCCAGACTCCACAAGAAGTTCTCAAGGGGGGCTTACGTACGACTGGCCTTTTAAGGTTTCTACATGCACGCCATAATGAATAATCTGATTGTGCAGTTGCGTCGAGGTCTTCCAAGTAATTTTTCAGAGATGCTACTCTTCGAGATTCTAGCAGCTGTCTTAGCCGTTTCGTGCAATCTTTAAGTCTAGATTTGAGTTGAGGAGATCTGTGTGCTTGCCACTCTCTTCTAATTTTCCTTTTTTCAGCCAAGAGCCGCTCGACATCTACAAAGTAAATTTGATTGTATCTAGCTGATTGTCGGGTTACTGTTGCATGTTGGGCAGCTGATTTGAGGATTTGATCAAAATTAATAAGACTTTGTTCCACGTCTTCTGGTTTTCTCAGCGGTATATTTTCCGAACAGTGAGTACTGAGATACTTTCTATATTTCAACCAATTAATACTTGTGCTAGTTGTTGGTGACACAATATTTTACTGGTTCCATATATAGACTATTGTGGGTGAATGATTTGAGGATAATTCGAGTGACGCTTCAACCTTAATCATTTCTCTCGAAATACCTTTAGTCACGCCAAAATCAATAACATCAGGTATTTTTTGTCGATCAGTAGGCCAATAGGTGGGTTGTCCACTTGATATCACATTCAAGCGCATTTTTGAAATTGTATCAAACAAAACACGACCTTTTGGAGTTATTACGCGTGATCCCCAAAACGTATGTTTAGCGTTGTAGTCGCCTGATGCTGTGAAACAGGGACCTAGTGATTTGAAAAAGTCGATATATTGACTCTCTGATATTTGAAATCTAGGAGGTGAATAAATCGAAGAAATAACAAAGTTTTGATGATATTCTTCAATACAGATGTTTGTTGCTTGAAGATAGTCCTCACAAAAATCACACAGTAAATGATGTTTAATTCGAGCCTTTATTAGAATAGTTGAACCACCACATGCTCTGCCACGGGGGTCTTTAGTGTCATATAATATATAGCCACTGATTTTAAAAAAGCTATTTGTTGTTAAATGAGTCTCTGAAACCATCATGACATCAATTTGTTGGTTCTTCAAGAAGTACTCGAGTTCATTTTTGTGTTGACGTAAGCCGTTTGCGTTCCAGAAACATATTTTTAAACAGTTCATGGTTTGTTAAGTACCGCCTGCAACATCATAGATTCCATGCGAACCATTTCTTGCATCATGCTGCTCATAGAGCTCATAAAACTGTTTAACGAATGCACTAATGTCTCGATACTTGCTTCGAGACGATTGTAGTTACCAGATGGTGTTTGTTCTTTAGCTTCTGGATGCATATTTGAGGTAGAGTTGGTTGTAGGTGTCGCTTTGTGTGCTGAAACATGATTTGATTTTAACATATCCGCGTATGAAACATGTTTGGTTGTGGGTTGAGCTAACTGAGGGTAATGAGCATTTGCTTGGTATTGTGGCTGCCTAGCAGGAGTATTTAATTTCTGAGTTGACTTCCTTACCATAGAAAAAACTGGACAGCCTCTGTAGTTAGCGGTGTGATTACCACCGCAATTGCTACATTTTTTAATCTTCGAGTCATCCTTTGGTTTGTCGCATTGGGCGGAACAATGAAGCTCTCCACACACAACGCAAACCGGAGGCAACTTGCAGTACGCCCTTGTATGGCCATATTCTTGGCAATTTAAACACTGGACGGGTCCTGAACGCTTATGTGGTTCCTCTACACTTATCCTGCAGTGTAACAGATATTTTAGATTATAAATGGGATGCGTTTCGTTCTTCTTCAATCTAATATCCCCAGGTTCTAGTTCAACGCGAAATAGAGGTTGAGGGACACGCTCTCGATTTCTAAGATTGTCAACGCTTTTCACCTTAAATCCTGCTTTTTGGAGGCCAGCTTTTATTTCCACTGGATTAACATATGAGTCTACACCTTTGATGACTACCTGTAGGCCTTTGCTACTCTTCAGCTGGTAGGTATAAAAGTTCTTTTTGCAGCTTTCAAACTCCTTTACTGCTTTGCGATAACTACTTTCGTCTATAAATTGAATTTTAGTTTCATCAATGTTACCACGTTTGATAGGAATTACATAGAATGAGTTTTCCCCGATAGCTGAGATTAACTTAGTTATTAATTCATTTGAATTTTTCTCTCTTAAAAAAATTGGTGGTGGTTTAAACGACTTGGGTGCCGTTTTTGTTTCACTTGCTTCGTTATCTAAAATAGCAAAACTATTATGGGAATTTATTCCGTTAGAGTCCTTGTCTTTTTGTACTTTAGCCATTGGTGCAATCTGCGAAGATTTAGGGCTTCGACCTCTTTTCAATACAGTTATGTATCTGTCCATTCCCACTTGCGTCTTGGGTTTTTCTACACTATCCATATTATCTTTTGCAACACTGTGTTCAGAAGGTGATTTGTTTGTAGTTATTTTATTGTCATTGCTTAGTAAAAGCGACGAACAAGATTGGGCACGTATAACTGGCGTATCATTTACACACAAATTATTTTCAGTTTTTTTGTTTTTATTTAATACAATATTGTCCACATTTTTATTGCTTAAATTAAAGAGGCTCATTGGCCTTTATTGTTTTTGTTTTATTTTAAAAGTAGCAATTCAATATTCCGTTGTAAAAAATAAAGAAAAGGAAAAAGGAAAAAAAAATATTTTACAAACAACTTTGTTGTTGTATTAGAACAGGTTTGTTTGTTTGTTTTTGTTTTAAATTATTCACACAATGTATGTTTTGTTTTTTGTTAATGCGAGCTTAAAAAAGAATCACGTCCGCACTTGTCAACACCAAAAACAGAACTTGTGTAAATTAACATTTATTTTTGTATTTATCAAAAAAAAAAAACTTTTAACTTTACCAAAAATGTTCCAATTGTCCTGATTTTTTTTAATCTTAACTACAAAAAACTTAGTGGTTGAGACTTTAACATTTCCAACTTGAAATATAAAAACCATTATATTTTGCATGCAAATGTCATTTGTATGGCGCTTACGAGGTTTTGAAATTGGATTTATTTATTTTTCATACAAACTTGTTAAGATGACAATGTAGTCTGGTGGCAAATGTTATTTTCTACCATAAAAACCAAAAAAGTCAATTTCGAAAAAATGGCGCTTACGTGGTTTAAGAAGAAACGCGACGATATATTATAAAGAAAAATAGCGAACAACATTTAAGTACTGTTAGCGGTTAACTCGTTGAAAATAAAAGATTTTCCAAAAAGGATGTAAAAAATGTATCAAAAGGACACTTAAAGAAATTTGTAAACCGTAACTATAGAGAATTCGTACTTAAACATTGCCGGCCACCTTGCAACAATAAAGTTGTTGCAAACAAAATCTATATAATAAATAAATAAAAATTATGTCAAAAGGTAACTATAAAATTCGGAGCCAATAAGGACTCTTTTTTAAATATAAATAATGTACATATGATTTGTTGTTTTTTTTAAATTTTTTTTATATATTTTGAGTCATGAAGGACTCGAAATCATTTTATTGAGTCATGAGGGACCCCTAATAAAATAATTTTATTGAGTCATGAAGGACTCCGGTTGTTATAAAAGTACATGAGTCAGGAAGGACTCCAGTGGACTGTATAAAAAAGTGTGTACAAGTATACTATGTTTTTTTTTATTAAACTTTGAAATAAGGTTTTTTGAGCCATGATGGGCTTCTTTATGGTGATAGGCCCGAGATAACCCATCCAAATATAGTGTTTTGGGCAAGTGGCAGCCCTGGGCTCGCTTGTATCCGACCTTTCATTACAAGCGGCACGACTTCAGGACCTAAAACCAGAGAAGCATTTCCCGAACGGTTGAAGTTCGGATCAGCTAGCTGTAGGCCCTGGAATGATTCCAGTAACACATCCGTAACCGTTTCTGAAGGGGTTTTAATACCACGCATGTCATGCTACAATACCGGTCAGAGTCGACTTTTATTAATGGTAATTTTAAACGATTGGCGAGTTGCGAGCAGATATAACTGTTCTGACAACAATAATCCAGAACCCTTCTGATCGGAATCTTATTACGACCAAGATATACCTTCAGATGAAGACTTGGTAAGATGGTACTGGGAGCCGACCCGGATTGGACGCGAGTCTTTGACGTCGTTGTTGGGTTGATGAACACAAATGTTGAATCGATGATTAAGCACCAAAGGATTCCTTTGGAACTTAGGTGTGTTTATTTTTATTTGTAAAAGTTAAGCCCAGGTAGAACCACCTTGGACTATTTGGAATAAAATTTGAGCCTGGGTAGAGACACCGAGACTATTTAATTAATGACAAGTTGAATTTGTTTTGCCATAAATTCTTTATTTTTCTCAGTCTTTTATACAATTTAATTTCTTATGCTTAAAACTAAAATTAATAATAAAAGCATTAAAATATACACTTTCAGCAATTATGGAAAATATATTGTCTTGCGTTTATTGTAATATAAAACCCTTCTAAGGTAATTGACTTAATTCAATTTTAAATATTTTTAAAGGTGAATGACTGAATTTCGTGTGAACAATTTCAAGGTTAAATAACTGCATTTTCTTTTTGTTGTCATATAAGCAATTGTATTTCTTTTTGTAACATTAAACCAAACATACTATAATGAATTATTATGTTGTGTTGTTTTTCTTCAATTTAAAGTTATTTTTTGTTTCAAAATATAAAATTTGTTTTATGTTTTACCATTCTCCGTCGCGTTGAGCGGATAGCGAAAAAATACAACTATAGAAAATAAATTCAAATAATAATAAATGTTTAGAAAATTAATTATTTTTGAACTTCATAGCTTTTCTGGTGTGGCGAAGGTTTTGGTTGTGTTGTTGCCAGGTTGATTGAGGTTCTTTTGTAGCGTTTGAGTCGCCAGCCTATTAGGATCAGGATTACCAGCAATGACAGAAGCAGCGCCGCAGTGCCAATGTATGGATGATGAAGACCCGGATAACTTATTTCCCTTGGAAGCTCCTTAATGTCTGCTAGTTGCCGTTGGATGTTAGAGAGCTCATCTAATTTTGTGTCTAAATTGATGTCTGGAGCAAAGAGCCTCTTATGGTTTACCTCAGATGGTTTACCAATAGCCGTTATATTGCCAAACATGGTATACGAATTATGTAGAGTAGTGGCACTAGTTTCATGCCTGGATGATTAAATTATTCCCTTTAATGAAACACGTTGGTTTTATGGACAGGAGACCAGAATGAATGAGCTGTAGGTGCATGATTTCAGCATCGCAAAATGCAGTGAGTTCTAATGGATGTGTTGTTGCATAAAGCCAACGGTTGATGGTGTTTAGTGCGAAAAAGGAAGCCTTGCTCTGTATGTGATTGAAATTACATTGCGGAGATGTTCTGTTGTTGAACAAAGCAATTTCACAGGAATAACTGTTTGAGTCCTGAGTGATGCTGACATGTAACATAGTGCAGGTATACATATGTTGTTTTTTAATTACAGTACATTTATTGAATTGATTTTCATTCAATGTGATATACTCATCATGATGATCGTTTACAGCCAGATATCCGATATTGGTTGCTATAGCAATAGCTGTGTTGTTTATCTTGATGGGTATAGGCATAACCTTGAAGAGTTCAAAATGTTTCTGATTTACCAAAGGCAGCTCAATCAAGAAAATAGCACTATCCTGTGCTATTGTGCCGTTGATGACCATAATCTAGTGTAATTCTAGTAAGTCAGTATCTTCAACTGGTAATGCGCGGCCCATGGGAAGGTGTCCTTTAATTTTAGCAACCTCTGCTCTTAATTGCTTTGATGTGAGGATAAGTGGGCTTATGTAACCGTGGTTCGTGTGTGTGAGTTCAGAGACCAGCTCTGTCTCAATTCTTTGTAAATTGGTTGCAAGTGTATTTAATTGAATTGCCAGAGATATTAGAGTTTGAACTTGCCGTAAATTTGAATTCTCAGTTTTGACTACATTTAAATCATGATAGATGCTTCTCTTAAGCTCTTAGAAGCGGATCTTTGTATTGTTCTCACTGTGATTAAGAATATTAATTGTAGAATCTATGACTGAAGTTTGGTTTTTCAGTAACAGATGCATATATTCCTCGTTTTCCTTTACGTTGTCTATAGTTTTAGCCATTTGTTCTGCATAATCTGAGTCCAGGACTCCAAATAGAGCATGGGCCATATTCCCCACAATATCGAGTGCAGCTCTCCGAGTTCTTCTTGGAATTAAAAGGTCTGATTCTTAAATGAGGTATTCCCAAGTCTGCCAAAGTTGTAGGATAAGAGTCTCACACGATTCAATAGCTATCGATTGCTTGCAGAGCTTTGAAAATGATGTTATGCCAGTTTCCAGAACCTTTTTCTTTTCCCAAATTGGTAGAAGATCGTAATATATTATGAATTTCCAGGTATCTGTCACTACTTTTGTCGAGCCTATGCCTTCGAAATACAATCCTGGATTAGAAGGAAATTCTGTAACGTTGATTGGTGAGGCTGTTATTATCGGCAGCAAACAGAGTGAAATAAGAATTGTAGTGAAAACTCTTAATGACATATATGATACTACTTTTCGCTTTTGCTGTATAGTATAATCTTCTGATGAATGTTGTCTTTTTTGCGAGGTTGAGTTGTCGTATTCGGGAGGTTCTAGATGGAAATCATTGAACAACGGTGCCAATCTATGAATTGGTCTTTTGAAGGTTCCCCTGGTTGTTTTGACTTCGCAAACCCTGATAAGACCATCATCTCCCTTGTAAATTCTGCTAATTCTAGCCAATGGCCATTGTAGCACTGGAGTATTGTCTTCTTTTAGAATGACAATCATATTTTCAATGACGTTTGGCGAAGCTGACTTCCATTTCCCTCTTTGCTGCGGCTCATGTAAATATTTTTGTGTCCAGTCTTTCCAGAATTTGTGTTTGATGTCTGACGTTATTCTCCACCTTGTGTCTAAAGACAACCTTGAAGGTTGGGCATTTATATCTACAGTTGATGTTAAGGGCTCACTGATTAAAAAGTGACCTGGTGTAAGGGCTTGAAAATCATCACAATTTGATGAAAAGGGGATCAATACTCGTGAATTTAGAATTGCTTCTATTTCAACCATTATTGTTTCCAGTTCTTCATATGTAAGTGATGCAGTAGACATGCTTCTCAGTAAGAGATGTTTCGCAGATTTAACTGCCGCTTCCCACATTCCACCGAAGTGAGGAGCTCTTGGTGGAATAAATTTAAAGTTTATTGATTGACTGCTGCATATTCGTGTAATTTTTTCTTGTGCTGTTTGGGATTATATTGATTCTTCTAATTTGGAAAGTTTGTTGTTTGCTCCCACGAAGTTAGTAGCGTTGTCGCAGTACAATGTCTGACAATGGCCTCGTCTGCTGATGAAGCGTCGTAGTGCTCCTATGAAGGCATCTGTGGACAGATTAGACACTACTTCCATGTGAATTGCTTTGGTTGCAAAACAGCAAAACACTGCGGCATTCTTGTGTTCGTGAAGCCAGGTGTTGTAGTCCTTTTTGCAATATTTGCAAATTGCAGTACTTGTGCAATTTTTCCTCACATGACCACTCGACAAAAACCGACCACAAAGACGGTCTTGTGGCACCATACGCAACTTTTCCTCAAGTTTCATTTCCCAAAATGTGTGGCAGGAGTGAACTGGATGGTTCCTTCCACAAATTTGGCACTTAGAACGTCGTGGCGAGTTATGAGCGACCGGTGCCAAACTAGATGCGTGCCCGAACAACCGAAGCTAAATTCAGAGCTTCCACTTTGCCGCTGGTTGGGTTATCTTGAGCTATCATCTCAATTGTTTCATCAATATTTGTTGGCGGTGGAACAGGCTGAGGTTCCACTATGATCTCTAATGGATGTGCCAGGAGATAATTGGATGGGCCATGTTGCCTAGCTGAATTCCATTGCCTCTTCATAATCCAAAAGACCGTCATCAAATAAATCGGTAACTTCTTGCATGGCTTTTGTTTGGGGTTCCGTGATTCTAATAATAATATAGGTTAGTATTAAAAGATTGATAGCTGTGATGTGAAATTATTATTGATCATTTAAAGCAACAAGTTTGGTAATTGGACGATTTAGTAACTCCTTTTGAGTACGAATATCGGCGACGCAAACGTGTCCGTCAGTACCAGTGTAAATCTTTACCACTATTCCTAACTTCCACGATGTTGCAGGCAGTTGTCGGTTCGCCAGGACTGTCAGGCATAGGACATAAAGGACAAGAGTTTAAGCAAGCCTCAATTCTAGCCAAAATCGTAGATAACTCTTCAAATGTGTAATGGCAAGATTGTACCTCTTTCCTAAAATGAAGTTTAAAGCTTCCCCAGCTTCCCAAAGACCCCCATATGAGGAGCTCCAGCTGGTATAAAGGGCCATGTCAACCCTTTATGTCCAAAAGTAGAATACATTCTTGCCTGACATTCTTTTAGAAAAGTTTAAAAGTCCATTGCAATTTCATTTGAAGCGCTAACAAAATTCTTACCATTGTCCGAAAACATGGTTTGTGGGCAACCTATTTTTGATATAAATCAATTAAAAGCCACTAAAAATGAGTCAGATGATAAATCTGACGCAGCTTCCAAATGTATCGCTTTCGTAGAAAAGCATAAAAAATGCAAACATAACCTTTTGTGATTTTGCAGGATTTACCATTATGATTTGTTACATCGAATAGGCCAGCGAAATCAACCCTAGTAGTAGTGAATGGCCTATCAAGCGTAGTGCGTTCAGGAGGTAGAGCAGCCATTATCTGACTACAAGAAAGTTGCTTATCAATTATACATCGCTTGCATCGCCGAATTACAATACGAACCAAAACTCTTAATCGTACCCAATATTCACAGCGGTAAATTCGCAACATTAATTGGTTTCCGCCATGAATTGACAGCAAATGTATGAATTCCGCCATAAACTCTGCGAAACGACAGCTATGTAGTAGAATTATCGGATATTGTTCACTATACGATAATGAAGGCGATTTCTTCAGTCGACCATTTAATCTAATCAATCCCAGTTCATCAAGAAAGGGATTTAAGGGTCTCAAAGAACTTTTCGACGGCAAGGGCGACTTGTCCAAAAGACTTTTATACTCTTCAACATAATAAGTCCTTTGAGCAATAATCGCCAGATGTACCATTACCATTTTGAGTTCATCACTAGACACGACATTAGTTGAATAATCATATCGACCTTTGTGGGCAGAATGTGTAGAGTGCAAAAATCTAAATAAGTACGCAATAACACGCATGGCTCTGTCCAAAGGTGAAAATCTTTCTAAAATATCTTCAAATTTCGAAAAAACCAAGCATGAACTTTAACCTTTCGACTTTCTACATCAGTGTCGAGATTTTCCAAAGTGTGCTTATACCACTGGGTTTTGTCCTGATTTAGCCATGAAGTGAGCGGATCTACCCCCTGCTACCTAAGTCAGCAGGATTGTCGTCAGAACGCACGTGAAACAAATTGTGATTTCCAGTATTCTCCTGAATACGACAAACTCTGTTTGCAACAAAAGTTGTCCACGAACAAGGTGGTTTTCGTAGCCACGCCAATACAATCCTTGACCATTACAATTTAATTGCATAATCTAAAAAGATTGATGGGGATCATTATTGTGCACTAGCCGCCGGTCAGGGTGTTGAGTAGGGCACTGAGAGATAGTTGGTTTGGTCGAGTGTGACTCGGGTCGTTCCGGAGCGAAGGTCCAATTATCGTGGGAAGGTAGACCGTTTGTATTTTTTTTAGCTGCTCAATTCACAGTTTACCTTAAGTTTGAACTTTGAGTGGCTGTCATTCATTTCCGAAGGCTTGTAAATACATATACTCATCATGATGTGATAAATAATTTAACGCTGATTTAATTTAATATAGGAATAATTTGTTATGCTTTAATAAACAAGACTGACTCAACGTTGCTGTTCCGGCAATGTACTGACAATATTTTGTTGGGAAATATTTTGTTGGATTTTGCTTTGAAAGTAATCCACACCAAATTTTACTTTATGCTTCAGTTATGGTTTATGTACACAGAAAAAAGTTTAAATGGCTGATTGGTAGAAATTCAACCCTAAGGTTCGATTATAAACTTTTATTGTGTTAATCCAACCTGAAACCTATATGGTGTTATGGGATTAAGTTATGGGGCATTGCTTCAGCCTTAAACATAGAAAAAAATCTAAAGACGCCAAAATAAAATTTTACGAATGGTTACACTATCACCCTGGTATATAAAAAACTCGAACATCATAAAGATGTAATTAATTACTGATAAAATAATGAAATATGCGGCAACGTATTTGAAAAACATAGGTGAGGTTAGGTTAAGCAGGCAGCTCCAATACAGCTCATTTGGGTACAAGTATTGGTCCCTTTGTGTTACCGACAAAAGAGGAGGGGAAAAGGAAAAACGAAGAGATAGAAAAGAGAAAAAGCGTTGAGACATAGAATAAAAACACAGACAGTTTCAAGGCAGAAAAAGAAGGTCAGAAATGTGGGCAGGTAGCCACGGAGAGCAGGTTGGTCGAGCCAGATTGTTGATGAGAGTGTCTATACCTCGCCAAGTGGAAGTGGGTTAGAATACCATCCGCTGCTCAGAAAGAAGTTAATCCTGCTCGGTTTCAATAGAGGGACACAGGAGAGGCCTGCAAAGCACCGTTGACCAAGGTGCTGTAGGCGTTGGTATTCTAACGCAGGATAATGGCAATGGAGGTGTTCGACAGTTTCCTCCTCTTCCTTATCCTGACAACTTCTGCAGAAATCGTTTTAATGGAGACCCATTCTTCTTGCACGAGTTCCGAATAGACAATGCCCAGTGATCGTTGATATTAAATCACGTAGCTGCATTTTTGGAAGCCGAAATAGCAAAGCCGTTTTTTTGTGATCCAGTAGAGGCCAGATCGTCCTCGCCGTTTGACAAGTCGATTCATTGAACCATCTTACTTCGACCAGATCATATAAGGCTCGATTTATTCGATGCCCGCAAGCAGAAAGGGGAATGCCACAATAGACGTCAATGGCGCTATCGTTGAGCAAAGTTCCTTTCTTTGCCAGTTCATCAGCAATACAGTTGCCTATAATATTCCCATGTCCCCGCACCAATTTAAGGGTGACTGTTGAATTTTCCGCCATCACATTTAAGGATGTCCGGCATTCCAAGACTAAGTTTGATGTGGCAAACACACCTGTTAAGGACAGAATTGCAGTTTTACTATCGGTACAAAACCAGATATCCCTGTTGAATATTCTGTGGTACCTTAACCAGTTTGCCGCTCTTTTGATAGCAGATATTTTTGCTTGTAAGACGTTACAGTCATTTGGAAGTCTGAAACACATTTTGATTACAAACTCTTCCATATAAACTCCACCCCCAACCCTATCACCCCTTTTAGAGCCATCCGTGTACACACAGACTGCTCCAGGTGGAGCTGCAGGACCCTCCGTCAAGTCAAAGACAAAGCTTCTTGTGAAGAAGGGTATTAGGATAGCCATGTTATAAGGATAGCCATATTTCGTAACACACCTTCTATAATAGATATGTTAGTTATAATGTCTAGTGCTTTCCACCAGACAATAACTCCTTAGAGAAGATCGGCTTGATTACCGCTCCAAGCAGCCATTTTATAATCCTTGGATTCATTCCCCAAGTTTTGCCACTGGCTATATACATACGTATATTGCCGTAATGGCCTTAGAGGCTCTCGCCTGGATGTTCATTTTCCAGGATAATTTACTATCTAAGATTATGCCTAAATATTTCGCGCTCTCAGATAGAGTAAGAGGTATCCCGTTTAAAGTCGGTAACCTGAAAGGTGGAATCTTGTATTTCCTAGAGAATAATACAAGTTCGGTTTTGGTTGGATTAACACTCAGCCCGCTCTGTACTCCCCAGGAGCAGATCATTCTGAGGGCCGTTTTTAATCTTTGTGTGATAATGTCTATATGGATACCAGACACTGCCACCGCCACATCGTCTGCGTAGGCGACAGTCTTGAATTTCAAGGAGTCTAGATCCCTGAGTAGCCTATTTATTGCTACATTCCATAGCAGTGGGGATAATAAACCACTTTGTGGTGTGCCCCTAACCACACTTTTGGAAATACTCGCCGCGCCAAAAGTGGATGTTATTGTATTGACGCTCCCCAATTCTCTCAGCGATTGAATTATTGCCATCGAATCGATATTATTAAAGGCACCTTCAAGAGCCATGAAGGCCTCCATAGTATAGTTTTTATGCTCTAGTGACTTCTCTATATGTCTCACAAACGAATGAAGCGTTGTCTCAACAGATTTGCCTTTTGTATATGCATGTTGAGATGGCGAAATGAGATTCTTATCGATAGTCATCCTAATGTGAATGTCAATAAGTCTCTATAGGGTTTTGAGCAAGAAAGTTGTTACACTGATGGGTCTAAAGTCTTTTGATTTCGCATGAGATGATTTTCCTCCTTTGGGGATAAATATGACTTCGTCCATATGGATATGGAATATATGACCATGTGAGGCAGGCTTGATATATGTCTAGCAGCCAGGGAGTTACCAGCTCCAGATTGTTTTGTAGATCGGCGGGAATGATACCATCCGGTCCTGGAGATTTAAAAGGACGGAAGCTTTTGGTTGCGGAGATCGGTATACTGCACATCTGAATATGATTCTGTTACAAACCCATAGGTGATCGACACCCTGGAAAATGAGTGTCCTGTAACAAATAAAAATATTTGATTTTATTATTTGAATTTAGGGCTTAGTGCTCAGCGATTAGAGCTACTAAGTTATGTTTATTCAAATATGTCTTATTTTAACAAATTTTCTTCTTATATACTATTTGGTTGAGTGTTTTTACAAATTACACTCAACCTCTTATTTCTATACTTAACCTAATTATTCATATCTTAACATTAGTAAAATACCAGGCAATCATTCAGGATTGAGTGAAATTTATTAAATTCTTATTATTTTATTTTTACACTAACTTACTTAAATAGAACAAATATTTTGTGTGCAATAGAAAAGTGCTGATCGTTGCATTATTTCGCAGACCACTTGGCTGTTGGTTTGTTCAGCTGCATGTGAGCAGTGTAACAAGAGCTTATTCTTGTTAATGCAAGTGTATCGGCAATAAAGACTGTTTATTACAGTACTTATGTGATAGTCACACTAACCGATCAGTCACACTACACCTCCGCTTTTCATTAGAATATTCATACAACGTTAGTTTTATGGACACTCTTTTACAAAATATGAAGAATAATTATTTGTTTTTATTTCATTTACTTAAATTCTAAAGCAGTTCTTATTATTAGTATTATTAATTTTTCTTAAACTATCCGCGGAAGTTTCGTTATATATATAATATTATTTTTTATTGTGATATATCTTAAGTCTATTTATATTTATGAACTGTTTGTTCTTTATTTGTTTTCTTATCAACTATGGTTGCATTATTTCTTAAATCTATTTTCTTAATTTTAAATGGCTCTTTGTATCTTATTTATGACCTACTTCATTTTTTAATAAAACTAAATCTGCTAAAATTATAATATATTATATTTCTATCATAATTTTGTTTTTGTTCTATTTTATTTCTATCTAATAATATTCGAGCTCTTTTAAATGCTATTTCTAATCTATATTTTGCCTCTTTGGCGTAGTTATCTATATTGTATAATGGAGTAATTTTATCTACCTCTGCAAATTTTGAAAATGTATTTGGGTTTTTTGAAAAAACTAATTGATAAGGGCAATAGTTATGTACGGTTGATGGTGTAGTATTAAAATATTTCAACCATTCATCCCAATCTGTTTTATCTATTGAAATATAGGAACGCACATATTCATTTCATTGAAAGTTCTATGACTTCTTTCTATTGTTCGTAGAGTTTGATGATGGTGGGCCGTTGAAGTTAGTTTTTCTATTTTGAGGAGACTACACAATCCTTTGTCCTTTGTCCTTTGTCATGTTTTTCCAATAGTAATACTTTTTTATTTTTGGAATTGTTCTATATATTCCACAATGTCCTCCTTCTATAGGATCACTATGATACTTCAGCATTATATCAAGAATTGCCTTGACATTCTTATTATTAATTTGCGTCACCTCATTTAGTAGCGCTACTTTAAGTTTATTCAATATTTTATTGCCCATTTCTTTAAAATCATTAATAGAGATAAATTCGATAATTATCTCATTAGGTGTCGCTTGTAAATTTTCAATATTATTTTTACCGGCCACTTCTTCGAGCCTTGGGAAAAACTGTGATAAATCAAAGTTCCCATTAGTAAACAGATCATTTATTTTCACATTTGCCATTATAGATTTTCCAGGTTTGATGTAACAACGTACTGGAGTAATCTTTAGTTTATAAAATTTTCTGACGTCAGTATTATAAATTGGCATGTATATATTGGGCTTTTTATCATTATTTTTTGTATGCTGATATATTGCTGTATTACTTTTTTCAACACGCCTATGTGTTGTAGACCTTGTTGTCACTTTAAATATAGTATTGCTGTTTATGTTAATGTCTTTTAAGTCTGCTATTGTTATTCTTGATAACGCGTCTGCGACATAGTTATCTATTCCCCTAAGATAAGATAGTGGTCTATGATCAGTACGAACAAGGAAATGTTTTCCATATATATATGGTCTGAAGTGTGTTATAGCCCAGTGTATGGCTGTTAATTCTTGTTCGATTGTGGATTTATTGCTTTCACCTTTGGTAAAGGTTTTTGAAGCATATGCAATTGGTAGTTGTTTACCATTATATTCTTGTGTTAGCACTGCTCCACAGGCATGTTTACTTGCATCTGTTGTTATGCAGAATTCCCTTGTGAAGTCTGGATACTGAAGCAATGTTGGTTTCATTAGTGCCTTTTTCAAATACTTAAAGGATATGTCACAATCTTTAGTCCACTCGATTGGGACTTTTTTCTTGAAGAGTCTTGTGAGATGTCGGGAATATTCCGAGAAATTTTTAATAAATCTTCGATAATAGTTGTAAAATGCAACGAATCTTCTCGCGCTATCCGCGTCAATTGGCACCGGATAGTTTTCAATAACCGAATATTTACTGTCGTCGGGTAATATTCCTTTGTCTGTACATTTATGGCCAAGATATGTGACCTCGGTTCCGAAAAATGAACATTTTTCTGGATGAAGTTTTAGATTATATTTTCGACATAAGTCGAATACATCCTGCAAGTTTGAATGCATATGTTTTTCTGAGCATCCTAACACAACCGAATCGTCCATGTATAGGAATGCCTGATTTGGTTTTAAACCACTTGTCATCATCTGGTAAACCTATATGAGCCATTGTTGGTTGAAAATGACGTTAAGTCTCTTGAGTCCTTTTGCAAACTAATTTGGTGAAAACCTGACATTAAGTCAAGGCACGAGAAATATTTGGCTCTACCAAGTTGGTCCAGAATATCATCTATTCTAGGTAATGGAAATTTATCTGCTATCAATTTTGTATCTATTTGTCTGTAATCAATCACAAGTCTCCATCTTTTATTTTCCGTGTTTGGGAGAGACTTTTTTGGTACAAGTAGGATTGGACTACTATATTCTGAATGCGATGGTTCAATTATCCCATCGTTTATTAACTTAATAACCTGTCGATCTATTTCTTCCTTATGTGTATGATTTCTATATTCTATAATTTTTGATATATACAGGGTCTTTGTCCCTAGCTCTCAACTTTTGTTCATAGAAATTATTAGTTGTGGTTGTTTCTTTTTCTAAACCAAAAACATCTGTGTAATTTGAACATAATTTAGTTAACGTGTTATCAAACTGTGCTGGAAAATTTTTACGTAAAGTCCTTATTTTTTCAGTTTTTCTTTTGATATCATTATTGTTTTTTGTGTTATATTTAAGTATATGGTAATCAGATAAGTTTCCGGTTTTGATTTTGTTTTGTTTAACTGTTGTAATTGTGTCGTTAATGTTTAAAATACGAATAAATGCTCTGTTTGCTTTTACTAATGTGTTTGCAATAAAAACACCTTTTCCTATTTCTTGATTGGGAATTAGAAATTCCTTATCTGAATGAGGTAACTTTACCTGACGTATAACTTCAGATCTATAATTTTGCCACCAAATTATATCAGAACAGTTATTCGTGATTGGGATTTTTATAGAGTTTAAATTGAATGGCCGTAGGACAAGGTAATCATGTTCATCATTAAAATTCAAAATACAATTGTGTTTTTTTATGAAATCCATGCCAATGATTCCATCACAAGGTATTGAAAAATCACTGTGCACTACTTGAAAATTATGGGGGATTAAATAATTTTTAAATGCTATATCTAAAAGTGCATTACCCATTGATTTGATTTTACCCTGTCCTATTCTACTTAGTGTTGTTGTTCTGTTAGTATTAATTTGGTTACTTAATTTTATTAGTGAAATATCCGCGCCAGTGTCTACTAGTAGTGTAATTATATTAGTGTTGTTATTAATTTGAACGTTAATGAAAGAACTTAAGTTGAGGTTTAGGTTATATAAATAGTTTTTAGGATTGATCTTAGGGGAGTTTATTAGTTTTCCGGAGTTTCATCATGTGCATGTGTTGCCCTGATATTTTGTCAGTTTTGTCTGTTATTGCTAAATCTATGGGAACTTCTATAACACAAGTATACATGGTTTTGGATCTAGGCAACCAAAAGCTGTTTCTAAAGTTATTTGGAACGCTGCATCCGAATCTGCACTTCGTTTTTTTTATTGGTTCTGGTTTTCGAGATAATGAGCATTTCATGTTTTTCTTACAAACCTTGTTTTTTGGAATATTTTGTTGAATAGTGTGAAGTGATGCTGGAATATCTTCAATATTCTTAAGGTTTCGTAATCTCCAGAAGTTGTGCTTTCTTTAAGTATAACAACCATTTTCTATATATATGGATACTGTTGGAATTTAGCATCAAATACAAAATTTTTCATTTCTCAGTTTTGACCGCATAGTCTCCACAACAATAACTTGATTTAACTTTTAGTTTGTAAAGCGTAAACTAGAGACTTTAGTAGTTAAAATAAGCTATTAAAGTTCTAAACCCTTGACCACTTCCAGAAATATTAAAAAAAGTATTCGAAATTTGTTATAAAAATGTTATATATTTTTATATGAAATAATTACACAAGTATACATGGTTTTTAGAAATGAAGACCAGTCGAACTGATTCGCTTGTACTTTTTGGGATCTGTTTCATGCATTAAAGTCCAACAGTAGTCGCTCATCATGCCGTCGTCCCCAAATCCTTGGTATCGACCGACAATTTGGGAAACAACTTGGCCAAGTACTCAAAAGCCGGTCCTTCACGGTCACGTCACGAATTGAAATTTATTTTCAAACCTTCAAGTCACCACAAATTTTCCACAGATGCTCTTTATATTTTATTTTGCTCAAAATTTTAGATTTTGTATCGTAGCATTCCTTCGTTTGTGCTGCATGAGCGATCGGAATTGATGGTTTTATATTTCCGTTGTGTATTAGAGCAGCTTTCAGGCTGTATTTTGAACCATCTATGAACAAACGCCATTCATTTACATCGTATGGTGTATTCATCGTATCAAACAAACCGTTGATATTATTGCAGAAGCATATATTCTCCTCTTTTTCGAAAAACGGTAATAGTGCCTCATTTCTGGTTCTATATACAGTGACTTTTGTTTGACTGTCAAGAAATTTCCGCTCCTGCATCCGTGAAGCGAGCAATTCAGATTTTTGTTTCGATAAATTCAATTCACGAACCAAATCGTTGAGTTCACTTTGCGAAACTAAATGTTTTTCTTCCATGTTAAAATCGCTTCCAATGCTGGTCGAAGATGGACTACAAATTCCCATGGAACTTGCACTCGTACCTGGACAAATTGGCAAAGGATCATTGCTTGCACGAGGAACTAGGTTAGACACTGATGATACTTCAGGATATTTATATTTAGCTAGTTTTTTTTGCATTTACACCGACGATATTCATCAAGCAAAAGTAACAATCATCTACATCATTTTTTCGGCTCTCTCCATAACATTGGCAACGAAAATGAAAAATATACTTTTTTACCGCGTGACCACTTGTATAATATTGAGCTACACGCGTTACCAATCAATTTCGGTACCCATGGCTTTAGAGTGTTTGATACAGAGAAACCAAAATAATAAAAATATGCATTTCTGATCACATCAGTAATAACTTTGCCACCTTTTCTGATCATATAACATCCGCAAATATAACAAAAACACTTTGGATCAACTTTACGATTCTGGCTTTGCATTTTCACACGTTTTGGATTCCAAAAAGAACTTTAAAAATACAAATTAAATAACGGTACTAGCGATGCTAACAGCTGACTGTCATTAGGTTGCCAACATGCGAGGAACAGCAAACTAGAACCAATTTGGAAAAAAGAAACCCGGATTTGAATTCAGCGCCTCAAATAACATCAAGATTAGTTCTCATCTTTTCTGATCCAAAAGTTGACCTGGATTTGTAAACTTGTGTAATGGTTCCTATTGTTGTTGTTAAAGTTGTTTGCTCGAAAAGAGGTCCTCCGTAGACGATTTCTCTGGAAAGAATTTCATTGGAAAAAATTCCTTTGGAATGAATTTCTGTTTCCAAATGGACCATTAGAATTTCTGAATTTATTGAAATCCCTTTTTGGCCACAATAAAGTATGGCGTTCTGTTGACCAGTTGCCTCCGTACAACTATTAACAAATTTACTAACGGCATCGTTCATTGTGTGAAATTGACCTGCTTCTATGATAAGTTCTTAAACTAATACGATGTCTTTAATGCAGCGGTTGCTGCCTTAGAGTAGTGGAGGTTGATCTGGATCACCCTCTCCATCTTTATCAGGGTCGTAGATGACGGTGATATCAATGTCCTCTGGATCAGAGTCCAGAAGGACATCTTCGTCCTCCTCCGCAACCACCAGATGCCCGAAGAACTCCCCAACTAGACCTAAGTCTGATTGTGAGCCCTCCGTAGTGTCAGAGTGCGGGTTCATCTACTTCCTCATCTTTTTGGATGGTATTGATTGGCTGTCGCTATCAGCCACGCCTTTATCTTCCTTCCGGCCCTTCCAATTAGTCGCTGGAAGTTTCGGGGTTGGGTTTGTCATCACCTCGGTAGATTCTCAACTTGACACTATCATAACCATAGTAAATCTTGCCTTGCCTCTTCCGAAGTGGTGACAACGATTCCCTTTTCAGGACCACAACCGCCTTCCTTGTCAGACCTTCCGGTTCAGAAACCTTCACTACCTTCCAGTCGCTGGTTGGTAGATCAGCATTACCTCGCCGAATGATCGAAAGGATCGCAATGGATCTCGGCCTGCGTGGTATATCACCGACCGGGACCACATCCAATCTAGCGCCGGGCCACACTTCCCCTAGGGACGTCACTGTTAGCTTTATCTGAGTTGCTCAACATTCACTTGTGCATGAAAACAACTTTATGAGACCTTGAAACCAGCTATCATCCACATTTTTGGGTGCTAGAATGGATTAATTACTCAAGAAATCTTCCAGCAACTTGAGACGGATCATCTCCCATTTCTCACGAGAGATAGCCCCGTGACTAGCGCTTCTGTCAATGATAGCCCTTGTGGATCTTTGGCAACCTCACTGTAAGGTCTATTTATGACTCTGCTTGATGGCTGAGTAAGCATTTTCGGACGTTTTGTGTCGGTTGTGAATTTTGCTGATGCATCGCCTCCTCCCCCGACCGTTGTCTTTTGGACGCAGCTGACGTAGATGGTGTGTCTACATCTGCATCAGGTTCGGAGCTTTCAGCATTAGCTAAGTGGCCTTAGGCCCAGGTGAGGGAGGATTTTTCCTCCGTTGATAAATTAGTAATTGGTGTTTTACCAAATTTATCAATAATACGTTGGGCGGCACGCCCTTCAATGAAGGCTCTTCTGGAATTTATTTTGCGGTCTTTTGGGGCTGTTTTTACTGCCTTTTGGGCGGAGGACACATTGCAACTGAACTTGTGTGGGCTTAGTTGGTGCAATAACCGCAGGGTTGCTCACAGCAGTCACCGGAGCACCCGAGGCAGTGATTTTTGCTGAACTGGAGTCAGCACGGACTGTAGAGGTACCAGCACGGACTGTAGAGGTACCAGCACGGACTGTAGAGGTACCAGCACGGACTGTAGAGGTACCAGCACGGACTTTAGAGTCGAGTGGTACCTCATTTGAGTTGACCTCAGCAGCCGCATTAGCTTGTACTGCTGGGGCAACATTGCATTCGGCAGGCGAGGGTTGCCCCTGCCCACTTCCTGCGACATTTTGTTGTTTTATATTTTTTATTATTTTCTTTTCTTGTTTTGTATTAATTGTTTTATATTGATTTTTGTTCCCACGAGTATGCACGTAAGGGGTTCGCAATCCATGCAGGGACGGCGTACATGGATTTGGCAACTATTCTTTACACCCGACCCGTGCTTTGGCGTCGGGGGAGCTGTTAAAGACTATTCTTCATTTACCACTGACTTGCCATTCAGATTCTCAGCACTGCTACCTTCACCTTAATCTTACAAGTGGTAAATTTTGGTCCGCGGTATCGAGAGGGTTGGCTGGCAATTCTGACATCTCTCACAGAGACCGGGCCCTGCACGAGCCAGGTCATACCCCCCGTGACCAGTATGGTAGTGAATCACGAGAAGTATGAACATTGAGCTCGTCCCCTATCCGTCACCTGGGAACGCGTCCGATGGGAGACCGACAACTCCACACGGAAAAACCTAGAAATGCATCAAAAACAAACCAAACATTCGACTAAGAAGGAGGAATCTTGCTTCTCTTAGCTGAACATTAACAGATTAGCCCTAATATACTTATATACCTGTAACCGTGAAACACACAATTTTATTGTCTAGCACTGGCTGGACTTTACAAGCATAGCTGCCAGGTTTTTAAAAGCAATATCATCATATTTTTGGGAAAAAATTGTCATTATCGTCAAAACAGCTTATTGAAATAGTCATAAAAACGTCGAACTAAAAAAAAACGCCTTTTTACCAATAAAACATATTCTATTAAAGGCTAAACATAGCAAAATAAACTCTTAAATCAAAAAATCTTACAGCATTATTATAAATACAGGGATCAAACACTTTAATTAGAATTCACAAGAAAATCACATGTAAATAGAATGCACGTTTTTTAATATTTTTAAAATAAAAAAATAAAACAAAATTTTAAAATAAAAATAAACTTTAAATAATCTTTTGTATATAATATTGTTTTCAAAGACAACTTATTTAATGAATTTCTTAATGACTAAATACTCTTTCCTAATTTGGTGAAGAATGCCGTAAAACAAGGTTTTTTTAATAAATTAAGTCAAAACGGAAAACAAAAGACTGAAATCCATCCTTTACATCCCAAACCCAATACGTATATGTTTTAGGCAGGTTAAGTATATTTTAGGTATATAAATTTTAATCGCCTGAACGCAGTTACTAGCTCTTATCTTTCACTTTCTTCAACAAAATAGAAAACGCTTTTGTAACTTTATAAAACTAACTTTTTTTATCATTAATAATATTATAAGAAATTATTTGGCCTAGAAATTTAAATTTATTTTATAAATTAAATCTTGATAATATCTGATCACAAAGCTTTAAATAAAAATTAACACAAATTTAAACAATATCGCATTTTTCTTTTGCATCTATTTGTACTTCTGACAATACGTCTCTGGTATATCTATACATATAATAAAGTAGTAACTCATTTCCATCTGTCTGTCTTTTCATTTACGTTCGCATCACGTAAAAAGTACTGGATAGATTTTAACAAAATTTTATGAGGAGGTACATAACTATCCTGGTCCCAATATAGGATACTTTTATATCTTATTTCCAAGAGAAAATGGAGGAAAAGCAGTGAAAGTACGCAGTTGAACCAACCGGATATGAATACTTAATTTTTTATAAAGTAAAAAAATACATAAACTGATATGTAGCATATCTTAAGTAGGAACTAAGTACTGCTGAGTACAGCACGGCACGGCACGGCACATTTAATTTTTGAAAGTTGTATATTTTAAAACACAGAGCGTTTTAACTACTTAGTACGGCACGGCACGGCACGGCACGGCACCTTTAATTTTGATATTTAAACACAGATTGCGCTAAAAACATATGCCAAATATCCAATTGAATAAAATTTGCATTTGTTTTAAGTCACTTAGGTAATTATGTGATTACATTATTTTTGTTATTTAGCGTTAATTTTTAAAATTTGGTAAGAATACTACGATTTCATTGTGGCTATCAAATTCTGTTATTGTTAATTTCTTCTTAGTTTAGTTGCATTTTTCTCTTATAGATGCTACTCTTACAATAGGTGTGGAATACTTTCAAAGCAAAATCCAGCAAAATATCAGGACGCCCACGACGTGGCGGGCAAAGCTAATTCCTAAATAAATGTCTTCATAATCTTAATGTATGTTTTTGATTTTGTAATCAATTAAATAAAAGTCTTCAGTTTTAAGCAAACTAGTTTTTAAAAATTTGTTTGTTACTTATAAATTTTTCTGTACCCTCGCTCTGAAACATTTTATTTATGATGTCATAATTCCTTGAATATATTTTAGAAAACTTAGATACATTTTGTTTATTAATTTAAATTACTTAAAATAACTTATCTATATTTGATTTTATTATTCATCCAGTAGTTTTTACGTGATGCGAACACAGACAGACGGACATTTCGATTACTATCTGCGCCAGCAAAAAATATTTCATGTACAGAAATGGTCCTGTTACAGTTTTTTTATGTGTGTAGATTTTTAATAATTAAACTCTAGAAAGCACGCATTTGGATTCTTGCGTTTTGTGAGAGTTAGTGAACCAGTTCGTTAGTAACTATACATAACATTTTTCCGATTTAAAAAATCGGATAAAACTTAAGAAAGTATTCGTTTAGTTTGTATGTTGTGTTAAATTAAAATTAATTTATTTCGCGAACAATGAACCAAAAATTAACTTTTGTCTAAAATACTATCAATAAGCTTAAAAGAAGGTGTAGACTTTTAGATTTTAGAATTATGCAGTATGCCATTATTGGAATAATTGGAACGTCAAATATCTGTCTCAATTTGCAGTAATTCCGTCAGGTCATAATTTGTAATTCCGTTTAATCGACAAAAAATTCTAGTAGATTTTTTAAATAAGACCAAAATGATTGTATGATTTTTCTAAAATTAAATAATGCCAAAAATGCTAAATAAGTAATTTAAATGAAAAAATTGCGGCTAAATTGAAAAAAATAATGCTTAATTTAGCTGAAAAAATGCCAAAATGGCCATACTAATCATTCATGTGTGATCGTAGGCAGAGTATTTTTGTTGTTTTTATTGTTTAATTATGATCTTTAAAAAATATATAAAATTTTAGAAATGTCATTTATGAGAAATATCATAAATGTTGAAATTTGAACGCGCATTAATGAAAAATTCTGAACCTTGTAGTTAAATATATTCTCTTTTTATTTCAGGCAAAGTATGACAACGTCAAAATTGTTCTATACACAGGTGATATGGAGAGTTCGCCAAGTAGAATTCTGGAGAAAGTGAAAGATGTATTCAATATTAACCTAGAAAAAGATAGTATCACATTTGTGTATCTTAAGTTTCGATACCTAGTGGAAGCACAAAGGTATCCTATATTAACTCTACTTGGGCAAAGCATTGGATCAATGATATTGGGATTAGAAGCGTTGGTCAGATGTCCTCCAGATATATACCTTGATACAATGGGATATGCATTTACTTTACCTCTTTTCCGTTTTATTGGGTGTTGCAAGGTTGGATGTTATATTCATTATCCAACTATAAGTACTGATATGTTGCGAAGAGTGCAACAGCGTGAATACTCTCATAATAACCATAGTTATGTTGTTCGTAACCCCTTTTTAACTTGGCTTAAAGTCACTTACTACAAGTTATTTGCAAGGTAAGTATTACTTTTAATGTGTTTATAAGCAGTTTTTAGTCTTAATATTATAGTACCCTTGTAGCCTCGTTTATAGATGTTTTTAAAGCATTACTAGTTACATAATCACCAAACCACGCCAATACAAGATAAAAATCTTTAGCAATACAGCAACAACATTTTTTAAATATAGACAAAAAAAAGCACGAGTGAATAAGTTAAGTTTTATTAGAAAAGGCAGTCATGCTACGTGTACCCATCGTCAAAAAATATGTACAGTTGTAAGACTACTTTTACACCTGGCAATAAACGCCGCAACTTTTTCATGCAACTTTTTTCTTGTTAGTAAGAGCGGGGTTGAAAAAGCCTGACGAGGCATTTTTTGTTTTGGATTATTTTCATTTTATTTTTTTTAAGTGGTCGTCTACTTTTTGAATAAAGAAAAAACCACAAATTGTATTTTTGTTTTGAATACAAACTTTATATATATATTATA